>OY755206.1:15452984-15775823 GCA_963576765.1 Draba incana
TGACATAGAAAATGGGCTTTTAGTCCCCCTGGTCTTCTCGAATGAGAACCCCACTCACGGCCGCATCTGTTATGGATACGTAAAAGTATAGGGTTTCTCCTGGCTCAGGTTTGGCTAGGACTGGGGGGGGGGGGTCGTCAGGTACGACTTAGGGTCTTGGAACGCTTTTTCGCAGTCATCGTCCCAGATGAACTCCTTATTCCCCGCAAATGCTGATAAAAAGGTAGACTTCGACCGGTCGATCGCGAGATGAATCAGTTTAGTGCGGCGATCTGACCAGTCAAACGTTGGACTTCCCTTTTATTCCTCGGGGAGGGGAGGTCCCTGATTGCCGAGATCTGCTTTTGGTTTGCCTTGATTCCTCGTTTGGTCACGATGTAACGGAGGAATTCTCCGGAGGTAACCCCGAACGCGCATTTTGCTGGGTTCAGCTTTATCCCGTAGAGGTTTAGTATTCTGAAGCAATCTTCTAGATGACCGACGTGGTCGGTTGCCATCGAGGACTTCACCAGCATGTCGTCGATGTAGACCTCCATGGTGTCGCCTAGCTGGTCGGCGAACATTTTGTTAACTAAACGTTGGTAGGTCGCTCATGCGTTCTTCAGGCCGAAAGGCATGACTCGGTAGCAGTACGTTCCTCGATTGGTGATAAAGGCGGTCTTCTCGCAATCATCAGGGTGCATCGCGATCTGATTGTAACCTGAAAATGCGTCCATAAATGAGAGCAGCTCGTTGCCCGCTGTGGCTTCGACCACCCGATCAATGTGGGGGATCGGGAAGCTGTCCTTGGGGCATGCCTTGTTTAGGTCGGTGAAGTCTATGTAGACTCTCCACTTGACATTCTTTTTCTTGAAGACGACTGGGTTTGCCAACCATTCGGGGTACTGAACTTCCGCTATGGACCCGACTTCTAGGAGTTTAGTCACCTCATCATTTACGGCCTTAGCTCGCTCGGGTCCAAGCTTTCTTCTTTTTTGCTTGAACGGCTTGTATGTCGGGTCGACATTGAGTGCGTGGCTCGTGACGCTTGGATTAATGCCCTTCATATCGTCGATCGTCCAGGCGAAAGTGTTGACGTTCTTAATTAGGAAGCTGATCAGCTCGGCTCGAATGGGCCCGCCGAGCTTGGAACCGATGCTTATCCTGCGAGCAGGGTGGGCTTGGTCGATGCCCACTTGGATCGTGGATTCCTGCCTGGGCTCGGAGGAGCTGGCTTCGTTGGTGGGATTGATATGGAAATTAGCCATTCGTAGATGCTTCTCGGCGATGAAACACGTGCGGGCCATCTTTTGGCTTCCTCGGATAGTGAAGATTTCGGCTAATTTTGGGAATTTAATGCATTAGTGGTAGACCGAGGCTATCGCTCGGAGGGAGAATAACCAGGGGTCCCCATGATCGTGTTGTATACAGCTGGTTTATCTACAACCATGAACTTCGTGTCTTGGGAGATATCGCCCGAATACACTGTTAGCTTGATCGATCCGACCGCCATGGTGGTTATGCCGTCGAAGCTTGTCAAGGGTTGAGAGCCTGGCTTCACCCGATCGGCTGGGATCCCCATCTTCTCCAAGGTTTCCTTGAAGATTAGGTCGACGGAACTTCCAGTATCGACTAGGATTTTGCTTACTTCACAATCATCGATGTTTGGTTTGATTACGAGTGGGTCGTTGTGGGGCATAACGAGGTGCTCGGTATCGCCTTCACTGAAGATGATCGGCATATCAACCTTGGTTCTAGCGAGGTGGTTCTGATTAAATCTCGCCCTCTTTTCGTGCTGTTTGAGGGATCTGACGGAACTGTGAGTTGCGTCGAATCCTTCCATGATCATTAGGACTCCTCTTCTGGGCTTTGCTCTCCTCGAAGCGTGCTTGATTCGGGGGTAGAGGTAGGTCGTCTCCGGGATGGGTGAGCAGGTCCTGTTTCCCGGAGGTGAAGATGGGAACGTTTGCGTTCGTGGTGTTAGGGTTTTCCTGCTCGGGAACAAGGGTCGCTCCTTGGGCCATCAGAGTGTTAGTACCTTGAGCGCTTGTTCCCGACGAGTGAGTTCTCATGCTTGCTTCCTTGTTGAGATCCATGGTCGCGTGAAAAGATATCCTCTTGTGGATGCGAGATCCCCCTACCTGGCGCTCCAAATGTTGAACTCGGATCGAGATCGACACTAAATTTGTAATAGGTTCGGGGATTTTTTGATAAATGGACGGAGGAAACTTTGATGAGAATGTGGGAGCCTGCTCGGGTGAATAGTAATCGAGTGGGAGGTTTTGGCTTTTAGGGAGATTAATCGTACTAGGCAAAGAAATAATGTGTTTCTAGCAAAAAGTGTAGTGTATTTCACCTTAGTTGTACAAAAATGATGGTACAACTATATATATTACATTAGTATTAGGGCTTTTGGTACATATGGTTACATTTTAACCACATGTTCATAAAGTAATCCTTAATGAGTATAAAGTAACTATACTAAGATTTAAAGTAACTAAACTTAGTTAACAACGTAGTGAGTTGGGCTTTCTTGTTTGATGGGCTGGGAGTAGGATTTTGACCTGGGCCAAATTCATGGTGCAACAAGTTATATACTATATAGCATTTATGTGTATAAATGAAATTATAAATTCTCTGTTCTGATGTTGTCCAAGAATTAGATTTATTCAGCATCAAAATCAGGTTCAGGAGGCTTTTGGAGATTCATCAAGCTCTTTGAACTCTCCAAGCTTCTTAATCTATGCCCTCTCAATGCATTAGCAGCAAATCTTGATGCAAATATCGTCGAACGCAATCTAGAAGAAGACTCACTTCTTGTAAAAGCCACATGCTTCTCTTCCTGTTCTTTGTCATACGCATCTTCATAACCCATTTCCTCTTCTTCTTCTTCTTCTTTGATATGTCTCAATTCAGCGTTTTTCCTTCTCGAATAGCGACGCCAAGCAGCTTGGATAAAGCAAAAAGCCCAAGTTCTCCATTGCTGAGAGTAAAACCTAAAAGTCTGTTGAACTTGTCTACTATGAAGTCTCCTAAACTGACTTGCTACAAACTTTAGCTCTTCAGCTTCGAGAGCGAAAGCCTCTACTTCGGTCAGAGCCTTCACTGTTCTTGTGGAAGAAGGTAAGTTTGAGCCTGCTTTTGGATCAAGTGCCCATGTCAAAAGCTCTTCACCACAAAAGTCTCCTTCTTTCAATAAACCTCTGTTGAAGAAACCACTTCTTCCTCCATCTGTTGTTACACTCTCTAACCGGCCTCGGATTATGAAGAGCATTTCGTTAACCGGGTCTCCTTCACGCACAATGTAAGTACTTTCCGTGTAAAGACTCGGCTTTAATCTCTCGCAGGTCGCGTCTAGTAACCTTTCATCCATATTAGCAAATAGAGGAACCTATAGAAACATAACAAGCTAGATTAGTTCCTAGTAGAAATCTGAATCTATATGATTATGAAAACTTACCCTCCTAACTAAATTCAGACAGAGATGACGTTTGATGTCTCTCCTAAGATCCTTAGGTAAACTCTGGACTATGTTTTCTTCATCAACACCCCTTGTCTCTAACCATTTGTACTGATCATAGCGTCTAACTCTTTCTCTAAGGTTTTGTGGAAGTGACCTATGATGCATCCATTGTTCCGAGTCGCGTCTTTTGATCCTCATTTCCTCGAGACGAACAGTAAGAGACTGAAGATATGTCTGCATGTTCCCGATTAGAAGCGCGAAAAGAAGAAGTCCAGCTATAGCAATCGCAATGGAAAACAAAACCTCTCCTGGAAATGTACTTGTTTGCAGCCCTTGACCTAATGTACTGTTCAAGGAAATAGCAAATATATCAATACTATAACACAACACAACACAAGGTTAGGGTTTATTCATCGATTTCCTACGGATTTACCTGAGATTTTAAAGACCCCACCATAGACAATAACAGAACTTGGAGAAAAATGTCGTCGACGATACAATGCCTGAAGATATAGCTTGGCCATATATCCCAAAGTTAAACTTTGATTCATCTGCTTTAGCTGAACAATTGCTTTTGAGAAGCTCAGGGACTGTTTTGATCCATTCGGTATCGCGACTGCTCACAAATTTACTCTCACAATATAGAATCTGAACACAGAGTCGCGGATCTGGCTGGACTTTACACGCAAATCGCCAACAAGTATCATTACGTTCTACTGATAACATGTACCAGAACGCTCCAGTTATCTGCAAAAACATAAGTCTATAAATGAGACATGATACAATCATAACCTAAATAAGAATAAACCTAAACAGAGACGCTTACGTGGCTTGCAAGCATGTACCAGAGTAGATAATAAGCAGCACCAGCCCAAGCTCCTTCAGCAAAAGCTCCTGCACTTTTCTTCAATTCTGAGGTTAATGGAATAAATCTAACGAATCTCGGAATATAGTGCACAATTACAATGTTCAGTAATGCCGTTTTCGTCGGTAACACATCTGTTCCTTTCGATCCGTGAAGAAACTTCCACACCGCAATATGCAAATCCACACAAAAAAAAAAATCAAAATCAATCCTAAAAGATCCAATATTTTTAGTTACCATCAAAATATTTTTTTACCTGCGGTAAAGGAAGCACTGCAAGGAAATCGACAACGAAATAGCGGGTTAAATACCGTTCCGCGATCTTTGCAGGATCAATGACAAGCTCACCGCGACCAAACACACGAGAAGAAGGAGCTATATAAGCTGTACAAAACTGAAGAGCCATTCGTATTAGGTAAAATACATCGACAATCGTTCTAAGAGTCGTCGTTGTAACGGCCAGTTTCGTGTCAATCCCTATACAGCTGCTTCCGGAGTTATTGACAATAGGAAGATAGAAGAACAATGGATCAATCGAGACAGCTAAAATACAAGAAATGACGAACATTCTGTTCCATATCAAAAGTGTTTTGTCTTGAGGATCAAAGATTTTCTTCTCTGTTATTCTTAAATCTTCTGGGAAAACCGCTCTTGTTACTGATTTACCGATTGTTAGTAGACCTTCGGATCCGAATTTGACTCCTTCCCTGAAAGATTTCGATGCTTTCATTTTTTCGCCACCTCGGTTCTTTAGGTTAAATCCGAAACAGTTTCTTTTCATCATCATTCCAGTAGAAGCAGAAGCACTTGAATCTATATCATCTAACCTGCAATAAATTTCAAAACATTAATAGATCCGAATACAAATATATTGCAATGTTCTGGTTTTACCTTACGAATTTTTCTCCCTGGCCGCTTATGTATTGGGATTTGTACATTTTCTTGAGAAACAATCACATGTGTATACGTTTGACCTAACATTCATACCAAAAAAAAAAAAAGATTAACCTAATATCACCACAGATCTCGATTATATGAAATAAAACGAGGAGAAGAAGAGAGTAAAACACCCAATTAAGAAGAGCATCAAAAGCATTTGGAAAAAGATCTGAACCGAATACTTACAGTGATAATCGATAATGTTGAAATGTGTATGATCATACAAGATCAAGGGTTTGAAGAAACTTGGAAAAGAAGAAATCGAGGACTCTTGCTTCGTACCATAAATGGTGGTGAATTGTCCCTTGAGATTCGATCGTTGTGAAGGTTAGTTTTTGATTAAACACTAATGACCAACAATTTCTTGGATAGATTGGAGTGACACGTGTGTTTACCGCGTATTTTTGGGTTAAACTGTGATCCAAGAAAGTTACAAAACTTTTACACTAATTATATCATTGTGAGTCGATGCATGTTTCTCTTTTACTTTTTGTGTTAAAGGTCTTCACTTGAGATACATAGATGTATATTTCTCACATGGGTTTCATTATCTCATAACTTTTTCTTCTTTGTTGAGAGACACTCATATATGATGTAATCCATGCAGGCGCGGCTCAAATTAAATATGGGCGCAAAAAAAAAAATCTGCAAAATTTTAGGGTTTTTTTTAATAAGTTTTATAAAATTTAGGTCATTTTTTACAAGTAATTTAAAAATTTAGGGTCATTTTAGCAAAAAAAATCAGCTGAAAAACTGGGCCCCACAGTAGAGTCCTGTGCCTGTGCACTTGCACAGGTGGCACATGGTCAGAACCGGGCCTGAATCCATGAGCCATGGAAGTTTTTGTCGAAGGTTATTAATTGAACAAGTGGCAATGACAAAATTTCCTCATTGGTTTGATTAATTCCAGTATCCATTTTCATCGGTGTACAAAGAGAAGGAAAGAACAAAACTAATGCATGCTTCAAAAATCCGCAGGTGTAAACAATGCTCCCTTTCGATTTGATATCCTCGCGTTAATTGTATGTATTGTTGTTTACGTGTACGTATTAATTACACCATCAAACTTGCTTATTAATTACACTTTCAAACTTGCTCAAAGGTAAGTAAATTATGAAAAGATAGTAAATTGAGACAATTAACTAACAGGTATCACTATATTTAAGTGGCCGATATCAAGTTTTCGGAAATTAACTCGTCGGGGTGGGTCACGGTTCACAAATAACTAAATTGCCCAGAGGCAACTGAACAGTTCGAATCTTGTAAAACGTGAAAATTTTTGTAGACCAAGAGCAAATATTCGAATAGTCTAACCTAGGAGATACACTTGCTAAGATAGTGTGTTCTGCACCACAACTCTGAGTAGTCATATCAACACATTTAATGCTCAGACACATACACGTTTTTGTATGTAAAGAGTGAGAGAGCTAGGCCCGTGGTGTATTATTCCTTTATATACAACCATAGCCGAAGATTTAAAGTTGTACACAAAAACATGAGAGAAAGCTTTAAACACTTAAAGTCTCACGCAATAAATCGTTTAATCATCTAACTGAAGTTCTGTCCACCTACCTCAGCAAAAAGTTTGTCCCTACATCGAGTATTTTTTGTTTCCTTCTTCACAGATCTAAAGTATTTCTTTAAAAACCATTTTCATATTTAAATATCCGATTGTTGACTCTATTAATTCCTATAAAAGTTCAATCTCGTTTGTTTCCTTTTTTGTTCATATTTAGTGAAAAAAAATTCAACGCAAGTATGTCGCGTTTGGTGCGGTTGTTGCAAGGTAACTGGGTTATTGGACCTTATGCTCGCTGGGAGTTTGAGAGAAATCCAATGGATGTGGGCTACGGGGTTTTCCTCCGTGACAATGAGACCTTTGAGTCGCTCAAGGACCACGTCAGAGGTCGCTATCTCATTCCAACGACGTATCCCATCAGGCTAACTTACCAAATGTCAGATCTAACTCAAGGATATCTCTGCGTCCAAAAAAATGCTGCAATAGCATAGCTAAACCTGTCAAATGCCTACAGTGTAGCTATAGGGGTATTTCCGCGTCCAAAAAAATGCTACAGTATACGGGTACAGTGTCGAGTACCGCTTTCCTAAATATGTGATAACGTGATACCGCCACAGTCAGTTTCTCTAGTAAATACACGTCAAGTTACAGAACAAATGCAAAATCAAGGCTTGTTTTAGTGTGAATATTAAAAAAAGGTTATAATTTCTTAAAGTGTCTTACAAAAGCACTTTTTCTCATATCGTATGTTCTTTTTTATCTGAAGAGACGTCCACGAGTACACAATGTTTATCCTACGTGGTTCAAGAGTTTGTTAGGATGCGTTTTTTCATTTCTAATTTTTTGCTGATGGAAGAGATACATAAGCGATTTTCTTTTGTGTCGATATTGTTATGCATGCCTTAGAGTCTCAGTGAGGTTGATACCGATTGTACTAGAGAATTTCATTATTTGGTTTGCTCAAACAACGAATCACAATCTATACACTAGTTTTTGTCTTTGTCATTGGTATTTTGCATTGGTATTAACATTAACTATATCATACTACGACGTAGTAAGAAGTCTATGCACATAAACGAGAAGAGGAAGACTTGGTAAAGAGCCTTCTATGTTGTTGCCTGAAATTATCTAGGAAACTTCTCGAGTACTTATGATTTCTGGCATTACAACCAACGATTATTTTCAATGTGTTAGTCTATTCTATATATCAAGGGGTAATGCAATTAGATTTTCTTAACCAATCAAAAACAATATGAAAAATGCCCGATAAATTATAGGGCGAAGTAACTGGCCGCACTAATGTGTCTTTTTCTAATATGTGTCTTTTGGCCAAAGACTATGTTCCTTTATAAAGTTCATTTTCCACGCTTCTAATTCAGTTAAGCATTTTTAGAAATTCATTTTATGTTTCCTTACCGTCACCGTTTTGTATTTGGCGTTGACCGTGGGGCAAACTCCACCAAGACACCCGTTAGATTATCTACTCTCTCACAAATCCTCAATAATTATAATTGAATGTAACACTCGGTACAACCCCAGTCAGATCCGTCCTAAGTTGGTGATGACACAAAGGTTACATGTTCAAGATGAAGAAACCAATGTTAGAGAGGATAGGAATTACCTTCGTAGATCATAACTACCCACACCGTCCTATGCTTCCAGTTTGAAAGTTAGAGATATAATGCACACGACGCCGGTTTGGACATTCAGGATGTGTTTTGATTATGATCGCTGGTCTCCAGACTCGGAAATATTGGAACTCACATTTGGATGCAAGCGCTTAGTGCGTGTGAAAAAGACATCAATTGAGATAATCGGTGGTGAAAACAAAGTCCCATGCACATGCATATTAATTATTCGTAGGTTTATAATTCAATATCCATCATGTGAACATGGCCGGTCCAACAAACATAGTGGCCAAAACAAAACAAAATTAAAAAAGCCCCCTTAAATATTCATGTTTCTTTCATTCTCTAATAATGATTTTAGCTTAAAACTATATAACAACTAATTCCATAAGTAAAAGGCATGAATTTGATGTAATTGCATCCGTGAGTTTGATGTAGGCAATGCAATCGACATGGAACTTAGATTATTACAAAGTTGTGTTCAAAGGTGTTTGACAAACCGTGATCGGTGTTATGGGTCATAAATCAGTTAATCTAAACTTAGACCATTTTTGCTTACAGTTACAATTAAAGATGGGAATCAAATCATCATATTTGCAAAACACAGTCATTGTGGCGGGATCAAATTCCAGATTTATAATATTTTCCGTCTTTTTTTTTAATTCAAAATATCTTCTCTAGATGAGAATGACATTGTACAATGACATTGTGCATAGTTTATAACATGTCATAAACAAATATTTATTTTAAGTCAAAATACAACGAATCAATTATACAATTGCCCGCGCGAATGCGCGAGTTCGACTCTAGTATATATATAAAACGTCACTTCTTGTCATATGATTTGATGGTGTGTCATAAAGCATCAAAAAAGGCAAAATCGTTCGAACTTAATTTTTCTGTGCTGTTGGGCTGAAATAAATTATGAAGAACCCATAAATTTACATTCTGAGTCATATAAACACTTTAGCTAAAGTATCCTAAATTGAAAATCATTTCTGAAGAAAAAAAAAAAGGGAAAAAAACGTGGCATTTGTTGGATTTGATGTTTCAGATCTGGAAACCATTTTTCAAAAGTTTTCTCCTAATTACAGTCTGTTGCTTGAGAGGAAGCACAAGCTCAAGAGTCTTCTCCTAATTTATTCTTCAACTTTTTTCACTTCTTCTTTCACCTTTAGAAATTAAATCCATGTTTAGAATTGTAAATTTATAGTTAGTGTCTTCGTGATGTAAGAGACTGAGATTAGAAGAAGAAAAAAGTTTAACAAGAAGAAGTGTAACATCCCTATCCCGGGTCACCGGGTCCGGGTAGGCATATTAATGGATAAAACCGAGTAAAATATGAAAAACGTATAAGTCTGAAATGCTTTATTAAATGAAAATAACCGAAAAAGTCACCACCAGTAATGTTTAAGTTGAATAAACCAGAGTCGCTGCTAAAAAAAAATGGCAAGTCTGAAATAACGGAAAACGTGACATTTCTTAAATAGCACCCGTCGGACCCTCCAAGCTCCTATTCCATCCCATCACCTGAAGAAGGGAAAAAGAGAGGGGTGAGTACAAGTACTCAGTGAGGGTAGGTCATCCCTGCCCACATAATACACCATCATATAATAAAACTAACATAAGGTATAGCCCGATACAGTGGTTATACTAAGATGCACAAAGGGCCTCCCCTTTACATTCAACACCGTCCTCACAGTGTATAGGTGGACCTCATGTCCAATAACTCCTAGGGAACCCGTTCTCTCTACGGTGAACCCTATCTCTAAAAGTTATGCCACAGCTCACAAGGCCTCCCTTGTTTAGAGCACTCGCCAGGTTCCAGTCCTCACTGCAGAACCGATGCCAAGATATATCTCACAGGTTCCAGTCCTCACTGAAGAACCCGACAACCAACTGCCAAGGTAGACTAACCCGTAGCAAATCACTAAGCATAATATCAACCAGGTATATATATTCCACTAGTTCCACTATCCATAGATACATCCTATCACAATCCTAGCACACTACTCCTCCACAAGATATAACATACGCTAGATAGATTATATGAATAGAGTATCCACAAGTCACCCCCTCACCTTAGAGATTTGGAGGACACGCACATAGAGCACGGGATGCAGCTACGGATCTGCACAAGCACGAAAATGGGTTAGGTCCACACCTTTCCATTTTAGGAAACTTTCCAAATCGGGAAAGTTTCTATTTTGGGAACTTCTAAATTAGGAAACTTCCTATTTCAGAAAGTTCCCATTTCTAGAAACTTCCTAAATCAGGGAAGTCGGTTTATCCGAACCAACCCGATCCGGTTACCCGAACCAAGCCATCCCGGTTTAAACCAAACCGGTCCAATCCGATATACTGACCCGGTTTACTAGGGTTTCCCCCTAAATCGATCCAATCCGTTTCCCTAAACCGACTAGGGTTTACGAGAGTTACCTTGCACGACAAGTAACTAGACGGCTAGGGTTTCTCCGAAACCCTTCGTTGAACCGACGGCGGCGGCGGCTCAACCACGGCGGCGGAAGTAGCAGCGGACTCGACCAAACGACAGCTCGGCTTAGACACACGGCGAATCCTCCTCGACGCTATGGAAGATCCAACAACGGCGGTCTCGGCTCCCTCTCCTTCTCTGATCTCGACGAAGACCAGATCTACAATGGCGGCAGTCTTGGTTGCGGCTTGCTTCCACTACAAGAAAACAGGCCATTTGCCACTCCCAAAAGAGTCACAAAAATGTCACAAATGACCCATTTGCGACCGCCTTGCGACGAAATAAAGTAGTCGGTAATAGTTCGTCGCTAATTTTTGCAGTCGCAAATCAGTCGCTTAATTGCGACCTATTTGTGACTATATATTTATGTCGCTAATTGGCGACGCAGTTGGGACTGTACATAGTAGTCGCAAATAAGCCTCGAATTTGTGACTTATTGATGTAGTCACTAATTAGCGACTAATTTGAGACTCTCTGGGATGTTTGAAATTAGCGACTGATTTGCGACGGCTGTTTTTGCGACTGAATTGCGACGACTGTTTTTGCGATTGATTTGCGACCGCTGTCTTCGCGACTGATTTGCGACGATCCTTTTGCGACTTATTTGCGTCTACTTTATTCGTTATAACTTAATGGTAGTCACAGATTCGTCACTAATAAGCCTCTGATTTGCAATGCCATTTTTTTTCTAGTGTCAGTAATTAGTCACTTAAATGGTACTGAGTTTTGTTTGATTTTGTTTTATTCATTTGCTAGTAGTTGTGAACAAAGAAACTGGAAATTGAAATTAATGTACAAAACAAGCATTTAGCTTGTAAAACTTACTAGTAGTATACAAAAGGCTAGCAAGCAATGTATCGAAAGAAAATAGTACAACCATTGTATCAAAAGAAAGTTCTACATTCATAGAGAGAGTAAGAGTGAAGGCTGATTTAAGGTGAGGTGTTTTGTGGTGTAACGCTCGTTGCAGGAGCGTCGCCTGAAGGATTGGTGGCAACTGGTGGCTAGTTTCTCTGCAAGAACGCATCAAACTTCTACTCCAGTTGACTGATCTTTAGCTGGCTTGCTTTAAGGTCAGCAGCAAGACGAGCATTTTCTTCATCCCTCCGCGCGTCTTTGGCCGCTTGATCAACAAGCATTTGGCGAGCACGCTTCAGCTCCTCCTGAACCTCTCCCGAGTCTGGCGACGAACACTCACTGTAACTAATCTTTCTTTTTGCTTTGGTCATCTTCTTTGAAAGTTGTCCCACTCCATAAGGGGTACCCTTAGGATCGATTTTTGTACACTGCAACAACAAACACATATATAATTCAATCCTAACCATCAACATGTAAATCAAGAACCAGAAGGTCAGAATGTTCTCCATCTTCGACAGGCTCAGTTAAAGCCGCTTCAAGGCACTTCTCGTAAGAGGCAGCAACTTCTTGAGCCTTTTGATCGATGAAACTCCCATCTGGATTGGTGTGAGTCTTGATAAATACTTCGGCCCAAGAGACAGACCTTTGTAATTCATGTTCCTGTAAGAAAAGACAGCACCAATTAATGTAAACCAGTGTGAAAGAAAAGTAACAAATTAAAGGAAGGAATAGAAGACATTACCATAGCTCGCTGGATGGTCAAGTACGAGGATTGACCTGATCGGTGCCTGTGAGGTCCTCGTTCGCCTCGATCTGAGTTACGGGAGGCTGAAGCTGTGGCGCTCTTCTTCTTCGCCCCTGGAGTGGCCCAGAAGACACACATTCTGGCCCAAAGCTTCTCACCAATCCTGTTTGGCCTCTTTCGTTTCGTCCTAACCTGACTCACAATCCCTCGTATTCTTTTCGTTGCAATCACCTCGAAGTGGTCCTTAACAATAACGGAAACCAACATCTACATATATCAGTATGTAGTTCCAGTATGCAGTTCAATGTATGCAGTGCAATGTAAATCAAAATAAGCGGTTAATAAATTGGAAACAGAAATGAATTTTACCAAATAGAGTCTGGCATTGGTTGCTCAGACAGTAAAGGAAGCCTTTGACGTTGAGGATTAGCTAGTATATCGGATAGCAGCTGCTCTTAGTCTTCATCTTCGCCATTACCTTCATCCTCAGATTCGATATCATCAGGATTGAGGTCTAAATCCTCCTCGCCGTCTACGTTTTCTTCTTCTTCTTCTTCTTCTTCTTCTTCTCCTTCTTCTTCCTGAACCTGAGTCTGAACCTGAAGGCATTGTTGATGTTGGAGATTCAGGTTCAGATTTGGTCTTCGAAGAGTTGGTTGAGGTTGAACACGGTTAGAAGAAGCTGGATACTGGAGAGGAAAGGTTCGAGAGACAGAGACATTCCCAGCCGACTGAGGAGTTTCTTGAGACATCGGAGAACGACGGGCAGAACGATTGGAGTCATGGGACGAGTTATGTCCCTTTCGTCCTGGTGGTGATAGCTCGTCGCCGTCAATGTGACTATTGCTTCCACCACCGTCGATTCTCTTACCCTTGTCACGCCTTGAGGCCCCATCAACCTGAGCACGATTGTCTTTAGATGACCGAATCTGTGAACCACCAGTAGCAGAGGCCTTAAGAGTAGCCACAATGGCTAAAGCCTCAAGAGCACCGGTACTCGTTCCGGCGCTTGATCTTCCTCCACCTCTGCCTCGTCTCTGGACGCCACCGCCTCGTGTCTTAACACCGGACTTGGATTTGGACCCAACCATGGCTATTAGGGTTTCTGGAAAGATTAGGGTTTTTGATTTTAGAATAGAGGGTTTGAATCGAAAACGGGAGAGATATAGCGATTAGGGTTTCTGAAATCGAAAGCGAGAGAGAGAGAGAGAGATTTGTCGAAGATAAGGGTTTCTGGAGATGTTTGGGTTTCTGGAAGAACAGAAGAGAAATACGAAGAAAGAGAATCGATTCAGAGTTGAATCGAGTGACGGATACGAAGATTGATAAGGAACAGAAGAATTCTGAGAAAGAATTCGAAGGATTCGAGAGAATCGATCGAATTAGGGTTTTTGTGTTTGGAGAGAAATCGTGTGAGAGAAGAGGATTTTTGTGTTTTGGGTAAAAGTGATTCAGGGAATAGGTTAAATCCCAGATAATTAGTCTTTGCGTCGCTAAAGCGTCGCAAAGTAGTGACAAAATAAATTAATTGGGCGCAAAAATGAGGCCGCCAAAAGGCCCAAATATTTTCATCAGAGAGCCCAGATATCAGCGGGTAAAGAAGAGTCACAAAAACGTCACATATTTGCCACGGATTTATGACGAAGTAAAATTAGTCACATATCAAATCCCTAAACCCTAAACATTTATAGACAAATTTTGTTCCCCTAGTTCTTCCCTAAGCCTTATACAATAAATCAAATTGAAATACCCTTTATACCACCAATATGAACAAAAAGTTATGAAAACTTCAATCATAGCTATACTAACATAAAACTAACAAGTGTTATAACCTAAACTATGTGGAATGAAGTTTTTACATAGGTTTTTTTTTTACATTGATATAAATGTACTACCACATATTGGAAACTTTGGAATTGATTGTGTACAAGGTACCATACAAATATTAAATCATGGAGGCATACATTTTCGGTATAGAAGTGTAAAAATATTAAAGGCAGTGGCAAATTAGTTACTAATCAGTGGCAAATTTTAACCAACGTCGCAAAAGAGTGGTTTATTACCCATTAATTTGTGACGACTGTGGAGTGTTATAATTAGTGAAACCCTAAACCCTATAGTGTCACTAATGCGTCACAAATCTAATGTCACCAAAAATTAAAAAAGATACCTATTCCGGGGAATCGAACCCGGGAATCCTTCATTTTTTTAAACCATGTTACACCGTTGAGCCATAGTAAAATTATTGGTAGTAATAGGAAACAAAATTATTTAATGTTTCCTGAATTGGTAAAAAAATAAAAAAAAGGTTGGTTACCCGGATTCGAACCCAAGTAGTGTGAGAGTGCATGATGTGTGGTTAACCAATTTGCCATTGTAATTTAATGGTATGTTAACACATAAACGTTTTTATATTCATCTTTCTTATTAATTTTGTACAATTACACACATAAATATACATTACACAATTACACACATAAATATACATTATTACACAATTACAAAAATAAAAACAAATCTCATACATACATTACACACTTAGAACCATATAAATAGTACACATGAAAATATTAATCATCGCAAGATTCTTCATCGGAGGCGTGGTCAGATAAATTACATTGAAATTCATCGGTAGGATCTTCGTCTCCAATTTCGAAAGCAAGATTTTCCATCGGATACATCACATCAACTAAACCATCGACATTTAATTCTTGAATCGTAGATGTGGTTGTTTCGTCGACCGTTTGTTGCAAAATGACCTTCTCATTTTCCACAAATTTTCCTTGAATCCGATTTCACGGATTCACTTTCACAACCGATAGCCATGTTTTCCGATAACGCTTTGGATTTGGATAGGGAAGATAACAAACCTGATCAGCCTGAGACGCTGTGATAGAATAACATTTCGTATTAGTACAAAAGTATGACATAAGTTGGGAGTCACGTGAATTTGTACCTTATATGAATGGTTCGTATTTTGGATATTTTCGAGATGAAAGCACATCGACAACGCCACCCTCGTTCTTTCGGGTCCCTTTACCGAGCGTAGGGTCAAACCATTGACAGTAAAAAAGGATGATCTTCAAATTCAAGATTCCGGGATATGTGAGTTCGACAATTTGTTCAACTGTGCCATAGAAATCATCTTCATTGGAGGCGTCTGAATAATTTTGTCCTCGAACACAAACCCCATAATTCATTTTTTCTTATGTGCTCCGTGGTCATGCGTGTGAAACATATACCCTCTCGAAAAATACATAGGCCACGACTTCACCTTATTCTCAGGACCTTCTAATATATCGTGAACCCATATTGGAAAATTATGTTCACGTTTTACCGCGTCCACCTACATAGGAAAATATTCAATTTTATGTAATTGAGAATTAATCAATAGGAATACTTACATATTGCTGCATCCATGAATGAAATTCATCATCTCTTTTGGCTATCGCCTCTACATCAGATAGTCCTGGGTTTTGAACTCGAATTTGTGCATCAAAGTACATGCGTTAGAAACAACAAATTACTAAAGCTTCTGAAACCAAATCACAAAAACAACAATTACGAAGGAGAAAGCATTAACACCTTTCATACGGTCGAAAATACTCATACTTACGCAAAACATATGAATGCCAAGTCTTATAATCAATGTCTTTAAGCCAAAAATCAATACATTTTCCACTTGGGCGACCGACTCCAGTAAATATATCTGGCACTGGTGCAGTATACACTGGTACTTTACTTTCGTTGTATTGAGATGCCCTACATTAATTCATATACTTAGTAGAATTAAACAACACAAAACAAATTATATGGTTCTTAATTATTTACCATCTTCTTGCAGCTATGGACATTTTGGGCGGAAAGTAGTGTTCAGAGAACTTAGATATCTCGTCATTCTTGTACGCTTCAACAATCGACGTTGCTGGACGAGCTTTGTTCTTTGCTCTGCCTTTCAAATGTTTGAAGAACCTTTCGAACGGATACATTCACCTATACTGCACGGGACCTCCAAGCTCGGCTTCATATGGCAAGTGAATAGGTAGATGTTCCATGACATCAAAAAATGCAGGTGGGAATATTTTTTCTAAATTGCAGAGTATCATAACAATATTCTCCTTCAAAAGTTGGAGCCGGCTTTGATCTAACGATCTACTGCTTAGGTCACGGAAAAATGCTCCAATTTCTGAAAAATATATCTTCACGTCAATAATCAGAGCACCAATAATAGTACAAAAGACTTTCTGTACGTACCTGACAATGCTTGGTGAACGCTTCGCGGAAGAAGTTTTGCAAATACAAACGGAAGCAACCGCTCCATAAAAACATGACAGTCGTGACTTTTCATTCCCGAGAACTTCCGAGCACTGATGTCTGCACAACTTGCTAAATTCCCTACATAGCCATCTGGAAATTTGACTTGATTTCTTGCCCAATCTAGTAATGCATCTAGTCCTCTTGTGAGCAATCTCCAAATAGGGAATGGGCATTCCCATAATCATCCATCCATAGTTCAGGTCGGTGGCAATGTTTGTCCATATATCTATTCTTGACTTCACCGTGTCTTTTGTTCTATCTTTGACATTCATCACAGTATACATGATGTTATCAAAAAAGTTTTTCTCGATATGCATCACGTCAAGGCAATGTCGTAGATTCAGATCCACCCAGTACGGTAGCTCCCAGAAAATGCTTTCTTTATGCTAATTATGCCAATCTCCATAGCCGGGAGGTTTTTTTTTATGCCCATTTCCACCACATTCATATGTTTTCTTTGCTCTGCTGTTTTGTATACTCCGATATATTTGTTTGCCCGTCAATGATTCTGGTGGAGACAAATTTATGGCGTTACGTCCCTTTCGAAAATTAACTTTGTTCCTTCGTAAGTGGTGATCTTGCGGCAAAAATCTTCTATGACAATCAAACCAACACGTCTTCCGACCAGCTTGTAAGTAGAAAGCATTTGTATCTTCTTTGCAAATGGGACATGCTAGTTTTCCGTGTGTTGTCCATCCCGACAACATAGCATATGTTGGAAAGTCACTAATCGTCCACAGCAGAACAACTTTGAGGTTGAAGTTTTCCTGTAATGACACATCGTACGCTTTGAAACCATTATTCCATAAATCCTTTAGCTCTTCGATCAACGGTTAAAGAAAAACATCAAGACTCCCACGTGGATGATTAGGTCCGGAGTTTAATACCGTCAAAAACAAATATTCTTCATTCATGCACATCTGTGGAGGTAAGTTGTAAGGGGTCAAGATCACAAGCCACATCGAATGATTTTTCGGCATACCAAAAGGATTGAAACCATCTGTACATAACCCAAGACGCACGTTTCGTGTCTCCCCCGCAAAACCGGGATGGAGTTCATCAAAAATTTTCCACTCCGCCGCATCAGATGGATGACACATAACTCTGTCTCTTGACTCGTGCTCAGCATGCCATCTCATTGCCGCTACCGTCTTCTCTGATAGGTACAATCTCTTCAGCCTGTCACCGATAGGAAGATACCACATTTTACTAATTACCACTCTCTTCCGCCCTCCGGTATCAGGCATATACCTTGGTTTTCCACAAAACTTGCAATTCTCCAACGCCGTGTCTTCTTTCCAGAAAAGCATACAGTTATCCTCGCATACATCATATTTCTGCATCGGCAACCCTAGCTTTCGTATCAATGTTTTCGTCTCGTAATATGACCCGGTTGCACGATTAGGCTGGGGTAAATACTCTTTAAACGCTTCCGCCCATGAGTCCATGCAAACTTCAGCCAAATTATGGTCTGTTTTGATGTTCATGTGTCGAGCCGCTAACGATAATTGCGAATGACCTTCTCGACAACCTTCATACAATGGCGTATTAGCAGCGTCTAACATATGGTAGAAGTTCTTTGCATCCCCGATAGGTTCTTCATAAACATAATCATTTCCACCTTGATCATGTTCATGTTGATATTCATTCAATGGTGTAGAATCATGAAATGCATCTTGAACCGTTTCAGCGTAAACATTACTACCATCATGAATCTCTTCATTACCCGTACTAAATTGATCATTACCGGTACTAAACTGAGCATTTTCGTAATTACTACTACTACCTACTCCTATTACATTATAATCTTCCCCGTGTTCCGTACACACGTAATATCCTTCCATAAATCCATTACTAAGCAAATGATTCGTTACAGTATTAACTGATTTCAGTCTACACGTATTTCTACAAGTAGAACAAGGGCAGTATATTTTACCTCTACTACTGAGAGCAAAGTCTTGGACTGCTGCAAACCTCGTGAATTGTTCGACCCCCTCCACAAATTCGGCAGATATATTGTTCGTAATTGGATCGAGCCGATTGTACATCCAAGACCGCGATGAATAAGGCCACAATTTTTTTTCCTCCTCAACTATTTTTCTTTTCTTTTTCTTTTTTTTTCCTTTTTTTTTCACTCCCAAATCTTTTTCTTTTCTTTTTTTTTTCACTCCCAAATCTTTTTTTTCACTCCCAAATCTTTTTTTTCCTCCTAAAATATTTTTTCATTCCATATGATTTTGAATGAGAGAGAGATGAATGTGTAAGTGAAATGAGGGGAGAATGGATCGTATATATAGGCAAAAATATTTGCCACTACTTTGTGACGCCAAAGAGAGAGTCACAAATATGTGACGTTTTAGCCTCTACTTTGCGACTACCGTTAGAAAAAATCTTTTAGTTAGATTCACTCGTGATTAAAAACGTTTTTTTTTTGTTTCTTTCTTACAGACATTCATATCAATTTGTCTTCTTGTGCCGACATAGGATTTGCGACGCTTTAGTGACTCTTCCAAACGCGTCGCTAAATTGTGACTCCTATGATAGTCACAAATCCGTCACAAGTTTGCGACTACTATAATCGTCTTCCAGGAGTCGCTAATTTGTGACTGATTTGTGACAACTTTTGAACCAACTTTTAGGGGTCACAAAGTAGTCACTAATTTGCGACTACTTTACGACTAATTGTTGGCTTCGCATATTAGTGACTAGTTGGCGACGCCGTTTATTGGCGTGGCAAATCAGTCGGAAATTCGTCTCAAAGTAGTCGCAAATATTAGTGACTGATTTTTCAGTCACAAACAGTAGTCACTAATGGACTGTTTTCTTGTAGTGTTCCGAGGACGACCACGCTTCCTCTTCTTGATAACCGGTGCAACCAATGGTGGCTCACAAATCACGGCGGCGGCTTCTCGGCGGCTAGGGTTTACGACGACGGTGGCGGAAGGAGAATGCGGCAGAGCTTCGCTAGGGTTTTCGGTCACTACCCCTTTCTCCTTAACACTCTTCTCCTTATATAGGGAATGAGATGGGAACCCTAGGTCATCACTCAGCTGGGCCTCCTCTAAATGGTCCAATAGAAATGAGATTGTAAGGAGGCAATAGAAAAAAAAATAGGTTAGAGAGCAATATACAGTAGGAAATACAATACAATATTGAGAGTTGATACATAGATTACTACAAAATAATTTCACGGAGATAGTAATAGAGAATATAAACTTTCATTTTTCTCAAAAAAAAAAGAGAATACACACCTTCTATATCTTATCATTGTCACCTCTTTTCTCTTCTACTGTTGCTTTAAAAACTCCTAATTTTCCTCATGTGTAAAAGCATGAACGATGCCAAAGTTGTCTTTTTTGACTTGGAGTATGGGTGAGATAATAAAACGATTACAGATTTTGGTGCAATGTTCATACAGTCGTTTCATATGACCAAGTGACGAACTTATCTCTAAGTAGAATGAGCGGAATGGAATTTGCCGCAGACAACTCACAATGGCAAAAGAATCTACAAGGAAATCTACAAGATTCTCAACGGTTAGTTTTGACACTCTGCATTAGTGGTGGACAAAAAAATGGATCCAAACCCAACTCGAAAATTAGAAAAACCTGGACGAGTCTTATATTCCTAAACCTGAAAACACGAAAGATCTAACATTTTGTTTTGTAAATTGTTTGGTAGGTAATATTTGGGTCGGCCACAACATAAGAAAGTCCGACATTCCACTTTAAAAAGCGCTTATACAGAAATTGATAAGCCCTATCATGAGCTCAAGTTTTTTATAGATACATTATAAGCGTTGGAGAGTGATTTTGCTTTAAAAGTTCCAAAAGTGAGTGCAGGCATTAGGAGAATACTTTGGGTTCAAGAAACAAGAACATAGGACCATAGAAGATTGCAAGTTGAATCTGAATGTGTTAATTCATTGTGGAGGTGCACTTCGACGGGTAAGCATATCATAAATCCTTAATTCTTATGTAAGAATACATACAAAATCACTTCTTAATTAAGTGTGTTGATTTGCAGCAAAAAAATATTGAGGAAGAGGAAGACAAAGCTTAACCCAAAATCAAAAACGAAAAGTGTGAGGAGCTGGTGCTTAGAAGAAGCAGGAGAGACTTGGTGACTAATTTTTTTAAATCAAACAATTCTGAAACTTTCAGACATGGTTTAATATGGATGTAAGAACCATAAATATATATATTAAAAAAAAAAAACAAGTTGTGTATCAAATTGGCTAGGATTCTTTGCTTCAGTTCTTTGCGTTCTCCACTCTAAAGGAATTGTTTTGCTTTATCTAATGTTGAATGCTTTAAGTGATTCCTTCTTACATCATCATACCTTCGATTCTTCTCGGACATTTGGTAAAGTAGCTTGTTCCATTACGGTATATTGTATTTAGCTACCTTAGTTAGGGAATTGGGATTTGATTGGCATGAATTAAGTTCGAAAACTGATTACACAGACTGGTTTGATGAATGACGAGGCAAAACTGGTTAAGATTCTGATGGGAATTGGGAATATAGGGGTTTCCAATATTGGTTATTGGGAATTTGCTCTTGGTTAACGAAAGGAGAAATCTTTCTGTTGTTAATACTGTATCTCAGAATATGTTCATCACGGTATTGTGGTTGTGGTTGAGGTTGTTAGTGCTTCTGCCTATGGCTCCTTTTTTTATCTAGAGGAAGAACCGGCATTCAAATTACCATTGAACTCCATAGTTAGTAAAGTTTTGCTTACACTCAAAATACAAAATGATAGGGAGATAATTAGATATGATGAATTTAGTTATGTGGAACCATGAAAATGGACGTGTTTAAATAGATCATGAGAAGACTTTCACTATGTGTGTGTGGACTCTCTCTTTTTAATTCTGAAGGTTCCTTGAGGGAATTTTTTTAAGCAACATAAAAAAGTGGCTCACATGGAAATGAGCAAAATCAGATGATCATCACCATCTAAGCTTGAGTCTCATTCAGTCCACATAAATTTGCATAGCTAGCAGTGTCAAGAAACTTGCTTGTTTCTTTGGTAACACCACGGTAAAAGATCTCACGGAGGTTCTCTTTAGAGATTTTATGGTGTGAGCAAATTCTGGTGTATCCCTTCAGTCTCTCCCAAGCATCACTGACTGACAAATGACATCCTTGCCTAAAGCAGGTGATATCGTTTCTTAATTTGGGAGTTGGGGAAGAACTTGCTCATGAGTTACTTCTTGCATTGCTCCCAATTTTGCACAAGATCAGAAGGAATGTTACTCTCCCAACAGGAGGATTTGTTTCCAAGAGAGAAAGGAAACAGAATGATCCTTATGGTGTCTTCAGGCACACCATTCATCTTCAGGGTACAACAGAGCCTTTCAAACTTGTCAAGATGATCAAGTGAGTCTTCACTGGACAAACCATTGAAGGTTGAGTTCTGGATAAGGTTATCATGTTTGACTTGATATCCCTAGCTAGTGATGTTAATATGGGTAAACCCACCCCATTTAGACCCCGTCCCATTTAGACACCAAACCCGTTAAGACCCGTTTAGTTTAGGGGTCTAATAGGACTATCCATTTAGACCCATTTAGTTTACACTTACCCATTTACACCTATTTACACTCATTTAGACCCATTTAAATCATATATGATTTTTTTTTTTTTTAATAATTAGTTATCCACATAAATTATTTTTCTTTTAAATTACCTTTTATTTATATTTATAATATTTTTTTAGAAAAGGAATACTATAAAGCAACTTGTTTTAATGAGAAATATTTTTTCCTAACTTTCCCGCCAGAAACATGTTTTCCGTAATTTTTCCGCCAAAATGCATGTTTCGTAATTTTCCCGCCAGAAATGCATTTTCCGTAATTTTCCCGCCAGAAACGCATTTTCCGTAATTTTCCCGCCAAAAATGCATTTTCCGTAATTTTCTCGCCAAAACGCGTTTTCCGTAATTTTCCCGCCAAAAACGCATTTTCCGTAATTTTCCAGTCAAAACGCGTTTTCCGTAATTTTCCCGCCAAAAACACATTTTCCGTAATTTTCCCGTCATAAACGCGTTTTCCGTAATTTCCCGCCAAACGCGTTTTCCGTAATTTTCCGCCAAAAACACATTTTCCGTAATTTTCCCGCCAGAAACGCATTTTCTGTAATTTTCCCGCCAAAACGCGTTTTCCGTAATTTTTCCGCCAGAAACGCGTTTTCCATAATTTTCGCGCCAAAAACGCATTTTCGTATTTTCTGCCAAAAGTATGTTTTCATAATTTCTAATAATTTTTTTAAAAAATGTAAATGGGTTTAATTGGGTGCCCACTTATTAGTAGACATGTCAATTAAGACCAAAGCCCGAAGCCCGGCCCGGCCCAGCCCTGAAAATTAGCGGGTTCGGGCTTAAATATATAAGCCCAAAAAAAAGGGTCTTTCGGGCTTAACCCGAAAAATATCATGTTGTTTAAAATTTTAACAACAAATTTTGTTTAAAGACACTTTCTAAAGATATCTTCATTAAAATATTTTATATATATTATTCATAAACCAAAACTTTTTAACTTTTTAGTTCTATTTTACTGTATGTTTTAAAAAACAAATCCGAAATTCCGATTTTTAACTCCATTATCTAGAATTTTAGTATTTTGATTTATGTTTTGTTTGGTAGTACTATTTATTTAGAGTTAATTGGATTCAGTTGATATTTACATTCGTTTGGTGTAATTTTTGTTTTTAGTTAAATTGGATTTTTAGTAAGGGAAATTATTTAGTAGGTGTTTAATTCTCTTGATAAAAGTCAGAATATAATTCTTATGGGTTGTTTGACGAAACGAAGCTCGGTTTTATCGATAAATAATTATTATTTTTATTTTTTTGTTTCAAAATAAAAGCTCGAAAAAACCCATAAAATCCTGAAGCCCGAGTCGGGCCGGGCCGGGCTTTAAAAAGTAAGCTCATATATTTTTCGGGCCGGGCCGGGCTTATATATATATGCGGGTTTTACGGTTTTGGGCCGGGCCGGGCCGGGTTAGCCCGTTTGACATGCCTACTTATTAGAATGTAAAACTCATTTATTTAGTGGGTTTTAATAGGGTACCTATTTAAACCCATTAAACTTCTATTGATCTATATGGGTCTAAATGGGCATTTAATTATACCAAAGGCCCACTAAAAACCCACAAAACTAAAACCAATATTAACATCACTATCCCTAGCTCAACACTTGTAGTATGTAACAAAATATGGGGTCTAAAATGTTATATAAGAAAAGAGAAAGTTTGTTCATGGGCCTTACTTCAAGCCCATTAATACTTTAATTTTCTAATTGATAAGCCCTAGAGAAATAAAATAATCTGATCGAAGTGGAAAGGAAAGCAAATCGAGATCGGGAATGGGAAATGAAACGAAGATCAATGGTGCTGCAAGTATGGCCGGAGATGGAGGATTCAGGGCGAAAATGGTGCATTACGTTTACAGTGGTGAGAAGAAGCACGTCATTGTTGGGATCGGAATCATTACTCTAATCTTCGGAGTTCCTTTTTATTTGATGAATCAAGGTTCGATTTCTCATCGATTTTCAATTAGAAGAGCGTATAGAAGAAATATATTCTTTTCAGATTCTAGGTTCGGTAGAGAATTTTTCTGGTTTGACTTTGCTGCAAAATGAGAAACATTTAAAATCTCTGAGTATCTATGGAAAATAGATCACATTGTTTCATTTTAGAGTTACTCTTCCACCATGCCAATATAGTACCTGAATGAATATGGTACATCTGAGTTTCGTTCCATTTCAGAGGGTTGCTTTGTTTGTTTGAACTAATTAGTTAAACTTCCTTGGTGTCTTTTAGGGTCAAAGCATCAGTCTCACCAAGATTACATGGACAAGGCCGATAAAGCGCGAAAAGCACGCCTCTCATCTAACAAGTAGAGTCTCTGAAGAACCTTGCAGTCTCTGTGAATTGATTATCGCATCACACAAGTAAAAACTCAGGCTTTGTGGTTCACATCTCTTTCATGAATTTTTTTGATGCACTGTGTTTGGTTATCCAATTCTAATAAAATGATAAAGATTTCATCACATTTGCATTGGCAATGTTTCATTGTGCAAAGAAAACAACAAATCATTCCTGTGTAAGCAACATACTAATAAAGAAGTTGGTGTCTACTTTCTGGGGGGGCTGCATTCATGTCCTATCTCATAGAGGCATGAGTCTTCTATACTTGAAAAACCAGACAAATGCTGAAAATATGACAAAGCCACAGACTCCAGTAATTATGAGTACCCATCTGAATGCACCTGGCTGATTGAAGAAATCTATCTCAAAATTCATGCCAAATATCCCAGCAACTACTCCGAATATGGCTACAACAAATGTTGCAGTCGTAAGAAGCAATTCAAACTGGATCAGCTGATTCCGCACGTTATCCTGCAAAAATCAAAGACTTCTTTTCAGCAGCAATCTTGATTAACACTAAGCTGTGGAAGATGAAAAAGGTTGAATTTTGAGGTGTTACCAGTTGAATGTTAATGAAATCTTCAGTATCATCAATGTACTCCTTTAACTGTCAAGTAAAGAGAGATGATTAAAGCTGCCAAGCAAAGAAAGATTGAAAGTAAAAGACAGAGGAGGCGTTTAATTACCGATGTCAACTTGTTTAGAGTGCTATCAATGACGACAAAGTAAGCTTCCAGCAACATCTCTAGCTCTTCAATGTTCTCTGCACCTTCTGAACTCCTTGCACTGTCATGCCGGCTTCTCGCAAAACTCAAGCTTTTATCGAGTCTTCGGGAATCAGGAGGAGAAGAAACAGGAGAGACCGGTGCAGAAACAGATAGACCATCGTTTGATCGGTAACCCAGTAAAGATTGGTCACCGCACAAAGATCCTTCCATTCGCATTTTTTTCTCTGTTAGATACATTTCTGCCATATCTCCATCATCATCCATTAGCTGCTCAATCTCATCACGAACCTTCTGAACTCTTCTTGTCAGTGCAACAAGCCTGCTCTTTAGTCTACGTACACGTTCCAAGTTTAGTGTACTGATCTTTGAGGTAAGTTCGTCTAATAACGGGTATGCTTCAATCTCCAACTCTGAAGCCTATAGAGAAGGACAAAAACTCAATCAACTTACGAGTGTGGTAGTCAAATCAAATCACTGAGGCCAAAATGAAATCGAAGCAATAAAAATGACTAACCTGGGATTCGAGAAACGTACAAGCAGCTTCAAGGGCAATTTCAAGAGCTCTAAACTCGAAAGGTAAATAATCAGGGGACGAATTCTCAAAACCGTTGTCAAAACATCTATTCCTCCGTCTACTCAACTGGGCATTTTCGTGCTGCCAGAATTCACCTACACCACTTGTCTTTAGTCTCTGCTGCAACTCGACGACATACCGCAGGACGTAGTTGTCAAGGGAATTCAGGAGCAGAACTTCATCAGCAGTAATAATACAACGGATTTGCTCCAAGTTCACGACAATAGCCTTTTCTCGGCCAAGGATGGTTGAGGGATACACGAATATAGGATCAAGCAGCCTTAAATCACGAGCTGGTAAGTCACATCTACGCATCATATGGAACTTATCGACCTCCAAGACCTGAGTATCGCCAGAAGTATCAACGCGAATCCAAGAACGTACCCCTTGTCCACGCTTCTTCAGACCCAAGACATCCAGTCCAAGAACGGGAGTTCTACCCGAAGCAGAAGGCCGAGACACAGCATTATCTCTGAGATTCTTAGCTGAAGCAGGTCTTGGAGGAAGCAGGCGATCTTTTAGTTCAGACATTGTTGCAAAGATTCAGGTACTGGAATACCAAACAGTCACACATATCAAAATATATAAAATGCCAACATTGATGCTTAAATTTAGATACTTCAATACCGAATAACCAGAAACACTGCAAGCATCAAAAGAACAAGACTTTCCTCAATGAATTTCAACATTTAAGAAGATTATGCAGTTTGTTGTTCAACTACTTGTCATATGAAAACGAAAGAAGACTCATCTTGATTTAAGAACGTATTCCACAGACCATAAGCTACCAAGAAAACGGAAGAAGAAAATAATTATAGGCCAAAGAACAAATACCAATACAGAAATCAAAGGTGATTTCGTCGTTTTTAATCCAAGCGAGCTGTAACCAGAAAATGATGAACTAATCTCAGATTCCGATAAGAAAAAACTGGAAATTTCGAAACTTAGAAAACCAAACGAACCACAAAAGCCATACCTGAGCTACAAACGCCGTAAAATCCTACCAGCCACAGGATCAAACAGCTGCAGATTGGAAAACCAAACGAAACCCATAATCATCAAATCGAAAACAAAGAAAACCCCACCCAGAAGATGTATCTGAATTTTACCTCTGGTACGGAGATTGGTTTCATCACTCGAAACGAAAACAGAATCAAATGAAAACTAGATTGACAGATTCATCAATCTTAAAAATCCTAAAACGGATCGATCGAAACTTCTCGTGATTAGAATTCCAAGGTAATCACGGAATGGCTCGTCGGATTTCGTTTATCTTCGCTGCGGAAGAAGAAACAAACGAGCGATGAACACGATAAACACGCAGACAAGCTTTTTCTATTAGTCGCCAAGTAGTGGCTATTGCGGTTAACCGGAATGCTAACCAACCGACTATAACTGAATTAGTTTGGTTTAGATTCGATTTTACCGGTTTATCTCTTAACTACCCTAGAATATCCAGTCAACTTTAGATCATTAAGGTCTAATCACTACTTGATGAATCAAATTATTTAGGACTTACACAAATTTGGAGAGATGACGTAAGCCATTGAGAATCTAGATGGCGACCCGTATCAGATCTTGACCCGGCCCCGGTTCTTTCGTAACCCGACCCGGTTATATCTGCTAATTATTGTGGCGGTTAATTTGTCCACCTGCTCTTTCTTCTTCTTCATCGTTCTCATAAAAATCCTCCAAAATTTCGTGACTGATTTGGTCACAATCAATCGATTGAATTCTTGACCAATGTCGAGTTTGATTTCAGGAATTTGAGAATTTCATTGTCTATTGTAGAGTTTTATGTTCTCGAATCTAGCTCCAATCCTTGAACTATTGCAGTACCCGAAGATTGATCACTCTTTCGACTATCGTCTCTTTGGATTCGTTCTCATTCCTCAAGGTAGTAAATTTCCAAGTTTCCCATTGTTTTTCGCTTATTTCCTTTCTTGGGCCACGCGAATTTGGGGATTCTTCGGTCTTCGTATTAGGAACCTTCTTTTGGGTTTGTGTGCGGTAGTTGAATCACCAATGTGCCCTTGAAACTCTGATATTACTTCGGATTTGAAGAAAAGTATATACTACTTCTTTATACATATTAGAGAAACAACGAATTTGTAACATGCTTCGTTTCTGATGCGTACCTTGGAATTGTATGTTAGGGTGTGAATGCTACCGAAAATGGCGTCAATGAGCTCTGGTGATGAAAGCCTTCGACTTTGTGTGTTTGATTTGAGGAGAGGCCAAACTGAAGGACAAGAGCTAGACAAGATTCTGTTCTTTTATCCTGCTGAGTTAAACTTCTCGACGCAGTTGTCAGTTATCGGACTCAGTGAAGGTCTTATCACTTTTACTAGGTCAGATTCTGCCTTTTTACTGGGAGATGTCCATTGCTGATGTTCTAGATTTGGTTGTATTTGACATTTGTTCGATTAAATCGGGAAAGGTCGATAGTTCTAGCTCATTCATCTACAGTTAGATGTGTTCTTCATTGCTCATGTTCTAGATGTGGTTGCATCTGTAATTTGTTTGATAGGTGAAGCTCCATTTGTTAAAATCATCTTATCTGACTCTTGATTCATGTTTTGATGCATTGTGTGAGTATAAATGCAGGCTTTTCTCTCCGGATGCAGCTTGTGAGGTCATAGAGGCGGAAAGACATTCCCATGTTTTCTACGAGGCTGAGCCTGATATATGGATGGTGATGGTAAGACAATGTCTAACTTTTACTTGTAGTTTTAGTAATGTTAATGAACAAGAAATGATCCAGAGAGTGGCAGGTTGTGGAGAAAAATAAAGAGACGGGAGCAATATGGAGGATTGATGCATTGAGGAAGGTCCTTAAGGAAGTGCACTCCCTCTTTGTGATGTTTCACGGTTCAGTTCGAGCATTAATAGAGAAGGAACCAACAGGAGGGCTTACCCGATCACAGTTGTATCCGTTCATCACAGACTATTTAAGCAGTAAGCGATTCTCACCAAATCTAGTACGGAAATTTTTCCATTGTTTTGTTTTTGTTCTATATCCCAGCTTCATTTCATTTTATGTCACTAATTGTCAGCATTTCAAAAGCGGTCTCACTCGGAGGACTGCTGCTGTGGTAAAATGCTGAAGTTGCTGTGTTGAATGCCTTGCTTTGGATTTGTGCAAAACTGCATTATGCTCAAGTTGGTTCGTGTGTAATAGCTTATGCAATAGTTTTCTCTTTCGGGCAGATCTTTTTGTTGGGAAGAAACTTCAGCTACCAACTTTCCGCGAAACTTTGAGAGGGCGTGGAACTGTTCAAATGCTTACTTTAGCTAGGGACACAGCACTTGAAGTGCAGGTTTGTTTCTCCAAATCAACTGGACTATTTGCACACATGATATTTTGGTGTTTGACGAGCATTTTTTGGATGTACAGTCTCTTGTTCAAGTACTAGATTCTTGTGCGGGGAGCTTACGATGCCACTCTATGATCTTATTTCAAGATCTGTTGGTTTCATCAACTCTCTCAGCTGATGATACCGTCAACTTATTTACATTTTCTGTAATGAGATTGACATCAACCGCTTTATCCTCTGGCTCGAGTTCCTGGTCATATCTACGTAAGGGGCCTAGTTCACCTGAAATCTCTTCTAGATCTACTTCGGCGCCCCTTGGTTCAATTGATTCGCTACATTCAGGGAATAGTAATGACATGCATCATGTTATTAGGCCACTACAAAATGATAAGTGGATTAAAGGGAAAGATGGTTTTCTTGTAACCGATATTTGGGGTCTGGAGACTGGAGGTTCACCTGATTCTGCTATCCCGACAATCTGGCTTCAGGAGACACAAGAAAGAGTGTATCTCCTTGCCTATCAATATAATAGTCTCACCTTACTTCTTCTCATGCCTACAACTGCCATTGTCAATGGAGATTTAAGCGTCTCGGCCGTGAAACAGCGAGTTATTGAAGATGTTAGCACATTCCCGATCAATCTATCTGGATGAATCTCTTTTCTGGTGTCTTCTAATGTATTCCCAATATCTCTTTTCCAGGCATCACTGAGAATTTTGAAAATTGAAGAGAACATTTCAAGAGGGTGGGGCGGTGAGAATGCTTACCATGTTAAGGGTTACCGTTACCTGGTCGTAGATAATGACATGGAAGTTTCCAGAGCTTCTCCTTCAGGAAAAGTAGCAACACTTGCAAAGGTAACGTCTTTCACAGTATGATTTACTAGCTGAGATGACTACCACCTTCAACTCATAAAGTGTATGCATTTTAAAAAACGCAGGAGTCTCTACTTGCACTAAACCAGCTCAGAGAAGAGGTGGATATAGAAAAAAGCCGTGCGAGAAGGCAGCAGAAAGACATGGAAATATGCATCCGAGCTAAAAACAAAGCGTGGGTGATTGCCCGTGTGACCAGAGGTAAGGAGCTTTACATGGCTTTGGAGAAAGCCAGCGACACTCTTCTTAATACCACAGACGCTGTTGGAAAATTCAGTAACAGGTAACACATTGCTAATTATGTAAATACTCTGCCTTGGAAGCAAATTGTTGAGTTTTCTGAAGAAAAGGATGCTGGGATTTGGGCATTTGAACAGGTATTGCAGCGGAGTGTTCTTAATGGACTAAGATTCGTCTCTTTTCTTCTGATTTTGGGAAGAGGTTCTAGTTTCAAGTATAAAGTAAAATGCTTCAGAAGTAGTAGTGAGCTCTTCTTTAACAGCCATTAGTTTTGTTGTGGGAAAGTTGCAGAGGCAAAAAGCTATTGTTCACGGTTGGCATGTAGATTTGTAAAAATATTTACAAGATTGAAATAAATCGCTTTGTTTTTTTCTTTCTCGTGGCCTTAATTTTGTGGAGATAGTTGCTTGAATGTATTATCGGTTCAGTACAGTTTGGTTGTGGATCATGTATCAACTCCTCGTTACAAATTCCAGAACAAGTGTTATTTCAAAAATCGAATTCGAAGTTTACAATATGCATTATTAAAATATATGTTACACTCTCAGGTTAAGAGACTGACGCACACAGCATAACAACTATCATATTGATATGTTGAAAGAAGTTAATGAAAGCATTATAAAACCAGTAAAGAGAGCAGAGGCGGTGGAGAAGAACAATGGTGGCCGATGGTCCGTAGCAGTGTTACGTTTGGGAGATGCTTTCCGGCCTCCTCCTCCTCCTTTTCCGCCAGTAACTCCATGGGCCCCTTTTCCTGCCCGGAATATGTAGATGCTCTTATCATCTTCTTCTCCTCCTTTTAGTCTTTTTGTTGTAACCTCTGCCATAAGAAAAACAAACACATGATGATAACTATGCTTAACTTCACAAGTCATAATAAACATAAGTAAAATACTTAAAAAACGGACCACCGTGGCCTTGTTCTTGATCAAGTAAGCTCGTCGCTGGATTGAGCTTCTGAGAATCTAATGAGATGGCAAAGCTGAGCAAGAAGAGGAAGAGGAAGAACAATGCAATAGATCTTCTCGCCATTGCTGGTTGAGTTTTGGTTGATTTGAGTACTGTTGTCAAGCTAAGTGTGTATGTATATATATATCCGTGGGTTGAGACAAAGACAGATAATATTCTGAAATGACAAGTGAAGGATCAAATATACTTTTCTTTCTGACACTCCAAAGATGAAGCTTTCTCTTTTCCTAACTTTTTTTGCTTTTTCAGGACCAAGACGATTCCAACAAGCAAGGAAAATTCTCTGATAAAGTGTTTGATGAACAAGTTAGTAGAGAGACTTGTGGTTAGGCAACAAAAAAACTCAAAGGCAAACTCTTGGGAATAAAAAAAATTCTTTCTTTATTTCTTGAAACAACCTGATATATGGAAACATTCCCCAACGGTTAAGAAGACCCTTACATGTAATGAACATGAAGTTAAGAAAGTTAACCAGATTGGTTACATGTTCATTAACTTATAAAGTTAACTTTCTGTATTTTAGTTGGTTTATAAATCTCCTAGGATTTTGAAATATTTGTTACTAGGTGATTCTCCGCGTGATACGCGGATAAGTTTTTTTTTATTTATTTATTAATTAATGAATTAAAAGCGTTTATTTTAATTTAAATGCTGTGAATTTTTAAGATTTTAAACTATCTTATCTAAAGTATTATTCAAAATACAATTTATATGTATGTAAATTTTGTTTGTATTAATCAAAACACATGTGGAAGCCTCTTGGCCCAGTGGTCAAGGGTTTAAAAGCTTCTACATTAGGTCTGGGGTTCGAATCCCAGATAATACAAAATTCTTGCATATTAATGGAGGGTGCTTTTCAGAAGTTTCAGAGTCGTCCAGGGAGACCATGTCCAACGTTGGGATGTCGTACATGCATAGCCGCTGGTCGGGGAGAGTCTGTCCATCATGGAAGATGTCGTACATGCAGAGCCGTTCGTCGGGAAGAGCTTGTCCATCAGGAGAGATGTCGTACATGCAGAGCTGCTGCATCATGGAGACTTATGTAGAAGCTGTTCACTCTAATCGCATAGACAACATGGAGTTCAGTATCATCATAATAGGATTAGATCAAATTAGTCTAATGATGATTGTAATATATATATGATAATTCAGACGACTAAGAAAAATCGAAACACATAAGTTTTTGAACATGTAGAACCTTAACAAACATGTAAAAGTCATATATTTCTCTTTACTTTTTGATTAAAATAAATTATTAATATACATCAAACCGTTACTGAAAGTACATGACTTTAAAAAGATAGATGTGTACTATTTATAGGTGTAGATATTTTTTTTCTATATATATAAGATAAAAAAAATTCTTATTACTAAAATCATATAAAATAATCAACTAATATATGTTTTCCCATAAACAGATTTTTGTATTCGGTTAATAATAAAATCATTAAGTTTTGATTTGATTTGTTTTCATGCTTATTTTCTTTTTTATTGAATATAGATGATTAAAACTATAGTATATACACACATTATTTTTCTTACACATGATATCTTTAAATAACAAATTTTAAAAACACCATATATCAAATCCATATATAAGCTAATTGGAGCAATCCAAAGAAATACTAACAAAAAAATAGGCCATAAAGATGATAAATATGGGATTGCATTATGTTTTTATACACTCTTTTATTTAGTGTAAAATTAATTGTAGGCGTATGTTTGATTCTATAATTTATGTAATTTAAATATATATATTTTAAATTTTCTTCAATAAATTAGAAAAATATCTTAAAAGATTTATAATTATGGGAAAAAAATCCATTGAAAATAGTTATGCGAATATAAACGAAATTTCAACTAATAGATTAATGTTGTTATTAAACGATTTTGGTAGTAACGAGTATTCGTAAACACTTCTTATCAAATCTATGAAGATTTCAATTGTGAATTTGTTTTTATTTTTGTATTTTAAATAAGTATACTATTCAAACAATGTTTATTATTAGATTTCAAATGATATTGGAAAGTAATTTTATAAGAGTTTGTGATTAAGATAAATGAGTTGTCATCTCACATTTTATGGATGCCATGTCACAATTTATGACATGTCATGTCTAATAGGAGAAATCACCTCTCTAATTATATCTAGGGGAATAACGTGGTTTTACCTCGGATTTGAGTCTTTGTATGTTTAACATTAAAATCCTTCCAAATCCACTAACATCTAATATGAAATCAAATTCATAGATAAATCCGTAGGATTCAATAATGCGTGATTTTAATTAGTATTTATAAATGATAGAACCAATAACACCACATTTTGATATAAATTTTAAACTCATAAAACCAATAACACTAAATTTTATTTAGATTTCCAAATCAATTAAAATCCATAAACCAATAACCCTACTAAATAATGAATAATGAAAGCACATCAAAGTTTTTTAAACATTTCCATTTGATAAAAAGTAAACAAAGACTTTTCTTTCTTCATTGACTTTCTCACGTGCCTTGCTTGTGCTTGTGCAAATGCTCGTGATTTCCATTTTCCACATCCTAAACCAGAACCCTACTTTTTTCAATCGATCATTCTTCACTTTCAATCGATCATTGTTCACTTTCAATCGATCTTACTCCAACATAGATTTCGTTCTTCCCTATATTTGGGTTCAAAGATCTTTGTTTCCCTCCGTGGATTTGCTTATCAAGCGCCGATTTTCATAAAACCACGGTCTCGGCGGTGAAAATCCGGTTATGTCTCCGATCAGGTCCAATTCGCCACGGTGAGCCACCGCCGCACGTTTTCTCGGCCGCTGAATCGTCAACGCGGCCGAGTTTTCGGACAAAAACCCCATCTTTCTCAGTCTTGACCATCAATTCCTCTGGGTACGTCTCTCACATCTTGTCCAAGCTCTGATATTGATTTTATTGTTTCTAACCGATATGGAATCTTAAACTTGGAATCAGATGGAGTGGAATGTAAACAATGCATTCAAAACCTACAAAGGTAATGTCTAAAGTATGGTAATTTGATCATGTTGGTTTCCGAATTGAGACTTACAAGACCATCTGCTTGCTTCTTGATGTAGAAGAAATGGAACCGAAAGCAATGATGGATATGACACAATCTGACATTGGATTAGGCTCTTCTGATAAGCTAAATTCTGTTCCGCCGAAACGGAAAAAGACTATGACTTCTGTGTATCTCAAATATTTCGAGACTTCACCTATTAGTAAAACTCGGAAATGCAAATTCTGCGGTCAAAGCTATTCCATAGCAACAGCTACTGGTATTATTGCGTTTTCTCTTTCTCAACTCAATGTTTTTATTCTTCAGCTTGGTTAGAGATTTTCCCCTAATGATTTGATAATATGTTCATTCTTTCATTTCAAGGTAATCTTGGAAGGCATCTGAATAATCGACATCCAGGCTATGATAAGGGAGTAGATGTTGTCACTAACTCAGTACCACAGTCACCACCGGTTGTTGTAAACCCGTCAAAAGCACCGCAGCTCGATTATGATCATCTTAACTGGTTAGTTCTCAAGTGGCTCGCTTTGTCATCGCTTCCTCCTTCTACTGTGGACGAAAAATGGTTGGGAAACTCCTTCAAATTTCTGAACCCAACAGTACAGTTATGGCCGGCTGAAAAATATAAAGCCGTACTCCATGAGATTTTCAGAAGTATGCGGGGAGATGTAAAGACATCCTTGGAGCATATCCAATCCAAAGTTTCAGTCACCCTGAGTTTCTGGAATTCATATGAAAATATCTTTAATATGAGCGTAACGGGCCAGTGGATAGACGGAAACTGGTCCTCTCATCGGCTTCTGCTCGATATATGTAGGATTCCTTACCCTTCTGGGGGTTCTGAGATCTATAACTCCCTTTTAAAAGTCCTTAAGATATATGCCATTGAAGACAGGGTTTTGTGTTGTACACATGACAACAGCCAGAACGCTATTCAAGCTTGCCACAGCCTCAAGGAGTACTTGCATGGTCAAAAGGTCTTGCCTTTCTGCTACATTCCATGTGCCGCTCAAACTCTGAATGATATTATAGATGAGGGATTAGCAACTATAAAGCCCATAATCTCAAAGATCAGAGAATTCACACAAGAGTTAAACGCGTCCGTGGAGCTATCAGATGATTTCATTCAGTTGACAACAGTTTATCAAGAAGGCAGCTGGAAACTTCCAGTTGATGCTTCATCTCGTTGGAGTGGCAATTACCAGATGGTCAACATCTTGTGTAAGGTAAGGTTTTGATAACTTTGAACCATATGTCTTGAGTTTTTTTTTGTATATGATGCCTTATATTGGTGCAGGCTGGCAAGTCCTTGGACTCGGTAATTCGAAAAAACGAGGATGTTCTGGAGCACAGAATGATGTTGAGTTCTGCGGAGAAGAACGCAGTGACTATTGTCCACAATTACTTGGATTTGGATTCATTTCACAAGACCACCAACGATATGTGCACGAACAAGGATCTCACTGTCGGTCTAGCTCTGCTCTTTATGGATAACATATCCGAGACAATCGCGACTTGCCAGAAATCATGCCACAACCCGGAATGGCTAAGAACTTGTGCTGAAAACATGGGACACAAGGCCAGAAGTTACAACACCCAAGTCTGCAACGTTTTTACTTACATTACAGCCATTCTTGACCCGCGCATCAAAACCGAGTACATTCCAGAGACTATAAGTCTGGAGAGCTATATAGATGAAGCAAGAAGCCATTTCCTGCGTCACTACTCTTCTCCTCATTTCACATCTTCCATGACCAGCGGGTACCAGCCTCAGGACGTAGACGAAGGAGGAGGAGGAGGAAATATCTCGTTTGCAGAGGAAATCGCTAGAAGGAAAAGAAGAGGAAGTATGACTAACAATGTTGTTGATGAACTGACTCAATACTTATCCGAGTCTATAGTCCCTATGCAGACCAATGTGTTGGATTGGTGGAAGGTGAACAGTGGAAGATACCCGCGACTTTCCAACATGGCCCGGGATTTCCTTGCGGTTCAGGCGACTTCCGCCGCACCGGAAGAGATATTTTGCGGTAAAGGTGAAGAGATTGATAAGCAAAAGTATTGCATGCCACATGATAGTACGCAATCTGTTCTTTGTATCAGATCATGGATTGAAGCTGGTATGAAACTCAAGTTCAAGTCTACTGAGATTGACTATGAGCGACTCATGGAATTAGCCGCCGATAATTCTGCTGGAGGTTTAGACAAGGATCAGCATAAGTGATATTCTTTTTAGTGCATGTGTACTAGTTATATAATTTAGTTGTTCTTTTAGCATGAAATTGTATGTAGTTTTGGATAGTGGTGGCGAGTTGTAAACACCATTTGTGTGTGAGGATGATGTTTCTATGTCGTTAATAGTTTAGTTTTCAGAGATATGTTAAAAAGAACTCTGATGTGCTTTCATTAAATAAAGGGAAGTTTACTAGAATAACCTTCAAAAGTTGGAAGTTTACTAAAATGACTCTCAAAAGTTTTAATTACGTTTTTTGGAATTTCGGACCGTTTTACCTCTATTTCTTTGATAACAAAAAAACGTATTTACGAGACTGCCATTAATGAATCTGAAATTTTAGCCGGGAAAAGTTCCCGCCTAAAAAAATAAGTCTACCGTTCCGTTACGGTAGATTTATTTATGCACGGTAGACTTATTTTTTGAACGGTAGACTTATTTTTTGAACGATAGATTTTTTTACGAGCGGTAGACTTATTGTATCCACTTAGTGGTAGATTTATTTCCGAATGGTAGATTTATTGTTTTCAATGGTAGATTTATTTTGGAGCAGTAGACTTATTTCCGTAGAATGGTAGATTTATTTTCTTTGATGGTAGAGTTAATTTGGCGTGGTAGATTTAATTTCGTGATCGGTAGACTTGTTGATGTAGTGGTAGATTTATTATAGTTGATGTAGAGGTAGATTTGTTATAATGGTGGTAGAGTTGTTTTGAGTGGTAGAGTTGTTTTGAGTGGTAGATTTATTGTATTTGACAGTAGACTTATACAATCTTTTCTCAGTTTACTAGACACACCGTACTAAAACCAGCGGTAGATTTGTATTCTTTTCTAACGTTACGGTAGATTTGTTTTTCGAATGGTAGATTTGTTTTTCGGACGGTAGATTTGTTTTTCGGACGGTAGATTTGTTTACTTTTTTCGAATGGTAGATTTGTTTTTCGGATGGTAGACTTATTATCCGACGATGGTTATTTGACTTGTTATGGTAGACTTATTACATAGTTGTTATGGTAGATTTGTTTTCTTTTTTAACGTTACGGTAGATTTGTTTTTTGGATGATAGATTTGTTTTTTTTAACCTTACGGTAGATTTATTAGCTTGTTTATTATGATGGTAAACTTATTATCCGACGAAGCTTGTCATATAGTTGTGTTAGACTTGTTATCCAACGAAGCTAGTCATATAGTTATGGTAGACTTATTATCCGACGAAGCTTGTCATATAGTTATGGTAAAATTATTATCCGACGAACCTTGTCATATAGTTATGGTAGACTTATTATCCGACGAAGCTTGTCATATAGTTGTGGTAGACTTGTCATCTAACTTAGGTTCTTTAAACAAAAATCTAGTGGTAGACTTGTTATCTGACTTAGATTATTCAAACAACATAGTTCCGGTAGACTTGTTATCTGACCTAGGTTCTTCAAACAACAATGTTGTGGTAGACTAGTTATCTGACTTAAGTTATTCGAATAACACTGTGGTGGTAGACTTATTATCTGACTTAGGTTCTTAGGATAAAAGGTGCATTGGAGACTGAGATGGAGTGGTACCAGCGTAGGAAAGAATACAAGTGTTCTAATTGTCGTCAGTATGATCATAATCGCACCATTAGTGAAGCTTAAATATGTGTATTTAATCATAATGTATGTCTTTTTAGTTTTCAATTTTAACTTGTTTTCTGTTTTAATGTTACGGTAATTGATGTTAAAGACATTTGGACACAGATTATATAGAGAGCAAATTTTTAGAGTATATACAAAAGCCAATTCATTACATTGAACAGAGAATAAATCTACCAGCAAAAGAAAACAAATCTACCATCAAACTAGAATAAATTTACCATCAAAGAAAAATAAATCTATCATACCATTAAACAAAAAATAAATCTACCATTACAGAACAATAAATCTACCATGACTGGACAGATCCACGACCTCCGTCTCTTTCGCCACCACCTCCGAAGCCTCCACGTTCACCAGAATAAATCTACCAACAAAGAAAAATAAATCTACCATCAAAGAAAAATAAATCTTCCATCAAAGAAAAATAAATCTACTATCAAAGAAAAATAAATCTACCATACCATTGAACAGAGAATAAATCTACCATCAAAGAAAAATAAATCTACCATCAAAGAAAAACTATCATACTATTAACAGAGAATAAATCTACCATCAAAGAAAAATAAATCTACCATCAAGAATAAGAACCCATAAATCGAATCGAAACCTAGCATCAAGAACATGAAGCCGGAATTGTAATTACATATTGTAGTTATCGGGTTTTGTCATTTTTGCTTCATCTTCTCCGGCAATTACCACCGGAATCGGTCGCTGGAGCTCGCTTTTGTCTTCGCGGCGTCACCAGAGTCCTTCGCTCCAAAGCCTCCACGTCCACCAGAATAAATCTACCATCAAAGAAAAATAAATCTACCATCAAAGAAAAACTATCATACTATTAACAGAGAATAAATCTACCATCAAAGAAAAATAAATCTATCATCAAGAATAAGAACCCATAAATCGAATCGAAACCTAACAGGAAGAACATGAAGCCGGAATTGTAATTACATATTGTAGTTATCGGGTTTTGTCATTTTTGCTTCATCTTCTCCGACAATTACCGCCGGAATCGGTCGTCGGAGCTCGCTTTTGTCTTCGCGGCGTCACCGGAGTCCTTCGCTCTGAATCCTCCACGTCCACCAGAATAAATCTACCATCAAAGAAAAAAAAATCTACCATCAAAGAAAAATAAATCTACCATCAAAGAAAAACAAATCTACCATCAAAGAAAAATAAATCTACCATAAAAAAAAAAAAAAATCTACCATCAAAGAAAAACAAATCTACCATCAAAGAAAAATAAATATACCATCAAAGAATTGGAGATTAGGTATTCAAGATTTTTACAAAACTCTCTTTACCACCGTGACAAAACCGGAATTTTCAATTACATATAGAATACACTGGAACTTTCTAAAAGTGCACAAGAACAAGAACAAACCCGGAAATCGAACATGAACAAACCCAGAAATCGAACAAGAACAATCTACCAGCAAAGAAAAACAAATCTACCGTCAAAGAAAAATAAATCTACCATCAAAGAAAAATAAATCTACCATCAAAGATTTTTTACAAAACTCTCTCTACCACCGAAACGAAACCGGAATTGTCAATTACATGTTGTAGAATGCACCGAAACTTTCTAAAAGTGCACAAGAACAAGAACAAACCCGGAAATCGAACATGAACAAACCCGGAAATCGAACAAGAACAAATCTACCATCAAAGATTTTTACAAAACTCTCTCTACCACCGAAAAGAAACCGAAATTGTCAATTACATATTGTAGAATGCACCGAAACTTTCTAAAAGTGCACAAGAACAAGAACAAACCCAGAAATCGAACACGAACAAACCCGGAAATCGAATACGAACAAATCCGGAAACCCGGAAATTGATTTATATATGTATATGAAAAGAAGAAAAGAGAAAGGAAGAAAAGAGAAGTTAAGAGAATCCGAAAACTTACCGTTGGAGTCGCCGGAGAAGACGAGGAAGATCGCCGGAGAAGACGAGGAAGATCGCCGGAGAAGTCGCCGTTTCGAAGAGAAGAGAGAAGAGAAGAGAGAAGTCGCGGTTTTGTATATTTTTTAAAACCCTAAATTTTTTTTTTTTAATGGCATTGCTGTAATTACAAAATTCCTTCAAGGTTTAAAAGACCTTTCATACTTCCCCATCTTATGAGAATCATTTGAGTAATTAGAGAACTTTTGGAAGTCATTTGAGTAATTTTCTCTTAAATAAATGTAGCTACTTTTGCCATAAGAATTACAAACACATGATGATAAATATGTTCAACTACACAGTCTACACTAATCATAATAAACATAAGCATAACACCAAATGTTTACCATGGCCTTGTTCATGATTGGTTAATGGGTTGAGCTTTTGGGAATTTGATAAGGTGAAGCAGCAAAGAACATTCATTCATATCAAGTCAACCATACATGTGTAGTGTCTTTATATCAAGTTTGTGAGATAAGAGAGCTTAGTAGAGAGACTTGTGGTTATCTAACAGGAAAATTCAATACAAACTCTAGAGAAAGAAAAACCAATCTCTTTATTTCTTGATACAAACTGAAATATAGTAAAGTACACGACTTATTACTCTCATTAACAACTCATAAACACTCTTAAACCTTCACTCCCTCCATACCAAGGAAGACTCACCAATCACTCTTTGACTTCCCTACACACACCCTAATCCACTTCTTCTATCTTCGGACCTCCAGCACTACCTGAGCCGCCGTCTGTTGGCATACCTCCAGCGCTTGGTCCAGGTCCAGCACCAGCACCACCCTGATACATCTTTGAGATGATTGGGTTGCAAATACCTTCCAACTCTTTCAACTTATACTCAAACTCATCAACTTCAGCCAACTGATTTCCTTCAATCCATTCAATGGTCTCATCAATCGCCTTCTCGATCTTCTGCTTATCCTCTTGCTCCAGCTTGACTTTCTCATCCTTGATAGTGTTTCTCATACTGTAAGCATAATTCTCCAAAGAGTTCTTCGCCTCCACTTTCTTCTTAACCTGCTCATCTTCCGCCTTATACTTCTCCGCATCTTGCACCATCTTCTCTATCTCCTCTTTACTCAACCTTCCTTTATCATTAGTAATCGTAATCTGGTTCTTCACACCAGCAGTCTTATCCTCTGCAGACACATTCAAGATCCCGTTCGCGTCGATATCAAAGCAAACATTGATCTGAGGAACTCCACGAGGCGCAGGAGGAATGCCCTTAAGCTCAAAAGTCCCGAGAAGGTTATTGTCTTTCGTCCTCGCACGTTCTCCTTCATAGACTTGGATCAAAACACCTGGCTGATTGTCCGCATACGTCGAAAACACTTGCTCCTTCTTACAAGGAACCGTCGTGTTCCTCGGGATCAACACTGTCATCACCCCACCAGCCGTCTCAATTCCGAGACTTAGCGGGGCAACATCAAGAAGCAGAAGATCTTGAACCTTATCACTCCCTTCACCAGTCAAAATCGCGGCTTGAACCGCAGCTCCATAAGCAACAGCTTCATCAGGGTTTATGCTTTTACAAAGCTCCTTCCCATTAAAGAAATCTTGCAAAAGCTGTTGAATTTTCGGTATCCTCGTCGATCCTCCAACAAGAACAACCTCGTGAACACTGCTCTTATCGATTTTAGCATCTTTAAGCACTTTCTCCACAGGATCCATACACTTCCTGAACAAATCCATGTTCATTTCCTCAAACCTCGCACGAGAAATCGTTGCATAGAAATCAACACCTTCGTGCAATGAATCAATCTCGATAGTCGTCTGCGCCGTGGAAGAAAGCGTCCTCTTCGCTCTCTCACAAGCCGTTCTCAGCCTCCTCAACGCCCTAGCGTTCCCGCCTATATCCTTCTTATGTTTCCTCTTAAACTCCGCAACGAAATGGTTCACAAGCCTGTTGTCGAAATCCTCACCACCAAGATGAGTATCTCCAGCAGTAGCTTTAACTTCAAACACACCTTCTTCAATCGTCAATAGCGAAACATCGAACGTTCCACCACCGAGATCGAAAATCAAAACGTTCCTTTCACCGGTCTTGGTCCCCTTCTTGTCCAAACCATAAGCAATAGCTGCAGCAGTCGGTTCGTTGATAATCCGTAAAACGTTAAGCCCGGAAATCGATCCGGCGTCCTTCGTGGCTTGTCTCTGTGAATCGTTGAAGTAAGCCGGGACCGTAACGACGGCGTTTTTAATCGTCTGACCAAGAAAGGACTCGGCGACTTCCTTCATCTTTATCAACACCATTGAAGAAATCTCCTCAGGGGAGAATTGCTTGTCTTCGTTCTTGTACGAGACGACTATCATCGGTTTATCTCCAGGACCGGGAATAACCTTGAAAGGCCAGTGTCGCATATCGCTTTGAACAGAAGGGTCGGAGAATCGCCGACCGATTAATCGTTTCGCATCGAAGACAGTGTTCTGAGGATTCAACGCGACTTGATTCTTCGCTGCGTCGCCGATTAATCGCTCGGTATCAGTGAAGGCGACGTACGACGGTGTGGTACGGTTTCCTTGATCGTTAGGGATGATTTCTACACGGTCGTTCATCCAAACTCCGACACAGCTGTATGTAGTTCCGAGATCGATTCCAATAGCTTTCTCCGATTTCGTCGCCATTGATGTTGGTAGAAAAAAGCTTGAGTAATTAGATTTCGCTGAATGGGTTTTTAAGATTTGTTGTTTGTTTATCTGCTTGATTGATGAGAAATCTGAATCGATGGAAGCAGCTATATATACGAATTAGACGAGAAAGATGAGAGATTTCGAGATAAAACTCGTGAAATTATCCACCGAATTGTAGAATAATTGAGAAATCGCATGCAAGTACCAGAGACTTCTGGATTCACCGGCAAAGGTTTCTGATATTTATCACCACTACTTTGTTCACACATTTAGGCCCATTAAAGCCCATATAAAAGTTACATCGTTGGCCCAAATAATTGATAAAAGGCCCATGTGAGTATTCCAATGAATCGATAAAAGGCCCAAATATTTTTTTCTTCATCCTCTTCAGTCGTTCTGATTCCGAGGGCGAGAAGAAGTCATGAAAGAAGGGAAGAAGAAGAATAAGACTGAAGAAACCTCCATTGGTGTATCTAACGATGATTCGATATCGGTTATTGGGGCATTTTGTGTTTACTTGATTACTGGGTTGTTTCTAGCCGTCGGATTCTGGGTAGCTCGAAACAAATATTCCGTCGATCCCGTATCTGATCCATCTCTTACTCTACGTATCCTCTCGGTACTACACTCCACTTCTGTATATCCCTGGATTTTTTATTGATCGAAAAGTGGATTATTACTGAAGTTCTGATGTTGATTTTTTTCAGAGTATTGAGTTTACGGTTGTGGTAATCATTTACAGCTTGTTCCGGAAAAACCCAGAAAAATGTTCGGTGAGTGTGGTTTACTACTGATTTCTTGTGAAATTGAAGTGTTTTAAAGAAGCTAGCTTTTTTTTTTGTTTTTACTCTTTTGATTTGTTTAAGAATTGGAATCTCGTAATACTAAAGATGGTTTCCTTTGTTTTAATGTTCCACTGTGAAATTAGAGAAGCTGAAGAAATATTTTGCTTTGCATAGAGAAGAATTAAGCTTTTAATGCGTTTGGTTTCTTGTGCTTAAGTGGTTGCTTGTTTGCTTTCCAGTATATTAACGCACTTGGACGAAGCATATTAGGACTGATTTCAGGTAAGTATGTTTGTTAATTGGTTAGTAAGTTCACTTGTAAATTCATGTTGATTAGCTTGACCTGACCGTGGGAATGATAACCTAGTTTACGGTTAGTCAAATGCATGAAGAATTGAAACCTGATCGATTTTTGGTTTTTGTGTGTTTTCGATATCCTTTGATGGTGAGTTCTCTAAGCCTTTGTGTTGTTTGTTAAATAGGCGCTTTTATGAATGCTTTGGGAGCAATTTCTTTGGGTGCACCTATCGGAATGCAGTAAGTTTTCACCAAGATCTTGTTTCTTTGCTTGTAATCTGGACTTTTCACTGTTTGTGATCACCCTTTTGCATGGAGATTGCGTGATTTTCAAATGTTGACATGAGATTATCTTTATACTCTTATGCAGAAATCTTACAAAAACAATTCATTGGTCCATTCTAATGTCTGTTTTCACGGTAAGCTGCTTACTGCAGTTCCGATGAGTTTAAAAGATGTAATGATGTTAATATGTATTTTGTTTATGCAGTCTTGGAACAAAAATTTGATTGTCTTTAATAATGTTGATTCATAGTTTGTACCAGCAACTGCAGTTTTTGGTGCATCATGGACTGATTGGCATCGTGTATTCGCTTCGATGAAGTAAGTTACTTATGTTAGCCTTATATAATAATTCACACCATCTCTATTCGAGTTATGATAGATGCAAAAACTTATCGTCTCCTATCCCGCTCAACAACCACACACCTTCGAAAATTATATCTCAAGACTCACAATTTCCATCTTTTTGTTTCTTTTAGACCAACTGGAAATATAGAATATATGATCGTTGTTCCAGCATACGGAGCTATTGTTGGAGGATGGTTTGGAGCTTGGCCTATGCCGCTCGACTGGGAGAGGCCATGGCAGGTAATATCTCCATTTATCTCAGTATACATACAATCAAGAGCTTGGTTCTTGTTCTTGGTCACGGTACTCCATTTTTCGCAGTTAATGCAGAACGAAGTGGTGAGTATATATATATTTATAACCAATCCTTGTATTTACTATTATAAACAGGAGTGGCCTATATGTGTGTGCTATGGAGCTATAGGAGGCTACATTGTTGGACAGGTTGTCTCCTTGAGTTTGATGTTTTTCATCAGGAAACACAAGAACTTGAAGCTAGCTTAGAATTAGATTGTTGGTCTCTGGATCTTCAAGAATGAGTTTCATTTTGTTTTTAATTGATTGATAGATTGAGAGACGACAAAGAGTCAATGGGGCAAAGTTTTTTTGGTATCTTGAACAAACTTTGTGATTTTTTCTACAGAATATTGTGTTTCAGAATTGCAAAATTCTAAAGCCAACGATCACAGATTTGAAATCTAAATTCAAATGATATTTCTCTGTTTTGGGCATCATCTTGGTCGTCAGTTTCCTCTCACTAGGATCATGTATTCATGTATACCAAAAACCACACCAAAACGGATTGGCTCTTTTAAAGTCATACGATATAGGTTCAATAAAGTTGTTGGTTAATTCAATCAAGGCCTATCAGACCATATGTCTTGTCGATTTTTTTATAAAAGTAATTTCGAAAATTGGCTCATAATCTTTTCATGACTGAAACCAGAAATGGTTTGTCTGGTCGATTTGATTTATAACAATTACAAAATCAGCAGAAATCCAGTTAACATTTCGAAAACAACATAAATAATAGGATAGAAAAAATATTAGTATATCCGGTTTGCACATTATTATACATAAATTTCCTAATTAATTACGAAAAGGACAAAAAGAAATCTATGCAATATTGTTGTAGATGATGCCTACCACATTTTTGACTGTACGTTACACCTACCATGGACAAATCTGTCGGATGACGTGACAGATGGTGATTAGCTTACAGGGTCGCAGTTGAGTCTCCTTCGAAGGGCATAAACTCTAAGAAACGCCGTAAAAAGATGGTATACCTGAAAGGGTGACCAACTATTTTTGCCTCCATCTCTCATTTATATCTCACGTATCATTTTTTTTTTACAATGAAACATTGATTGGTTTCTAAGTTTGCTGACAATTTAAAACAAGAGTAAAAGACAAAAAAAAAATCACAACAATAAACGGATATAAAGTTATACATTTTTCCTATGAAGCAATTAACATGGTTATGAACTTATGACTCTTAAATCATACAGTGTTTTACATACATTTAAATAGTTTTAGAACTACCAAGCATAAACTAAATGTGCGCGAATAAGTTAAAACATTAGTTTGAGAGAGTTTAGAAAGAAGTTGATTGTCAAGATGACAGATTGGTAAGTATACGAGGAGTTTAGTGATGTCAATAAAGTTTTAACCCAAATAAAATCCGCAAGTGCACAGACAAAAGCAGTAGTATTTTAGGTATCGAATCCTCAGAGACCAAGGTTACTCTATGAAACTATGGATTTATATTTAAAGCTAAGACAAAATGGGGGGTTGGTTTGCAATGAAACAATGAACGAAACAGCAATTAAAACGATGTAAATTCAATAAGAGAAATGTACTAGATTAGGGTCATTCGCCGGTGACTTCGGATTAAGGACTGAGCATCTATTCAGGATTCAAATTAAGCGTGGTTTAGAACTCAAACATAAATGTAATATTGCCCCACTGTCGTGATGCATCAATATCTTTATCTAACACCCTAAATGCCTAAACTGTCGTTTGAATTCAGAGATGTTGATAAGCATTAACAAGATGGTTCGATTTGTTCACAATCGATGGTAACAATCAACTGTCGTTGGTTACACACCGATTGCTCATCAATGGTTTATCTAGCAACCTAGAGCACTGTCGTGAATAAGTTAAACTTGAGAACATAGACTAGGTGATCAAATTAGCCTAAGCAATACGAATCCCAATTGATGAAGATAAATGATATCATTTTTATTTGGCTCAGTCACTATCATCCTAATTCACCATTAAAATTCCCTAATCTAGCTATGAGACTACTCGACCATGGAGAACAAAAATGCAGCAATCAAATGAGAAGAATTCATCATGATAAAATAAAGAGATAAGGGTTTAAGAATTCTTCTCAATAGAAAGTTGTGGATGATCCTCCAAATCTTACAAGCAAAATCCAAGGAATGAAAAACACTTAAAGGATCTCAAAAACTTGGAACAAATGAGTCTCAGCCTCTAAAAAAATATCAGAAAAATGAACTTGTGTATAGGAAAGTGGCTGCCTTTAATTTATAGTAAAAATTAGGGCAACTTGGTTCTGGGTGACCGATCGGTCGGTCTGGTTCCGGACCGGTCGGTCCGTCTTCGAGCGTCTCAAAAATCTGCAAGTCTTCGTGTCTGGGACCGGTCGGTCCGGATTCCAGGGGGCTTTGGCTTTGGGACTTCGGGTGTGGACCGGTCGGTCTTCTCATCCGGACCGGTCGTTCCGGATTCCTGGTGGCTTCGGCTTCGGGACTTCGGGTGCAGACCGGTCGGTCCTGTGGTTGGATCGACCGGTCCAGTTTCCAGGGAGCTTCAAATCTTTGAGTCCTCGGGCGAGCAGGTGCTCGCTCCAACCGAGCAGGTGCTCGGTTATGAAAAACGCCAACTTTTCTCCAGATTCGTCCTTTTTGCTCCAATGACTCCCAATGACTCCAATCCATGCTTGAGAGCCTCCTAGAACCTGAAAAGACACAAAAGGAACTAGAAAGAACCGAAAACAGATAGAAAACAATACGTAAAAGAGACCAAAATACTAATATATCAACTCCCCCGGACTTAGATCTTTGTTTGTCCTCAAACAAATTCAGAAATAAGTAAAGGAGAGAGGTTTGAAAACGCGGGAACTCCTTTATCCTCAGTGAACCGAATAACCTTCAATCTGCAGACCACATAATCCAAATTACGAATAGCAAAGCTTTACCAAAACAACCTCAACACATTTCTCAACCAAGCCATTTCCCAAACACAAACTCAACGAACTCAAAGTATGCGTGAGGATCTCGCTAAAGGAACCTTATTAGGGAAGACGGCGCTAAGGGTTTAAGGCCATTTGGAGGTGGAGTTCAAGGTGTTTAGAGTATTTAAGGGTTACCCGATGTTTCGTAGAGGATGCAGGATATCGCACAAAATTGCAAGAGAGAATGAGTACGTTGATATCCAAATTCTCTAAACCACTCTTTCTTCTCCAAAACTCGCTAACGTCTCATTCGGCTAATCATTCACCTTGGGTATACTCGCTGTGTAGAGAGACACTTTTTCTATTTTACAGATTCACCACTCTTCATCATCGATATTTTTTTTTTTTTTTTTTTTTAAGATGATGATGAAGAGGGACATACATTACAAGTATGTGTCTCTCAAACACGAATATAAATAGGAGTGTTTGTACATACCCAAGTGGAGCACATCATTGCTATTCCTTCCTCATTATAAAATCATCTTCTGAAAATAGGAGCAGGTGCTCAATGACTTCGGAGCAGGTGCTCGATCCTTGGGAGCAGGTGCTCGATCTTCAGAAAGAGTGATTTAGATGCAGTGTCGACTCGATTCTCTCCGGCCCTTTTGCGCATATGCTGCACATGTGACAATGGAGTAACAAGAAGGCAAGGAGTCTGAAAAGAGGTAGTGGTTAAGGAGGGTACTAGCTAAAAATGAGCTAGCTATTCAGGATCAACAAGAGTAGTAAAAAAAATAAGAAGTCTTGAATATGATTCGTTTCCCTAATCTAGTGCAAATAACGAGAGAAAATTTGGTCGATCTGAAACCTGGTTAATAGTGCATCAAAGTGTCCCAGCTGTTCCTTGTACACATGCTATGTAGAAATAGTCACTAGAGAGAGAGTTAAACATAGATAGTTCACATATCATCATCAGATAACGTCCTAATTCCCTACAAAGTTTTTGACTCAATAAAACGGAAAATAAAAAGTACAAACGCAAACGCAAGACCGCTCCCCCGGACTTAAATCACACCGTCTCCGGTGTGAAAAAAAGGTTAGGAGATTGGTGACACAAATGAAAATAAGAAAAATAAAAACGGATAAAACAATGATGGTAGAGGGGTGAGAAAAGATATCACCGAGAAGAAGCTTCGTCGCCTCCATTGCTACGCGTCCTCCTCTTTTTTCGTACCAATGGCTAACCCAAACCCGAGGTGGAGCTGGAGGGAACTGGCTGAGCGTCCCTTACTGCCGTTGCGTGACAACAACCCTTGGAAAGCGTCTCCATAATCCTCTGCATGAGGCTGTTGTTCTTCTTCGTTGATTGGATCATCCATTACCTATACTCAGCACCATCAGCATCATCAGAGATGTGTGGGAGATCAAACTCACCTTAGGGAGGAACGGTGTGGTAAGTCAGGCGTGGAATGGATGGGCCAGCATCTTCGAAGTCAGGAACCAAGCATGTACTCGGTTTAGAGGTGCTCCTACGCGAGCTTGTGCTTGGTCTGGCGGCTGAAGAAGAGCGGCTCGGATTGGGCACAAGATACTCCGGAGGCGGCTGAAATGCAAGGTCATCCATCCTGTTGAGCTGTGTGAGGTGTGGGCACGGAAGCATAATGAAGTTTGAATCCCCGTTTGCAGCTATGAACTCATAAGTACTTGGCTTAAAGATGATCTTCAAATTGAGCAGATGCTGCATATCCAGACGTGACAGCTCTTTGACGCAAGAAGCCTCAGATAGATCCACTCTGAGATGGCAGAATAGTGAGGTGAGCAAGGTTCCAATGCGCTCAACACGAGGTCCAGTGGCGGTCGAGGCTGGTTGACCCTTAATCGCGCATATCGTCTCGGCAAACCGGATGCCCAAGTTATAGCGATAATACTCATATTGCTCCGAGTCTCCATTTCCTAAAATCGGACCAACACCCAAAAACAGCAACATCAACTCATCATTATGTACCTTGTTACCCGCAGCTCGGTCAAACAACATGTTGCTGAGAAGTCGCGCAACAATGCGGAGAACGGGATGACAGAGGCGGTTTTGGCTCGCGGAGTTGCTCGAGTATGCTCCAGAGGCTATGACGTTCCAGAACGTCTTGGATTCCTTGAATCTCTTAGGGCCTTCCAGCTTCTTGTCGGTCACATGAAAACCGTAGATGATGCAAAATTCGCTCATCGAAATCTCGTATCTCGTTCCTCCAGCAAAGAACAAGAATGTAGCCTCATCAAAGGATGGTGTCTCCGGATTTGCATAAGTGAGAGTGGCGGTCGCGAGGCATTGCCTAGTTATATCCGGGTAGAGAATGATATGTCATGGTTTTTACCTAGTTTAAGCCATGATATGAGTCCTATATCTAGAGTCTTTGTTGTGTTTTGTGTTGGTTTTAAAGTCTTTACAGGAACTAGACCGATTGGAGCAGAAAAGATGTTTACTGGAAGTTTTGAAGCATTGCGGAATGGAGCGTCAAAAAGTCAAAATCTGTCAGCAGAGCCAGCGTCGATCGACAGAGAATCTCTGCGTCGATCGACATGAGGTCTGGTGAGACAAGAAGATTTTCCAGAGAGTGCCGTGTCGATCGACAGTCATTCTGTGTCGATCGACAGACATGCCAGACGAGCCAAAAAGCCCAAATTGAAGATTTCCGTTTTTTCGAAGGAATTTCCAGATGTTTACTTTTATGTTCTAGTCGGTTTGGGATCCTATATATACGTATTTACAACCATTGTTTAGGGAGAGCTTTATTTTATTGTGTTCATACCATTAGATTTTTATTACTAGGATTTTGTCTAGGTTTTTATTTTTCTTTGTTTTACTAACTATTTTTCTTTTTGTTTTTGTTTTGTTTTGAGTTTCAGGCGTAACAAGGATGGAGGCTATGCTTGCGAAGCTCCTCAAAGGACAGCAGAAGATGACTGAAGCGCTTAATGAGAGGATGGATTCAATGTACGCTGATCTGAATGGGAAGCTCGAAGCTTTGGGTACTCATCTTGAGGAGTTGGATGTTCAAGTTGCTGAAGCTGCTGATTCTATCAAGTGGCAAGACGAATTTCTTCATGCGATGACTGATACGGACTCCAACAGTGCTTGTGATATCATTCCAGTGGAAGACGAGGGCTATTTCGATGAGTTTAAAGCAACTTTCGGAGTTGCAGAGCAAGCGCCGATCGACACTAATGAGTTGTGTCGATCGACACGTGAAGAAAATCGAAAATGCAAAGCAGAGAAGCTAGTGTCGATCAACACTATACATATGTGTCAATCGACACCGCAAGAAGAAGCAGCGTCACTCGATGCTACGGTCGACGCAGAAGCTGAATTTCCTAGTGGTGTCGAGCGACACCACACCAGTGTCGCTCGACACCGAGCCCAGTCCAAGTTGAAACTTCGTGAAATGCCTGAATCGTCCGAGGAAAAGGTCCATACTCCGAAGCTTCCATTCCCCAGAGCTCGAAAGTCCTCACCAAAGGTTGTAGAAGCTTTATTCATGACTATGATGATTGAGAATCCTCCTCAAGAGCCAAGGTATGAACTTCTTGTACTTATTTTCTATTCTCCTGCTCTCATCAATAAGAATTTAAATTGTGAAAAAATTGTTTCGCACTTATGCAAGCAACGAGTTTCTCGAAAGCTTGGTTTTTCTATTGATGTTCCTGCAGGAAAGCGAAGTAATCAAACCAAGGTAAAGCCTAAACGGACCTCAAAGCCTTTTGCGAAAATCAGGATCATCATCCCTTCAGACTTAGAGGAGAAAGGAGAAGAAGTCATTCAGCGAATGATGGAAAACACGATGAAACTTTTCCCAGGAATAGTTTTTGATAAGTCTAGGGGAGCTGCAAAGAAAGGTCGAACAAAAAACAGAGCTGCAACCATCCTAACAGATAAGGGAGGTACAACACTTCTCAATGATCCAAACGCCTAAGCATGTCAAGCTAATGACTTAAAACAAGCGCTTAGTGGGAGACAACCCACTGGTAAGTATATTTAAGTTTTGATTTTCGTTTTGTTTTACTAACATTTTTTTTACTTAAGTGTTTCATTGAAAAAAAAAAAACAAAAAAATCATGTGTCGATCGACACTCAATTAGTGTGTCGATCGACACCCGAGGAGAAGACCAATCGATGGAGCCGCGGATCGACCTGATCAATCGATCTGATTTGGGCAAAATTTCCTGGTGTCGATCGACACCATGTGTGTGTCGATCGACACCCCCTCGGCAGGTAAGTTTCTCCTTCCTTTTTCAATTCGTTTCAGTTTTGTTTATATTTGTTTCACCAATCTTAGGCTGAGTAACACTGGGGACAGTGTTGTTTAAGTCTGGGGGAGGTAGTTGCTAATTATTGTGTTTTCTTTTAAGTTTTTATGGTATTTTTCAAAAAAATTTGTTTTTATTCGGGTCAAAACTCACCTTTCTAACTTGTTTCTTTCAAGGACCATTTCCAATGCAAGTTGGTTGGTTTTACTGAGGTGGGTAACTGGAAGTGGATCGGTTTAACGGAGCGAGTTCAGATTTCTGGAGAACGCCAGAAAAGATGTCAAAGACCCCGCCCCTAATGAATCTCTAATTTCTTGTCAAGGGCATTGGTAATCGCAAGACTTGATTCAGCTTCCAAACACTTGAAAGCGAGGACGGACCGCTCTTGAAACTTCTTCCCGAATGACGAGTACAACTGTCCTAGATCGAAAAAAAAGAGAAAAAACCTCATGACCCTGTCTCCACAAGAACACCAGTAATGAGAGTTGATCTAGTGGTCATAGAGATGCAAAGGAAAAAAAAAAAAAGTCTACAGAAAAGTGCAAGCATGCCAGAATAAAATGCTCAAGCTCTGGTGGTAAAGGACCCTCTGCTGAGGTACCAGCCATCACAAAAAAATCAATCACCAAAAGGCATTGCATCTCTATGATATCCTTAATTGGATACAGTTTCAGAGGGAAGAGAGAGGGTGAAACGCAGGAAAGTGTTAAAGGAAGTGAAAGAATCTAGAAGGTCCAGCGATCGATATTCTTTCGATGAGACCACACCTAAATAAACTAAAGGGGTTTGCGACTGAAAGTCTGAGATTTTCTAAGAGGTTTGGATTCAATCTGGAGGACTGCTATACTTCTAGGGAAACATCGAAGTATCACCGGATGGCTTTGCAAAGGTATGTGGTTCCTAAAGGAGTGAGTACACTGTTTTGCTTAGGGACAAGCAAAAGCTAAGTCTGGGGGAGTTGATATGTCATGGTTTTTACCTAATTTAAGCCATGATATGAGTCTTATATCTAGAGTCTTTGTTGTGTTTTGTGTTGGTTTTAGAGTCTTTACAGGAACTAGACCGATTGGAGCAGAAAAGATATTTACTGGAAGTTTTGGAGCATTGCGGAATGGAGCGTCAAAAAGCCAAAATCTGTCAGCAGAGCCAGCGTCGATCGACAGGAGGTCTGGTGAGACAAGAAGATTTTCCAGAGAGTGTCGTGTCGATTGACAGTCATTCTGTGTCGATCGACAGACATGCCAGACGAGCCAAAAAGCCCAAATTAAAGATTTTCGTTTTTTCGAAGGAATTTCCAGATGTTTACTTTTATGTTCTAGTCGGTTTGGGACCCTATATATATACGTATTTAAAACCATTGTTTAGGGAGAGCTTTATTTTATTGTGTTTAGAATTACTCTTAAGAGATATCTCTAATAAAGATGTTTTGTGCTTCCTTGAATATGTCTGAGTAATTCTCCTGTTAGGTTTGGGGTTTTCAAAGGTTTTGATGAATTGCTAGATCTGATTTCTTATTAGGATAATATCATTAGAATGTTCTTCATTTTAACTTGTTCTTACTGCTGATTTTAGCCTCACGAACTGAAATCTGATCTAGGGTTTATTAATAGAAACGACAGTTTGATTGATAACCTGAACTAGTTTTTGATGAGCAAAATACCTATTCGCAAAGGAATTTGGTTTAGGGTTTTGTGAACAATTGTGCCTGATCTTTAATGCTTGTTTAGATTCATAGGATTCGCAAAGGAATTTGTCTTTCTAGGATTTATTCATAGAAAATATTCGCAGCGACAGCTGGTTTGTTTTACTTTCGTGTGCATGTTCATGAACTGAGCTTTAATAATCCTATTCATTAATTGATCATCTGCAATTCTGATTCTTCTGAGATTTCCCTGAACCTAGCTTTTATCTTCACTGTTTTAAAGCTTATCACTATCATCTACTTGCTTGTTTTATTTGCTTTTTCATTATCATTATTTGGCCTAGCTTAGTCTGAAAGTAATAATCTATTGTGTCCCTGATTCCCTGTGGATTCGATAACCTTAAGTACTGCAATTGATCTCTTAATTTGAGAGAGTAGTTCAAAGGAAATTTGAGCATATCAGAGAACATCCTCTTCCAGAGCAAAACTCATGCAACGTGTGTTGAAAAAAATGCTACGCACTTGCTCCTTAAGGCCTAGTTCGGTCAAGGTTTGCTCGCACAAGAACCTAGTCGGTTCAAGCTTCAAGGCCAAGAGCTTGTTGTAGTTGTAAGCACTTATCTCGTCCCTAACGGTTGTTGAGTTAGGCAGAAGCCCAGCGGTGTCAATATCGAACAGAGTGTCCTCGGGGTAAGGCCACAGATAAGTGATGGGTCTCCGAGCAGTGGAGAAGGAGGCAATACCCTTGCCTTTGTTGCCAAATTGCACGTGTTGAGGCATTGTTGTGAACGGTGGCGAAGAGAGGAGAATGAGCGACGAGTGGGAGTCTCGGTGAAGTGAAGAGATGAAACGGCGGAGGAGAGAAACGGCGGAGATTTTGAAGGAGAGAGAGAGAGAGATTGGGCGATGTGAGGGAGATTGAGCAGAGGAGAGAGTGAGAGATGGGAGATGGCGTGAATGTTGGGGAAGGTGAGGGGGGTGGAAGTGCGGCGCTGCAAAAGAAAAGGAAGAAGAAAGAGTTAGTGAAAATTAGAAATTTTAGGTTTTTTTTTTAATTAATTTTTTTTTATAAAGGAAAAAGGAAAATCGGAGTGGGTCCTCGTGCACTGGACCGACCGGTCCCGATACTGGATCGGTCGGTCCGATTTCCAGTGGAAAAATCTGTTCTGGAACTTGGATGTGGATCGACCGGTCTCATTTCCAAAGACTTAATCTGGGCCTTTTTTGAAACTGAGCAGATGCTCAATGAAGATTTCTTCACTTTTTTTTTTTTTTTTAGAATTCAAATACTGAAAGCACAAATAAAGTGTTAGTAATAAAAGGAAATGAAAACCAAATTATGTACAAAAAACCTTACCGATGGGTTGCCTCCCATCAAGCGCTTGTTTTAAGTCGTTAGTTCGACTTTGTAGAGCGTTTAAGCTTGAGGAGGGTCGCTGAGGGGAATAAATCCACCTTCTCCGATGCATGTGTCAGCGAGATACGGCTTGACCCGCTGACCATTCACGAAAAACTCTCCTCCTTTAGTGTCTAGCAACACTATAGCTCTGTGTGGTCTTACTTCTTTAATCGTGAACGGACCCGACCATCTTGACTTGAGCTTTCCCGAAAACAACCTGAGGCGTGAATTAAACAACAAGACTTGATCGTTAGGAGAAAAGTTACGGGAAATAATCCTCTTGTCATGATAAGCCTTGGTCCGCTCCTTATAGATTCTCGAGTTGTCATAGGCGAGATGCCTAATCTCCTCCAAGTCGTGCAGCTGCATAGAGCTCCTCTTGGATGGACTAAGGATGTCAAAGTTGAGCATCTTAACAGCCCATGCCGCCTTGTATTCAAGCTCCACCGGAAGATGGCATGCCTTCTCATATACCAAATGAAAAGGCGTTGTGCCCAACGGAGTCTTATAGGCAGTCCTATAAGCCCATACCGCATCGTCCAACTTAGCGGCCCAGTCTTTCCTAGTGGTACATACGGTCTTTTGTAGGATATTCTTGATTTCTTGGTTGCTAACCTCAACTTGACCACTAGTTTGCGGGTGATATGCCGTTGCAACCTTATGCTTTACACCATGTTTCCTTAGAAGGTTCTCAAAAACCTTGTTGATGAAATGAGTCCCTCCATCGCTAATCACCACTCGGGGGACTATAAACCGGGGGAATATTATGGTTTTGAACATCTTTAAAACCACAGCGACATCGTTTGTTGGGGAAGCAATGGCCTCAACCCATTTGGACACGTAATCAACAGCCACCAAGATGTACTCATTTCCATAGGAGGATGGAAACAGACCCATAAAGTCTATCGCCCATACATCAAAAACCTTCACTTCCAGAATGAAGTTCTGAGGCATTTCATTATGCTTACTGATGTTCCCTTGCCTCTAACAAGCATCACATTTAGACACAAAACTGTTTGCATCCCGGAACATCGTTGGCCACCAAAAACTAGCTTGTAACATTTTTGAAACCGTCTTGAATGTGGCAAAATGTCCAGCATAAGACGAACCGTGGCAATGGTGTAAGATCCCAGGGATCTCTACCTCTGATATGCATCTCCTATAGAGCCCATCCAAACAATGCTTGTACAAATACGGCTCATCCCAAAAATATCGCCTAACATCGCAGGAGAACTTCCTACGCTTGCTTCCCGTTAGGTTCTCAAGAACCCTATCAGCAGCCAAGAAGTTAGCAAAATCACCAAACCAAGGGAAACTCAGAGGTTGAGCATTCTGAATCATTCCTCAAAAGATCAATTGAGCAGGTGCTCGTTCCATCTGAGCAGGTGCTCGATCTGGTGCTCAGAAATTATTGCAGATTTTGATTGAATAGATATGCTCATCCGGTAGACTATCATCCATAGGCGTTTCATCTTCAACGTGTAGCCTACTCAAATGATCCGCAACTCCATTTTCGGACCCTTTCTTATCCCGAATCTCAAGATCGAACTCTTGAAGCAACAAAATCCACCTCAATAATATGGGCTTAGCATCCTTCTTGGTCAGCAAATACTTCAATGCGGCATGATCGGTGTGAACAATTACCTTAGACCCGACGAGGTACGACCTGAACTTCTTAAAAGCGAAAACAATCGCTAATAACTCCTTCTCAGTAGTAGCATACCGACATTGAGCTTCATCCATCGTCCGACTAGCATAATATATCACATAGAGCTTCTTGTCTCTCCTCTGACCCAGAACGGCTCCCATAGCAAAATCACTCGCATCGGTCATGACTTCAAACGGTAGTTCCCAATCTGGCGGTTGTACTATCGGTGCACTAACCAAGGCACTTTTAATGGTGTGAAACGCCGCCAAACAGTCACTATTAAAGTCAAACTTCACCTCTTGACACAACAATCTAGTGAGGGGTCTAGCAATGTTGGAGAAATCCTTGATGAACCGACGGTAGAACCCAACATGTCCTAGAAAGCTTCGGATCCCCTTAACCGTAGTAGGCGGTTGCAAAATCATCATCACCTCTATCTTAGCTTTGTCAACTTCGATCCCCTTCTCTGATATTCGGTGCCTAAGCACTATCCCATCTCGGACCATGAAGTGACACTTCTCCCAATTAAGAACAAGATGCTTCTCCTCGCACCTTTGCAACACCCTGCACAAATTAGACATACACACAGAGAAAGAACCCCCATACACAGAAAAGTCATCCATAAACACTTCCATAATATCCTCAATAAGATCAGTAAAAATGGACATCATACAACGTTGAAACATTGTTGGGGCATTACACAAACCGAAAGGCATGCGTCGGTACGTGAAAGTGCCATAAGGGCATGTGAACATCGTCTTCTCTTGGTCATCTGGGTGGATAGGGATCTGAAAGAAACCTAAATAACCATCTAAGAAACAATAATAAGGATGGTTAGCTAGACGCTCACGCATCTGATCGATAAATGGTAAAGGAAAATGATCCTTGCGAGTAGCAGCATTCAATTTCCGATAATCTATACACACCCTATGTCCGGTTACTGTCCTAGTCGGTATCAACTCGTTCCTATCATTTTTAATTACCGTGATACCTCCTTTCTTAGGCACAACATGCACATGACTGACCCACTTACTGTCAGATATAGCATAAATCACCCCAAAATCTAGAAGTTTCATTATCTCCTTCTTGACGACATCCTTGAGATTGGGATTTAACCATCTCTGATGCTCGACAGAAGTCATCGATTCATCCTCTAGGTGTATTCTGTGCATGCATAAGTCAGGAGATATCCCAGTAATATCATCAAGTGAATATCCTAGAGTCTTCCTATACTTTCTCAATTCACACAAAAGCAAGGTAATCTAAACATTGTTCAATTCAGCATTCACTATAACGGGATAAGTGGACTTAGGACCGAGAAACGCGTACTTGAGCCCTACTGGGAGGGTCTTCAATTCCAGCTTTGGAGCTTTCAGCTCTCTCCAAGAACTGTGAACAGTAGACTGAGCAGGTGCTCGATCTGTCTGAGCAGGTGCTCGCTTGTTTTTGATTTTTGTATCCTCTCCCGAACTCAGATATTCATCTCCTTTTTCCACTCGGGTGTTAGAATCCAGAAACTTAGCGAATCCTTGGGTGTCTTCACTCAGAAAACCATATTCCCCTTGGGCTTTAGTCAATGCGACTTCAAGCGAATCCTTTGCTAGAATCTCTTCAATCTCATCCTCTAACATCTCTGATTCATCATGGACAACAAACGTGTGCCCATCTATCATCGGTTTCTTGAGAAGCTTGCTCATCTCGAACCGGACTATCATGTCTCCTAGACGGAGATCCACTATGCCTTCTTCGACATCGATAATGGCACGTGTTGTGCGTAAGAAAGCTCTGCCCAAAATCAATGGATCCTTAGGTTCTTCATCAAGCTCTAGAACCACGAAATCAGCTGGGATTAGAGTATCCCCAATTCGGACGTGCAAATCCTCTATGATACCCACCGGAAGCTTTGTAGACCGATCCGCAAAAACCAATGAGATCTTGGTGGGTTTGAACTCGGTGAAGCCCAAACGCTTAGCCACAGAATATGGCATCAAATTTACGCTGGATTCTAAATCGCATAATGAGCATGCAAACGTGCAAGGCCCAATCTTCACGGAAATCACAAATCTTCCCGGATCACCTTTCTTTGTCAACACCTTACTCTGAAGTATGGCGCTACATTCCTTAGAAACCATCATCACATTCTCGTCTTCAACGACCTTTCCAGCAACTAACTCCTTCATGTACCTCTTAAGTGACGGAATCATTTGAACGGCATCAGCTAAAGGAAGCTTTACCGTCAAATCCTTAAGCATTTCCTTACACTTAGCATTCTCCAAATCCTTCCTAGATTTCTTGAGAGGTACTGGGTAAGGCACCTTGGGTACATAAACTCGTTCGGACGGAGTTACGAAAATTTTCTTGGGAGCATCCTGAGTGAGCAGGTGCTCGGTAGTAGGGAGCAGGTGTTCGGAAATTTTTTTCGCAGCATCGACTTGGACCAAAACCTGAGGTGTCCCTGAGCTTGATCCAACCTCTTTAAGCCTATCTTCTTCTGATAAACCATCCTCATGAGCCTGGTGCTCGGGTAACTTCTCCTTAGCTTTCGTTTGAAAGCTTGTAACCGTAGGCGGTACCAACTTCCTTCCACTCCTCAACTCAATAGCATGCACGTCATACTCCTTCCTAGGATTAGCCTCATCACGTCCTGGAAGAGACCCAGCTGGTCTCTTGATAGCCTCGGCGGTTTGAGCCACTTGTGTATCCAACTTCTTCACATGTGCGGTGACGGCCTCATACTTAGCATTCAGGTCATTTTACATGTGATCCACCTTGGTATTAATCTCAGTGGATGCCTTCTGTTGGTTGACCATCAACTGCTGCATGAGACTCTTCAACTCGTCTTGAGAAGTAGACGCGGAGGGAGCTTGTTGTGGTGCGGTGAATTGAGTGGCTTGTTGTTGGTTTCCTCCTTGGAACTGATTTTGATTCGGGATGAACTACTTCCCTTGAGAGTTGCTGGAGTAGTATTTCTGAAATCCTTGACCTTGTGCATTCTGATTCGTACCTCCTTGTTGCGGGTAGACTTGGTCTTGTGGGTTCTCCACATTGGTGCTTCGGTAAAAGAGGTTGGGGTGGCTCCGATAGTTGGGGTTGAACCCGCGGTTCTGATAACCTTGGCCACTCATGAAGTTAACCTCTTGAGCTCCAGCATCTTCATCATCCTCAAACTCTTGAAGAATAAGTGTACTCTCATTCTCCTCCACAAGCTTGACTGGTCTTTGATTTTCGCGTAGAAGTAGATTAACCTTTGCTGTCAACTCATCAATCTTCTGAGTTTCCATGCTATTAACCTTTCTGGACCTATCGTATTCAAGAGCCTTGTTGTTGGAGCTCGAAGCAAGGTTCTCGATCAGCTCGAATGCACCATCTCTAGTCTTTGTCATGAAGTCCCCATTACTTGCAACGTTAAGGGCGTTACGATAGTCCCATTCTACTCCATCGTAGAAGATTCCTGGAATCTGCTCATCCTTGAAACCGTGATGAGGACACTCCCTACGATATTCCTTAAGTCTCTCCCAAGCTTCACATAAAGCTTCTCCAGAATGTTGTTGAAAAGATGAAATCTTGTTCCTCAATGATGCCGTCTTGGACTTAGTGTAGAAGTGGTCCAAGAACGCAGCTCTAACCTCATCCCACGTCCTCAAAGAACCAGCCGGCAGCGACTTCAACCATCTAAAAGCCTTATCCGCGAGCGAGAAAGTGAACAACTTGCATTTCAAAAACTCATTCAGCACCCCATTAGAACCTGTAGTGCTGCAGATTTCTTCAAAGTTCTCGATGTGGTCCATCGGTATCTCAACCGGTAATCCATGGAACAAGTGTTGTTTCACCAATGAGATCATCTGAGGCTTGATCTCAAAGTCTTGCCTCTGAATTACTGGTGAAACAATGGCCGAACAGTTTTGGTAGAATGCATGGGGATTTTCCGAATCCCCAATTCGCGGCTGTAGAGGTGGAGCACGTGGTTGATTCCTTTGCAACACCGCAATCTGATCTCTTAGCAACTGTAACTGAGTGTTCATCTCTTCCTGATCATCCATAGTGTCCGGATTAGGTAAGTTTCTTTGCCGACGGTTTTGACGTTCAAGGCGAGCTAACTCTTTGTTTGAAACACTGATTAATGATTCAGTGATGTTTCTTCTTGTTCTTCTACTGTTCATGCACCTGAAACACACCAAAAACAAAAAAAAACAAAAAAAACAAAATTAGAAAAACGTCTTAGACTATAAATTGAAATCGAATTTCAAAGGTAACGCAATTGGTCCCCGGCAACGGTGCCAAAAACTTGATGTCAATAAAGTTTTAACCCAAATAAAATCCGCAAGTGCACTGACAAAAGCAGTAGTATTTTAGGTATCGAATCCTCAGAGACCAAGGTTACTCTATGAAACTATGGATTTATATTTAAAGCTAAGACAAAATGGGGGTTAGTTTGCAATGAAACAATGAATGAAACAGCAATTAAAATGATGTAAATTCAATAAGAGAAAGGTACTAGATTAGGGTCATTCGCCGGTGACTTCGGATTAAGGATTGAGCATCTATTCAGGATTCAAATTAAGCGCGGTCTAGAACTCAAACATAAATGTAATATTGCCCCACTGTCGTGATGCATCAATATCTTTATCTAACACCCTAAATGCCTAAACTGTCGTTTGAATTCAGAGATGTTGATAAGCATTAACAAGATGGTTCGATTTGTTCACAATCGATGGTAACAATCAACTGTCGTTGTGTTGATTTTATATCTAAGATACATCAACATCATAACAAAAAAAGAATCATATGACCCCTAGATTTTTAGATAGCAAATGTTATAATCTTGAAGTTCATTGGTTGAATATACTTTTTGAAGTCCATTAGTTGAATATGTCAGATCAGTGTAGATTTGATAATAGTTAGAGTAACGAATTAAATATGTGGAGCAATAATAAGCAATTTGAAATAGCGGTATCACTTATTGCTTCATGGTAGTTTTGGTACGAAACTAGTCTTCTCTATATAAATCTGTATTCGTAATTTTAAAAGTATCATGTAATTCACAATCTTTTTGTTTTTGTTTTTACAGATTTGTCAAGTGTATGTCTTGAGTTGTGTTAACTAATTGCATAACTTTCTTTTTGTCGACAACTAATTGCATAATTTAACACGCAAGATATCATGTGGCTCGTTTTAGATTGGACTCTTGTTGACAATATTTACTATAATTGTTGACATTTGCTCCCAACTCGTTAAGGGGCAGGGCAGGTATGTACAAATTAAATCACAACTTATTCATCAAAAACTATAGGAGAAGACTGTCTTAACTTCTTAACGTGCTCGTAAAAACTATATCTCTCGAGATAACTTCTTTATATGAACAAACAACAACAATAAATTTCAAAAAAAAAAAAAAAAAAAAACGAAGAACAACAACAAAAAATCATCTTTTACACCGTTATTTATATATATATATATCAATAATGAATGAGTCATTACTCATTACATGTATACATTTGAATAATAATACATTTCGATGTGAAGTATATCTTGTCAATATCATTGGACTTGGAGACTTTTCACGGTTATTATGAATCTATATATGATTATTTGTAAATGTATTTTTAGATCAAAACGATTGCTATATTATTGGAAGGACATATAAACAACATATATAATCGAATATATGTTACAAAATTATATAATAATAAAAAAAAATTAGCATTACATTACATCTTTCATGGCCCGACCAAAAAGTAGATCAACCAAGAAGTAGATAAATTATGGAGCTCCGATTTTGCTTGCCAACTTTCTCCAAGATTTTTGGCTATGCGAATATAAACCTCCACGTGTCCATCCCTTATTTGTTCTGAATTCAAAATATTAGTAAAACGGTAGATTTTGTTTATTTAATTGATAATCAAATCAGGCGCAAATGGTTGAGTATGATTAGGAATCTAATTAATTACAGAAGTACAAAGAGAGCCGTAGTTAAGAAAACATTTAAAAGCAATAACAAAAAAAAAAGGTAAACAGAAAATAAACGGAAATTTTAATTTAAATACTTCAACCATTTCCCTTTATAGTCTCCTTAAAAAAATAAAACCATTTCATCACTTTCTCCTCTTTATTGCTTTATTCTTCTTATTCTTCTTTATGTACATCGCCGTCGAAGTTTCTCCGGCAATGGAAGAGATATCACTGCGGAGCAAAAAGAATATTTCCGTTGAGAATGAAACCGTAGACGAGTCAGCATCGATAGATCTTAAAGCTAAACGCAAACGCCGATCGCAACCGCGAGACGCCCCTCCAACACGCAGCTCCGTGCATCGAGGCGTTACCAGGTTTACAAGAGAACAAAACACACTCTAACTAAACGATCTCGTTTAAATATTTTTTTGGTTTCTTTTTGGCTCATTTTTTTCTCAGTCAATTCAAATTTCCATTCTTCCGATTTAAATTTGGATTAGGCATAGATGGACTGGAAGGTACGAAGCACATTTGTGGGATAAGAATAGTTGGAACGAGACTCAGACCAAGAAAGGAAGACAAGGTCAATATACATATGTTTACGAGAATATGTTTACGAGATATATTTTCATATACACACATATTTATAGAAAATATGTTTACGAGATATGCCGTTTTGAATCTAGCTTTTGATATTTTTACTCCGATTTTCTGGGGAATGAGTTCTTCGTTACACTGTTTTTGATTAGTAATTAATTTTTTTTGTTTCATTTTTAATTTAGTTTGTATTGTTGTTAATATGTGTTTTTTCTTCTGACGATGGTGACCGGAATATTGGCTGACTCATCACGTGCAGTATATTTAGGTGAGTATTTTTTGGTCATTTTTCATATGGCGTTTTCTTTTTGCTCTCCCGATTTGGTAGACACCTTTTTCTCATTTGTTTTTGACCAATTGGTAAACACTTTCTAACGATACTAATTATTATTATTGTTATTCGAAAAAGCAATGTCATTTCTCAGTTCTTAATAAATTGAACTGTTACATCTACAGACTATAGAGTGACAAACAAACAAATGATTCTATAATTCAAAAAATACAATTGGATTTGTCACTTTTTAATATGCATAAGTAATATTATTTTCAATTAAAATTTTAGTTTATAAAAGTTTAACACAAAAAGTGATTTTATTAATATGTTACTATGGTTTGCACAGGGGCATATGACGAGGAAGATGCAGCAGCACGTGCCTACGACTTAGCAGCATTGAAATATTGGGGACGAGACACCATCTTGAATTTCCCTGTAAATTTTCTCGGAATCCTATTAAATTCGAACACTAAATTAATTAGAAAAAGAGTTACATTTCACATGATCTTTGTTTGCTTCACAATCTTTCTTGCCTACGTGTTTTTATATATCAACACATAAAAAGATCAAGAGTTTGTGTGCAATATTTAATTTAAACAAACTTTGTGTTTTATATTTTCGTGTAATTTTTAGTTGTGTAAATATGAAGAAGACATCAAAGAAATGGAAAATCAGTCGAAGGAAGAGTACGTTGGATCTTTGAGAAGGTAATTATTAAATCAGTTATTGCTTTTTGAATGATTGGTGATTAACTAATTAACTTTTTTTTTGGTAGCAAACTAAGAATTGATTGATAATATTTTTGGATTACATTTTTTACAGGAAAAGTAGTGGATTTTCACGTGGTGTATCAAAATACAGAGGCGTTGCAAAGTAAACTGAAAATTCTTTAACATATATATATATATATATATAAAGATTATAAGAACAATTTACAATAATACTTGTAATTCCAAACATTGACAAGTTACTATGGACTTGCAGGCATCACCATAATGGGAGATGGGAAGCTCGAATTGGAAGAGTGTTTGGCAACAAGTATTTATACCTAGGAACTTATGGTAATCTTTTCTTATATTTATATACTTCATGCTTCATGCAATGCCATATTTTCACAAACGCAAAACTAAACTAGATTTTCAAGACAAATACAATATACGAAAAACACTTTCCATAAATCATCATGATACGCGATTGTCATGATATATACACATTTTGATCACACTATGTAGTATGTAGGATTTTGTCTTCTTAATGACAACTTATTCACTTATAAATCGTTAAAGAGGGGTTGATATATCGATATGCACGTAATCAGATCTCGTGTTGGTTGAGAATTAGATCACCAAACCCAACCACTTAGTCAAGCTATTAATTTATTTTATAGTTTTTGTTTTTCTTACGTTCTGGAGTAAACAAAATATATATAATTTTACCAAAAAAAACAAAATATATATAATGATGTTGAAAAAAATATAAAAAAAATATAATATTGTATGGTTTTAATTTGAAGTTGCTCAGCCAATTTTACTGGCAAATTTAATTCCGTTATTTATTATACGTTTTCCCTACTGTCCTATATCAAGAGAAATAGTACATTTTTCATGTAACGTGATTATTGACTCATCGCAAAGGTTAGGCAAAAATAGACAGTAATAGTTTGGGGGTAAAATGCAATAACTAATAAATAAAAAAGAGTTGGAAGTTTCCATAATTGTGTTAATTTTCTCAATGTTTTATTTGTGACATTTTACACCCCATAATTTCTCAATGTAGCGACTCAAGAAGAAGCAGCCATTGCGTATGATGTGGCAGCAATCGAGTACCGTGGACTTAACGCCGTTACTAACTTCGATATCAGCCGTTATCTCAAATCACCGGCGTCAGAGAACCCTAACGACGTGGCCGCGAATCTTCTCCCGGAGATTCCGCAGTCTGATCCCAACCCGTTTATAAACCCTAACCACGAGTCGGAGCTATGGCAAAGTCAATCTTCCTCAGACGAAAACGATGATCGGAAATTAAAGTTCTTAAAGTCTTCACCTTTGAATGCAGAGGAAGTAATCGGACCATCGACGCCGCCGGAGATTATTCCGCCTCGCCGGAGCTTCCCGGCCGATATCCAAACATTTTTTGGGTGTCAAGAGTCCGGCAAGTTAACGACGGAGGAAGACGTTATCTTTGGTGATTTAGATTCTTTCTTAACGCCTGGTTTCTACAGCGAGTTAAACGATTGCTAAAAGTGTTTAGTTTTTGGGAAGATTAAAGAAATGGATTTGATAAGTTTTGTTTTTAGTTCTGCAGAATTTCGGTTGTGAATTTCTTGTGACAATCTTATAGTATAATAAAGTTTGGATTTTTTTTAACACTTTTTTGCAGTTACAGTTTTCTTCTGGGTGAATCTGATTTAAGTTCTCTGGAACATTGATATTATACAAAAAAGAAAAGATTACAGTCTTACAGATAGTGATCGTTGGATGATGTTCAGAGATTGAACATGACCAACTGATATTTTGATTAAACAGTACAACAGAGTTTGGAATCAATGGAAGCTAAGCAAATGCAGAATGCTTGGTAGCCTGAGAATGGATACCTGCAAGTAGATGAGCTAATGGTTGTTAGATGATGAACCAACTTTTTGATCTCTGAGCTTAAATTATGGTTCGAGGTAGTACCTGAAATCAATTACATATTTTGCTTTGTCCACTCTTCCCATTTGAAGAATCGTCTGCCTGGAATTCTCCTATTTGTGCCAAAATACATGAAATGTTTAGTATTATGGAGATTGTTGATTTATAAAAGATCGAAAAAAACTTTGTGGAAATGCACCGTGAGTGTCAGCTGAAAGTTCTTCACCGAGCTTTGTATTCTCAGTCCTGTTCTTCCTCTGTCTCTGAAGTCTAACTCATGCTGCTTGGAGATCTAAAGAAAGGAAAAGACCAAATGAATTTAAGCTTCAGGTAATCAAAGATGATATCGATGAAGCCCGGTGAGACTTACATTGTTGTATTGTGGTATCCTTGAGCATAGATTCTGAACCTTTTCCTTGTTCTCAACCCAATCAAGCGGTAGCTTACTAACTTGTTGGACCTATAAAGAGATACAAATGTCATGTGTCGTTTGATGTTTTCGGAATGCAAGATTGACGGAAATAAGTTCAAGATCAAGTAATTACCTGCTTATTGTTGGTCTTCTGCACTGGCTGCTGCTTTGGTAGGAAAGCTCTCATTCTTCTGTAGCTCCCTGTCCAAGTTGCTATGGTAGGTGTAAACCTGCAGAAACGAACACATACATTAGTAGACCGAAAATTAAGGGAGAGGTAAATTCATCAAATGCAGAACATTGAAATGTCTCAAAGCTTACATTACAACAGAAAGAAGCGGCTTCACCAATTTACCAACAGAACCATCTCGAACTGCCTGCAATGGAATCAAAAGACCAGAAAGTGCATTCAGGTTAACTGATTAAAACTATATTGAGACTGAGTGATAATATGATGAACAAGAACCTTATCCCATATGTAGTACTTGGAACCCATAAGATTAGCCGTCATAGAACCGACATAACTTTCATCCGAACTACACAATAATCCCTTAACATTCTGTGCCACCCTAAATACAGACTTCCCGTTACGCCGTCTATGGTAAGCCACTGCTAGCTTCCGGTCTTTTCGCCCTTTACCTTCCTGAAATACATCATCCAACACTTGTAAGCTATCAGCAACTTTGTATCTCAATTCTGAAACAACATCAAATTGGATGAGATGTTAGTATACTTACATGTGTATAGAGTGAATAAACAGATCCGTCGCGTAATCCATCCGGTGATTGTTCTTTTACAATCAAACAAGTGCATCTACCCACATCCAAAGGTAGTATCTTGCACAACAAAGCCCTGTTTAACAGTCAGACTGTTTAAGACATGTTTAGAACAAGAATTTTGGTAATTTAAGTGTTTGTTTTTTTTTTTACCTATTGGGCAAAGTAGACCAAGAGGAAGCAGGGGCAGCTTCGGAATCTGAAAATTCCCAGACTTTCAACGAACTGGAATGCTCTGAATCAACAATTGTCCAAGTTTTTGTTCCGATACTATTCTTGTCGACTTCACTGGTTTTTTGCATACACACTTGCAGCGATGTCTGCTTCAAAGCAGTTCGACCACCAGTTGAGAAAGATTTGAAATTTGTAACTTCCTTTGGAAACCCAGAATCGCCATTCATCGATTGAGACGTCAAAGCTCGATCTTGTTTCCGAGTTTCCACAGAGGTGTTTTCCGGCGAGACATTCTCCTTATCTTCCCCTTTCTTAACGGAAACAGACTTTGATAATCTGTTCACGTTTTCCTCAGGCAAATCATTCTCTTTTTTCGAACTAGACATGTTTCCACTTTTGTGGCTGCTTTCAAGTTTAAAGCTTTCAAGGGAACAATTTATGTTTGGTTAAGTAAAGGAAACGTCTTTAATGGATTTTGAAGATGTAGTATAACCCTGTTGACAATGGTGGTGGGTGCCTCAAAGTTAGGTTTGACCTGAAAATTTGCGAAAGCGAAACGTTTTATAAAGTTGCACAATTAAAACAATTTCGGGAGAGATTTTGAATTTGAATTGAATAGCCATTGGGGAATGTGCAGCGAGCACAAAACCAAAGACATAGAGGGACTTTCTTGTCTGAACAAAGAAGAGGTCATTTTCTAGATGGACCCAAATCCAACGGTCACTGATAGTAGTAGTGGGATTTTGCCTTTGTTGTTTTCCTTTGGGTCGATGATTGGACAGCCGGGAAATGTGTTTAAAATACGCAAACCTTCAACTACTTGCCGTTTTACTAATTTGAGTCAAACGTCATGCCGTTTATATTCGTGAGTCATCCAAACCGATAGATAAGCTAGACCCTCAAGCCATTGAGTGGCTTTTAGACCCACTACTTTTCAAAGTTAGTCTTAACCATGAGAGGCCAGAACATCGTTGAAGCCCATTACCATCGCCATGGCTAAAGCCAGCAGCATTACTCTGTTTGCTGTCTCTTGCTCTGCTTCGCCTCGTTTCTCTCTCTCTGAATCACTTAAACCCTCAGTTTCAAGAGCGAGATTCGCTATACCAATGGCTATGGCTGCTTCTGCTTCCACCGCTATAAAGCTGGCTCCTGCCGTGATTGTTGGTGGTGGAAGAGTAGGGAGAGCGTTGCAAGAAATGGGTAGTGGTGAGGATTTGTTGGTGAAGAGAGGAGAAGCAGTTCCGGTTGATTTCCAAGGTCCCATTTTGGTTTGTACTAGAAATGATGATCTTGATGCTGTTCTTGAAGCTACCCCTAAGTCTAGATGGAAAGGTAGAAACTTCATCTGAGTTTCAAGAATCCTGAATGAGTCCAATTTCACAACTCATCTGGATTTGTGGAATATATGATTATGATTTCTTCAGTTCATGACTTGGTATGCTATAAATGTTGTGTGTAATTTAATCAGATTTGGTGTTCTTCCAAAATGGAATGATGGAGCCATGGTTTGAGAGCAAAGGATTGGTTGATACAGACCAAGTATTGGCATATTTCGCTGTTTCAAAGCTCGGTGAGCCTCCAGTGGATGGAAAGACTGACACTAACCCAGAAGGTCTTACTGCTGCTTATGGAAAATGGGCTTCGGATGTAGCTGCAAGATTGGAATCTGGTGGCCTCTCTTGCAAGGTTACAAGAACCTAACCTTTTTTGTTCTATAATGAAGACGAAATGCACTAAGAAACTAATGCATTTCATTTCGCGGTGTTTCTGTGGTTAGGTACTTGATAAAGAAGCTTTTCAGAAGCAAATGCTGGAGAAACTCATTTGGATTTGTGCATTTATGCTTGTTGGAGCTCGTCATCCAGGTGCAAGTGTAGGCACGGTGGAGAACGAATACAGATATGAGGTACGAAAATTCCATTCCGCGTTTCGTTTTAGCCTTCATAATTGTTGTTTTTGTTCTGATTACTTTTACATTCAGGTGTCGAGGCTCATCCAAGAACTCGCAGCTGCTGCTGCTGCAGAAAAAGGACTAACCTTTGAAGAAAACATGGTGGAGAGACTATGTGCTTATTCCCGAGCTGTTGCTCATTTCCCGACCGCTGTTAAAGAAGTTCTTTTACCATCCTTGATCTTTCTCTTTCAATGCATGTACAACAGTATCTGTTACTCAACTAGTTTTCTGATCACTGCAGTTTAAATGGAGGAATGGTTGGTTTTATTCGCTCTCAGAGAAAGCGATTGCAGAAGGGAAACCTGATCCGTGTCCTCTCCACACCGAATGGCTAAGGGAGCTTAAAGTGATATAGAGTCTCAGCCTGTGTAAATTGTGAGTATATGGATTCAGTAATATTCTTACATATTCTAAATAGATGATTTGAAACTAGTCTGAACTTTTGTACACGCATGAGAGATCAAAATAATGGATTTGCCTAACAAATTGTAAAAAGCTCAGACTTTTAGCTTTGCAAAGTCTGCTTTTTCATTGAATCAATTCTACTACTGCTTCTTTCCTGCCCCATCAATTAGAAAGTTCGATGGATGTTTTGATAATTCTGTATTCAAAGATTGTCAAAAGGAAGACTAGAGAATCTTCTTCGTTAACCAACAAATTAAGATAAAGACATATTTAGACTTGTTAGACAGAGACGCAAGTTGGTCCAAATAGGCAACTTGTGAATGTTTCTACGCTTAGTTACTACATAACACAGGATTTTACGCCAGTTTTAGCATCACATAACATAACCACCAAAAAAAAAAAGAGAGCATAATGAGCAGAGAGAGTTCTTTCTTTTTATGTAACATGCTCTCTCTTCTTGTTCTGCTCATCCATGGCTCGATTGCAGAAACCGCTAAAGATCTCACGATTTCTAGTTCTTGCGAAAGCCATTGTGGGGGGGGGGGGATACCAATTCCTTACCCATTTGGAATTGGTAAAGATTGCTATCTCGACAAGTGGTATGAAGTTAGCTGTAACAGCACCTCAGGAAACGCTGTCCCGTTTCTTGCTAGTATCAACAGAGAGGTGGTGAACATCTCTCTCCCTGCTGGCTTTAGCAGTAATCTTGGGCTAATCAAAATCAAGAATCCGGTAACTTCATCTGGCTGTTCTAATAGAGAAGAACTCAGCTTGGCTTTGAACGTGACTGGAAGTCCGTTTTTAATTACCGCCCGTAATACTCTAGTTGCAGTTGGCTGCAACACCAAGGCTGTGATGACTGATGTCAAGCCGCAGAGTGGAGGATGCGAGTCTACCTGCGACGTGGGGTTTGGCCGGAGAGGACAGAACATAAGCTGCGAGGGCTATAAATGTTCCCAAGCGAAAATACCATCGGACCGTCTGCAACAGATTGGCATAAAAAGAGACAGTCTTGATGGTAACACAACGACAACAGCGGGATGCAGAGTGGCTAACTGAACCGGAGCTGTTTTACCGTAAGGGATATTCGACGGTGGAATTAGGATGGTTCATAGATATGTCTCACAATATGTCCGCTGATACAGGGGTTTGCTATTCAATTATCGAGGGTAGGAGTAATGGTTACAGTAACTACGAAGCTTGCATTTGTGATTATGGTAACTTTTTAGAGAGAAGCTATAGAAGCTGTTGGTGTAACTCTGGTTACAGTGGCAACCCGTATCTCTCGAGTAGATGTAAAGGTAAATTATCTGTTTCTGGTATGGCTTTGGCTTAGATTCTGCAAGATTCATGAATCGTTGATGCATTGCTTGTCTATGTAGATATTGATGAGTGTGAGGAAGGGCTCAGGGATTGTGGGAAAGGGTATGTTTGTAAGAATATCCAAGGAAACTATAGATGTCAATCCACAAAAAACAAAACACTAGCCATCATTCTAGGTAAGCTACCGATCATCGTGCTATGTAATGTCTGATATGGAAAACCAAAGAAAAAAGAATGAGATTTTTATGTGTTCCTTTTATGATGTGTTGGTATTAGTGTGTCTAGGTTTTGGCTTGTTGGTTCCAGCCATTGGAGCATGGTGGTTGTATAAGTATATCAAAAAGCAAAGGGAAGTTAAACAGAAGGACAAGTTCCTTAAGCGTGATGGAGGACTATTGTTGCAACAACAACTGATTTCTAACGAAGGCAACGCTGAGAAGACAAGAGTGTTTAGCTCGAAAGAACTTAGGTAAGTCCGTAAGTGCATGTTTTCCTTATGTAGTCTTGACTATTAATCAGCCACTCAATAGTTATGATTTAAATATGTAGACATTGATGAATGCAAAATACCCAACAAGTGTGGAGAAGGCACTTGTGAGAACCTGGTTGGAATGTACAACTGCAAGCCAAAGATATCCAAGCCTGCCAAACCCGCAGTGCTTCAAGGTTAGTCGAAAAATCATCTAGTGTCTACTAAAAAACAAGCTAGAAAAGATAATTAACATACCTTTATGTTTTCCTTTTGTTGCTGCAGGGGTCTTAATAGGTTTGTTGGGACTGTTGTTTTTGGTCGTTGGGATATTCTGGTTGTTCATACTTATGAGGAAGCGAAGGAGGATCATCCGTAACAGGAAGTTCTTTAAACGTAATGGAGGTTTGTTGTTGAAACAACAGTTAACTACAAAGTACGGCAATGTAGAGATGTCAAGGATATTTAGCTCGAACGAGTTGAAGAAAGCAACCGATAACTTCAGTGTAGATAGAGTACTTGGGCAGGGAGGTCAAGGTACCGTGTACAAAGGAATGCTGGAGGATGGGAGGATCGTTGCAGTCAAAAGATCCATAGTTGTGGATGAAGACAAACTAGAAGAGTTTATCAATGAGGTCGTCCTTCTTTCACAGATTAACCACAGGAACATAGTGAAACTCTTGGGATGTTGCTTGGAGACAGAAGTTCCAGTCTTGGTTTACGAGTATATTCCCAATGGAGATCTTTTCAATCGTCTTCATGACGAATCCGATGATTACAACATGACTTGGGAAGTGCGTCTTCGCATAGCCGTAGAGATCGCAGGAGCTCTTTCATATATGCACTCAGCTGCATCATTTCCAATATACCATAGAGACATCAAGACTACCAACATATTGCTAGACGAGAAATATCGAGCCAAGGTATCTGATTTTGGAACCTCAAGATCCGTAACCATTGATCAAACTCATTTGACAACACAAGTTGCAGGAACTTTCGGGTACATGGATCCAGAATACTTCTTGTCAAGCCAATACACTGATAAGAGTGACGTTTACAGTTTTGGGGTTGTCTTGGTGGAGCTCATAACCGGAGAGAAACCGCTGTTTCGTGTCAGGTCTGAAGAAGGAAAAGGCTTAGCAACCCATTTCCTCGAAGCCATGAAAGAAAACAGAGTGCTTGACATTATTGACATTCGGATCTCAGTTGAAATCACCGACCACGAAAAGCTTGACAAAGTAATTGCGGTAGCAAAACTCGCTCGGAGGTGTCTTAGCCGGAAAGGGAAGAAGCGACCAAACATGAAAGAGGTTTCAATTGAGCTCGAAAAAATCCGATTATCCACACTTGAAGATTTAAAGGTCCATGTAGAAAAAAACGACAAATATGAAGATGATGATCAAGATCAACTCAAGGAAATCAACATAAAAGATCGTTCTTTAACTGTATAAAACAAGACAGATTCAACTTGTAATGCGTGCATATTAGTGTATAAAGCTTGCCACAATTCTATACTCTCTCACCACACTAAACCAAAATTGGGTTGCTTGAGATTCGAACCTTGAAAAGTTGGAAGTTGGAGGTATAGTGAGGAAATTGAACTCATCGGAGACAAGAAAAACACTCGTTTTTGAAGGAATCGTAAAAGGTTTCAGATTTTCACCGAATTCGGAAGCTTATTCAAATTCCTCCGCCGTAGACGGCGGATGTCAGTTCGACCGCGGTCTCGTTACTTTCTCCTCCACGTTGTTTCTTTTGTGGGCCAAATGTTTTAGATCTTCCAAAGTTGGGACCCATAAAAATCCACGTCATCTCTTTGTGTTCATATTGCATCATTTGACTAAGCTTAGTGGGACCACTTGGACTGGTCCATCCGTTGACTTTTTTATTTGACTTTGTTTTGGTCGGCTTTCCCTTTGCAACTCAAGTCACGCCACTTCTCTACCTCTACCTCTCTAAAATATTCGTCGCATCAGGAGACGTAAATTGCCTCTGCCACATGCCTTCCAGCCATTGGTCGATCTAACCATTATCCATATATCATCGCCATTACATTTAGCTGGTCATGTATCCGTTGACTTCTAGTACTACTATTTTGGTCAAACTTTGTTTTTTTTTTTCATCTCTTTCCACGCTTCCATCCACTAATCTCATTTGAAAATTTCGTCCAACTATGTGATTCTTGAATTTTCGTCCAAAAAGTGCAGATCAAGTTGAGAGAAGAAGAACGAGAGTATGAAATCAGAGACTAAAAGTGTTCTATGTATTGCACTAGCGATCTTTGTCCTTTCTCTGTTCATCAATGGCGTTTCATCAGCAAGAAAACCTCCTGATCTTTGTAATAGAGTCTGCGGAGGAATATCGATTCCTTTCCCTTTCGGTATCGGTGGGAAAGATTGCTATCTAAACCCTTGGTACGAGGTTTTCTGTAACAGCACAACCTCTGTTCCGTTTCTCTCAAGTTTCAACAGAGAATTAGTGAACATCTCTCTTCCAAACGATAACGAGTTCTATTCCTACGGAGCTGTTCACATCAAAGGTCCCGTAACTTCCTCCGGTTGATCTACCGGAACATCTCAACCGCCGCCGCCTTTAAACGTTTCCGGCCAAGGCAGCCCCTTTTTCTTCACGGACAAGAACCAACTTATGGCGGTTGGTTGCAACGCTAAGGCCGTTATGACTGATATAACATCGCAGATCATCGGTTGCGAGTCGAGCTGTGACAATAGAAACAATAGCAGCCAAGAAGTAAGAAACAAGATTTGCAATGGTCATAAATGTTGTCAGACGAGGATACCGGAAGGGCAGCCGCAAGTTATCGGAGTCAAATTAGAGATCCCTAAAGGTACCAACACAACAGAAGGAGGATGCAGAGTTGCGTTTTTGACGAGTGACAAGTATACGAGTTTGAATGTTACAGAGCCAGAACAGTTTCATGCTGATGGATATGCGGTAGTCGAGCTAGGATGGTACTTTGATACTTCGGGCTCGGATTCTCGTGTTTTAAACCCCGTAGGTTGTATGAATGTGTCAGATACAACACAAAATAGCGGGTACTCCATCGAGACGAGTTGCATTTGCTCATACGGATACTTCTCTGGATTCAGCTATAGGAATTGCTATTGTAACTCTATGGGTTACACAGGGAATCCGTTTCTTCCGGGTGGATGTGTAGGTAAGAGATTGGTTTTTTTCTTTATGTAGCCATTAATGAAGTCATTAACCATTAACTATGAATCAAATATGTAGACATTGATGAATGTAAACTAGAAGAAGGACGCAGAAAGTGTAAAGACCAAAGTTGTGTGAATATACCCGGTGATTTTAGGTGTGAGCCAAAGAAACAGGGCAGCTCAAACCGGTGGTTCAAGGTAATAGTTGATTTGAGTTTATCTCGAGCTTCCTGTGGAAGATGTTATCGTTTGTTCTTTACATTTTAGTGTTGTTGGTGGCTTGGTGCAGGTGTTCTTATAGGTTCGGCACTGTTGCTTTTCGCCTTTGGAGTTTTCGGGTTGTACAAGTTTGTTAAGAAGCGGAGGAGGATCATCCGAATGAGAAAGTTCTTCAGACGCAATGGAGGTATGTTGTTGAAACAACAGTTAGCTAGAAAAGAAGGCAATGTAGAGATGTCGAGGATATTTAGCTCGAATGAGTTGCAGAAAGCTACTGATAACTTCAACAAGAACAGGGATCTTGGGCAAGGAGGTCAAGGCACAGTTTACAAGGGAATGCTCGTTGATGGTAGAATCGTCGCGGTGAAAAGGTCGAAAGCCATGGGTGAAGACAGGGTAGAAGAGTTCATCAACGAAGTTGTTGTTCTCGCGCAGATCAATCACAGAAACATTGTGAAACTCTTGGGATGTTGTTTAGAAACAGAAGTTCCGGTCTTGGTTTATGAGTTCGTTCCAAATGGAGACTTATGCAAGCGTCTTCATGATGAATCTGATGATTTCATGATGACTTGGGAAGTGCGTCTTCACATCGCTATAGATATTGCGGGAGCTTTATCGTATTTGCACTCTGCTGCATCTTTTCCGATATACCATAGAGATATCAAGACTACAAACATACTACTAGATGAGAACTACCGAGTTAAGGTGTCGGATTTCGGAACTTCAAGATCGGTAACCATAGATCAAACTCACTTGACAACTCAAGTTGCAGGTACTTTTGGGTATGTGGATCCAGAGTACTTTCAATCAAGCAAGTTTACGGAAAAAAGCGACGTGTACAGTTTTGGAGTTGTTCTATTGGAACTCTTAACCGGGGAAAAGCCATCTTCCCGTATCCAGTCTGAAGATAACAGAGGATTTGCAGCTCATTTTGTCAAGGCCGTGAAAGAGAACAGAGTTCTTGACATCGTTGATGTCCGGATCAAAGACGAATGCAACATGGACCAAGTGATGGCAGTAGCAAAACTCGCGACAAGGTGTTTGAACCGGAAAGGGAAGAAGAGGCCAAACATGAGAGAGGTTTCAATAGAGCTGGAGAGGATTCGTTCATCGCCAAACGATTCAGAGGTGTATATTGAGGACGATGATGACGAAGAAGATCAAGTCACGGACTTCAACATTGATGAGACTTGGGATGTTGGTATGGCTGCTCCAGCCTCCTTCATGTTAAATTCCGCATCCCCAACATCCGATGTTGAACCTCTGGTTCCTCTACGAACATGGTGATTGATCGCCTCGAGACACTGCAAATGTATACTCTCCTCTAACGGAAAAATGTTTTATCTTTTGATTATAAATCACTGGTTTTTCACTTTGTAATATAATACACACAAATTGCATTATAGAATCAATATAAAAAAGAATGTAGTTCAAGAACAATAATGGGTTTAAAGCATTTGGTCAATGACACTCTAGAAGAATTTGAGTTTCCCTTTGGAGATAGCTTGGACATTTCCTAATTGACACATGGCCTTCTCTTTCCCGGTCAAACCATAGCAAGACGAGTGCCTATCGCCTAAAGTGACTGCAAAGTATAAATAAACAGTGCAGAGGAATGCCAAAAGAGCCAATGCCGTTAAGAGATATCGATGCCTCTGAATAACCGCGGACCAGCTACCTAACTCTTCCCATTGCTTCTTTAAAACCTGTCTCCTTAATGGTGACGATACAATCCCATCAAGAACCATGGCTGCTTTATACCAACCTGAAAATTGACACACAGTGTCAATTATCACAATCGCACATAAAACCACAAAGGCTACAGAGAGGAGAACTAATCAGAATTGAATGTAAATGAGAAAAAAAAAAGCAATTTCGATCTAATTAACCAATTTGAAAACGACATTGGATCTTTCTAATTAGGCCAATCATGAACAACAACAATCCGGTCATCAATGAACACTGGATTAAGAGAGATTCGACGAAATGGTAAATCAATCGAATCAAAGGATTCGTAATCAATACATATACGCAAGATAGTTGAGGAAATAGATCCGAAGCAGGAGAAGATTTATAGAAAACGAACCGGTGAAACAGAAACAGGTGAGAATTGGTAGATCTGGAGAAGAAGATTAAAGCTGAATCCAGCTCCGTCGACACGCAAATCTGACAACGCCGAAGTTTACTCCGGACGTTCTCAATTAGTAGACGTCGATGCTCCGGCAGCGTTTCCGATCTCCTCCGTTTGATTGAGGGCTCGAGCGAGGCCGATTTGCCGCCGTACGCGGTTTATTAAGTCCGTTACATACAAACGGGAATCTAGGGATTTTATATACAAAAAAAAAAAAATCAGAAGATAAAAAAAGGAGGAGAGAGAGAGAGGATAAAAATACGATAATGGGTGTTTAGCTTCGGGAAAAATGTTGAAAAAACCCCAAACTTTCAAATTGTCGACGATTAAACCACCAACTTCCCAAATGCCGTTTAAATCGCAAAGTTTTTGTTGACTTTTGAATAAAATATCAAAGTTTTGTTGACTCGGCCGTTTTAACCCCATTGTTAAGTCTCCGTTAAGAACATAATGACAGAGTTAACTCTCTGTTACGTCGCTCCGTTTTGTATGAAAACGACGCCGTTTTACATCAACGAAGGAAATAAAATCCCCTAATCGTGTTCTTCAAATCCCTAACCCTAAAATCTTCAATTCTCTCTCAATCCTCTCCATTTTCTCTTCCTTTCTCAATTCTCTCAACGAATTTAAACAAAATTCTCTCAAATCTCTCTATTTCTGGTCGAATTGGAACAATGGCGAAGACCCGTGGAGGACGCAAGAGTTTTTCGGGACGTCGATCTCTGAGTTCAACGCCGGAAACGAGAGAAGAGAACACCGAAACAATCTCTCAGTCTGAAGCTGTTTCACAAACGAAACAAAAACAGAAGAAGCAAAAACGGAAAAAGCGAGACAATGAAGACATTGAAGAAGAACGTGAGCCTGTGAGTGGGGATGATTGTGAGGTTGTTGGTGACGAAGACTGCGCCGAAGTTGTGTATGCAGACGTGGAAAACAATGAGAATGCTGAAGAAGTTCACGTTGAGGAACAAAGGAGCAATGTCGCTGTTCCAGAAGAAGAAGATGGTGAAGGAGATATAGGGTTAGAAGAAGTAGAATGCAAAGACTTTAAAGCAGAGTTTGGAGTAGATGCGAGAGAGGAGAACAATGAAAAAGCAATAGATGCAGATAGTGGTGATGAGATTTGGGATGATGAGAGAATTCCAGAACCACTGTCACACAGTGATGGTGAAGATGATTCTGAAGAAGTAGGTGACACTCCTCAAGTAGCAGAAGATCCAGAAGAGCTACTGAGGTTGGGGAAAACATACAATTCGCCAATTGATTTCAAGACTGCAGTGTTAAGGTACTATCTAAAAACGAGATATGATGTTAAGCTTTACAAGTTACAAACTTTGAGGATAGGTGTTAAGTGCTCAGATAGTGTTAAGAAATGCTTATGGAGATGTTATTGCTCGTATGATAAGAAAAAACAAAAGATGCAAGTTAAGGTCTACGAGGATAAGCACATCTGTGTGAGGTCAGGTTATTCAAAAATGTTGAAGCAAGGAGCAATAGCTTTGTTGTTTACAGAGAGGTTGAGAAAAGATCCAAAGTTGACCAAACTAGAGATGGTAGACGAGATCAAAAGAATGTACAATCTAACTGTTACTGAAGACCAATGTGCAAAGGCGAAGACAATGGTTTTGAAAGCTAAGAAAGCTAGTCATGGAGATCATTTCTTACGAATATGGGATTACCAAGCAGAGATCTATGCTACTAATCCAGGGACTATCTTTGAGATTGAGACAGTTCCAGGGCCAACAATTGGAAGCTTACAAAGGTTCTTTCGTCTGTTTATCTGTTTTAAGTCACAAAGAGAGTCTTGGAAGCACACATGTAGACCTATTATAGGAATAGATGGTGCATTTCTTAAGTGGGATGTAAAAGGCCATCTCTTAGCTGCGACTGGAAGAGATGGAGATAACAGAATTGTTCCCATTGCTTGGGTTGTTGTTGAGATCGAGAATGATGATAACTGGGATTGGTTTCTGAAGATGCTCTCTAGGACCTTGGATCTTTAAGATGGCCGAAATGTAGCCATCATATCTGACAAACAATCGGTATGTAGCATCATCTTTTAAAGCAATTATAAGTTAAACCAATTAAAACAGTCATTAACATTTATTTATCACTTTATTTTGTTTATTTCAGGGTTTAGTTAAGGCAATTAAAACTGTTATTCCAGAAGCTGAGCATAGGCAATGTGCTAGACACATCATGGATAATTGGAAGAGAAGTAGTCATGACATGGAGCTACAACGACTCTTCTGGAAGATTGCTAGGAGTTACACTGTAGGAGAATTTGATAGACATTTTAGAGCATTGAAGAGTTACAATCCAGTTGCACATGATTCTCTACTAAAGACGAATCTGAAGACATGGTCTAGAGCTTACTTCAGAGTAGGAAGCTGCTGCAATGACAACCTCAACAATCTTAGTGAGTCTTTTAATAAGACAATCCGACAAGCAAGGAAGAAACCTTTACTTCACATGTTAGAGGACATAAGGAGGCAGTGTATGGAGCGTAATCAGAAGAGGTACGTACTTGCAGGAAGACTGAAGAGTAGATTCACTAAGAGAGCCCACATTGAGATAGAGAAGATGATTGTTGGGGCTCAGTTTTGTGAAAGATGGATGGCCAGGCATAATAAACATGAGATACGACTAGGTGATGACATCTTTTCAGTGGATATGAATGACAACACTTGTACTTGCAAGAAGTGGCAAATGAATGGTATACCATGTGTTCATGGTGCATCTGTCATCATAGGACAGAAAAAGAAAGTTCAAGATTATGTTGTTGATTGGTACACATCTAAAATGTGGCAGCTCACCTATGAAGATGGTATCAACCCTGTTGGAAGCGATTGGAAAAAAACAGGTAGACTTGGTGTTTTGCCACCTCCATGGAGAAGGGGAAATCTTGGTAGGCCAAAGAATTATGATAGGAGGAAAGGAGTGAATGAAACTGCATCTTCCTCATCTAACACTAGATTATCAAAGGCTCATCGAATCATGACATGTTCAAATTGCAAGCAAGAAGGACATAACAAACAATCATGTCAAAATCAGAGAGTGGCTACTCCACCAAGAAAGGATCAAGTTTGTGGTCTCTTTTTAATTAAATTTTTGTTTTATCTGTCTTGTATGTGAACTGATTCAGGTTTGTGTTTAATCTGTCTTGTATGTGAACATTCAGGATCCAGGGAATATCTGGTTTGGACAAGGACAAACATCTCAAAATGTTTCAGAACCAGGACCTTCTCAAAATGTTTCAGAATCTGGACCTTCTCAAAATGTTTCACAAGCAGGAGTTTCTCAAAATGTTTCACAAGATTGGGGTTCATGGTTTCAATGCTCATCTTAAACTGTGATGACCACAGTTTTATGTTTCATTGTGTTTCCTACGACTTATAACATGAAAACATGTATTTTGGTATTTTGGTTTCTTTGGCAACTTTAAACTTGTGTGTTGACTTGTTTGGCATTTTGTTTAATTTGCTCGGATTATGTTGGTTGTAATGAACATGGTTGGTATTTTGTTTCATGTTTTGTTTCATGTTTTGTTTCTGCATTTGTTCTACTACTAATAACATCACAAATTTAACAAACACAACAAGATATTTCATTAAGGTCCAAGTCTTATAACAACATTACAATCTACTAATAACCAATCAACAATTTCTTCTCATTTTCTTTTGTTTCAACAAACAAGACGTATACAATCATAATGGTCACAAGACAAAGCCACACAAAACAAACTTTGAACCACACTTGCAACTTGCGGATTCCCATTTTGTTCACCATTGCTTCTTCCTTCAATTCTTGTACCATACCATGTAATGCCATTGCTTCAGATTTGGCTTTGCTAAGCTCGTTTGCAATGATTGCTAATCTTGGTAACGCATCTTCGACCTCTTCAAATACCGCATCCTCTACCCACTTGAACAAATGACTCTAATACAAAAGACACATTCTTGACTTAGAATCGCACACACAAATGCACAAACAAATGAACAAACAAAATCAAAGTCAAATGAACAAACAAAATCAAAGTCAAATGAACAAACAAATGAAATTTTATCACAAACTTACATCTCTTTTGGTTGTCCACGAATTGACATCTCGTTTGCTAATACAACGAAAAAACGGTCTTCCCGGGTTCTCTGCTGTCTTAGAGGTGAACATCGTGACATCTAAGCCACACATACACTTCGAAGGTAAACCACGGTCTTTGGCGACACTACTTGACACAGAGCTTGAACTCATCGACATATGGACCAATTTCACACTGCTTGAATCGGAAACAGAGAGAATTGAGAGAGGAAGAGAAAATGGAGAGGATTGAGAGAGAATTGAAGATTTTAGGGTTAGGGATTTGAAGAACACGACTTGGGGATTTTTCTGATTTGGGGATTTTATTTCCTTCGTTGATGTAAAACGGCGTCGTTTTCATACAAAACGGAGCGACGTAACAGAGAGTTAACTCTGTCATTATGTTCTTAACGGAGACTTAACGATGGGGTTAAAACGGCCGAGTCAACAAAACTTTGATATTTTATTCAAAAGTCAACAAAAACTTTGCGATTTAAACGGCATTTGGGAAGTTGGTGGTTTAATCGTCGACAATTTGAAAGTTTAGGGTTTTTTCAACATTTTTCCCGTTTAGCTTCCTCCACTACTTTTTGTATTTAAAAAATGGATAGGCATGTTCTAGATGGCATTTGACCTATGATCTTGACTCTTGCATCATCCAGAAGCTGTTAAAATCAAATTACTACACGGCGACGCTATTAGCAAAACGAACTACTAATATCTGACTGTTAGACTACAAATTCTGCTTCTAAAAATCTCCTATTCACAATATATATTTTTTTAATGCATTTATGCTGTTTATAAGCTAAAAGTTTTCGCCATAATTCTTTTATTTTACTGGATTTAAGCTATCCTTAGCAAATCAAGTTATGTAATTATAAAAAGGTATTTTTTAGAAATTAGTTCAAATCAAAGTTAACTGACTAGTTGGGCCTTTTTGGGCTACTAGTGGGCATAATATAGTTTGGTAGCGATAATTAGCGATTCCTTTGCTCGCTGGTCAAAAGTCCGAAATAAGCAGCAAGAATAATAATAAGGAAACATCGGGTTGTTCTACTTTTCAAGAGGAGGTAAGCTCAAAGGTTTTGATCGATCGTCAAGGTATTTTGATGTTCTCCTTCTGAAGCGATTTAGGGTTTTCTTTCTTCTAAAGCTTATATCCGATCACTAGAATTAGTTTTTTTTGGGTAGAAATTTGGATCGGGAATTTTGTTTCCGTCTCGAAATTGGGGGAAAAAAAATCACCATATTTAATCCAATTCCAATTTGCCTAGGGTCGATTACTGAATTTCTGGGAAAATTGGTTAATTTGAAATTAGGTTATTTTTTTTGGTAATGATTAGATAAGGTTGGTTGGTTGTTTGATTGATATGTGTTTGTGTTTTCTTTCATACTAGCTGCTGAATATTGAATCCGACCTTTGATCTTCGAGGAGAAAAAAAGAAGAAGATGTTTGCAGCTTCTTGTCTTGCATCGTGTTGCGCTGCTTGTGCATGCGATGCTTGCCGTACAGTGGTTTCTGGGATCAGCAGACGTTCTGCAAGAATTGCCTACTGTGGTCTCTTTGCACTTTCTTTAATCGTTTCATGGATTCTCCGCGAGGTTGCTGCTCCTCTCATGGAGAAGCTTCCTTGTAAGTTGTCTCGATATTCTCTTAAACCGCTTTTGTTGAGTGAGAATTCCTTAGTTAAGGACCTGATAACTGGAACTGTGCAGGGATTAACCATTTTCACAAGACACCTGATCGGCAATGGTTTGAGACTGATGCTGTATTGCGTGTCAGCTTAGGGAATTTCGTGTTTTTCTCGATTCTGTCGATTATGATGATTGGCGTGAAAAATCAGAAAGACCCTCGTGATAGTATACACCATGGTGGTTGGATGATGAAAGTAATCTGTTGGTGCATTTTGGTCATCTTGATGTTCTTCGTTCCAAATGAAGTCATCAGTTTCTATGGTTAGTGTAATTTTACCGTTGCGAAGTGATATGTGAATCGATCGAGTTAGAATTAACGAGAATCAATTTAACATCTTGCAGAGTCAATGTCGAAGTTTGGTGCTGGCTTTTTTCTACTTGTTCAAGTTGTGCTTCTTTTGGATTTCGTTCATGGATGGAATGACACATGGGTTGGCTACGACGAGCAGTTCTGGTTAGTAGTAAATATATCTGCAATCATATGTGACTTCATTATTCCACTGCTAATATAAGTACTGGGGTTTATGTATAGGTATGCTGCGTTGCTCGTTGTTTCTCTTGTGTGTTACTTAGCAACATTCGTCTTCTCTGGGCTTCTCTTCCACTGGTTTACTCCCTCTGGACATGATTGTGGACTCAACACCTTCTTCATCGTCATGACTTTGATATTTGTGTTCGTCTTTGCTGTTGTAGTGTTGCATCCTACTGTAAGTGTTACCTAAAGCCTTTTATTGCTCTTATCTGAGATCTTATTTTATTCTCAACTTCAAGCTCACTGAAGTCAAATTAACCTTTTTTCTTATGCAGGTGGGTGGAAGCATTTTACCAGCATCAGTTATATCTTTCTACTGCATGTACCTCTGTTACAGTGGACTTGCAAGTGAACCCCGAGATTACGAGTGCAATGGTCTCCATAAACACTCCAAAGCTGTTTCAACAGGCACAATGACCATTGGCTTACTTACAACTGTTCTCTCTGTCGTTTATTCCGCTGTCCGTGCTGGTTCTTCCACTACTCTTCTCTCCCCTCCTGATTCTCCCCGCGCAGGTATACAAATTTAGAAAATCCTAGTTTGAAAGTTGCTACGAAGTATCATAACACATTTGCTTTCATTGAAAATGTTCCAGAGAAGCCTCTGCTTCCGTTAGACGGGAAAGCAGAAGAGAAAGAAGAGAAAGAGAATAAGAAGCCAGTGTCATACTCATACGCGTTCTTCCACATCATCTTCTCTCTGGCGAGCATGTACTCGGCAATGCTCTTAACCGGCTGGTCTACCTCGGTTGGTGAAAGTGGTAAGCTGGTCGATGTCGGGTGGCCTTCCGTTTGGGTCCGCATTGTGACCAGCTGGGCTACTGCTGCACTCTTCATCTGGTCACTCGTTGCTCCCATCCTCTTCCCTGACCGTGAGTTCTGAGCTAATAACGAATCCAGTCCTGATGAGATTCTGATAAACTTTTCTTGAATCTTGAATTTGTGTAAAAATATTTCTCTTGTGACTATAATAGATTCTCGTGCGCTATGAAGTCGCATGGCCATTATTGGCCCATATGTAATATAAGATATAAATATTTCCTTCCTCATGTTTTGTATGTTTCACAAACAAAAGAAATCAATTTGCTAATGGACAAAAATTATTTTGAAAATGTTATAAAAAGAATGGGTTCTTTGGAAACTCCTCTGTTTCCATGGATTCTTTGGAATCTTTGGAAAGCTAGTAATCAAGTGGTCTTTGAAGACAAGTTTTACTCAGTGGAGGATACGATCCTTAAGGCTATTCGAGAGGCTCAACTGAAAGCTCCGAACCAGTTACGTGAATCTCAAGCAATCGATTCCCTACTACCCGACGCTGTGAGCTGTTATGTAGATGCGGCGTGGACAGCTAGTTCCGGTAACTGTGGTATTGGTCGGGTTTTTAAATCCGTAAACAACGTGATGTTTGCTCAACAATTGACACAACGATGCTTTGTAGCATCTGCTATTTCAGCCGGATCATTGGCCATTAAGGCCGCTATCTGTGATGCCACGGCTCGAGGTATACGGGAACTTCAAGTGTTCTCGGACTGCAAAGATCTCATTTCTCTGATAAAATCCAACAAGTCAACAATGGAGCTTCGTGGCTTGCTGCATGACATAAGGGAGAAGGTTGGATCTTTCATATCTATCTCATTTTCTTTTATTCCTCGTTCAAACAATGATTTAGCAGATTCTTTGGCTAAAAACGCTTTAATGTGTCTGAACAATTCCTCCTTAGATGGAGTGTAATGTTTGTTATGAATGAATGAAATATCTGTTGCTAAAAAAAAAGAAAAGAATTTATCATGACGATAAATATAAATAAAAAATAAAAATTTATACTCGGTGAAATCGGGATACTGAGAGAATAAGAGAAACGAGAGAGAAATTTTGTACTTCTTATTACTGAAGTTACGAACTGCGTATTACAATCGTTAAAATGAATTCGTATATCAGAAATTAATTCATTTGAGAAACACGTACGTCTACATAATAGACATTCTGTTGTTTCTGTGGTTGTTGACTTTTGTAATAGAAAATAAATTTTATGGAAATGCATTTGTTTCTTCTCTTTTTGTTGTCAATTTCGTATTTACAGTTAGTTGGATAGATAATAAAGATTTGTGATCATAACCGAAAAATATTTAATGGAAAATTCTTTCACCTAAATAGTTGAAAATGTTGTTATGCGGGAGATATTTGCTGAGATTTTGCAGTGTGTCACGTGCGATACACGTGGGCCGCGTTTTAAAATCTGAAACGCTATATTGATATTTGATAGCGACTGTTTGCTAAATTCGGCCTTGTCAGAAAAAAGTAGGTCACTAATTATCTCTCTCCTTGCCGACGTCCTTCGCCGGATTCCGCAGACACCGCCGGTAACAACATATCGCCGACATGAAGCTCACCGTTAAGACCCTCAAGGGAAACCATTTTGAAATTAAGGCTCAGCCCAACGACACGGTGAGTGCTCCTCTCCTTTCTCTTTTTTTCCGCTTCATTCGTTCGAATTTTCGGTTAATTTTGTAAAATTCGGATTGTTTGAAACGAAATTGAGTTTAATTTATGTGCTGCAATTTCAATCTGGATTATGTACTCTGAAGTTTTAAATTTTATTTTTGGAAATGCTAGATTCAGATTTTTCAACCTTTTCGATGAATATGTATTTGTTGAGTGATTAGGTTTGTGTATGATTACTTAATCCGGGGGGAAATTGTGTAATTGATTTTTAAGATAATGGCGGTGAAGAAGAACATAGAAGATTCACAAAGCAAAGACAACTATCCATGTGGGCAACAGTTGTTGATTCACGATGGGAAGGTTTTGAAAGATGAAACTTCATTGGTGGAGAATAAGGTTTCCGAGGAGGGTTTTCTTGTGGTCATGCTTAGCAAGGTATCTATTCAATTTCTTACCAAGTTGCGATTTTGCGCAGGACGCAGCTTCTGATTTCTTGTAACTTTTATAAAGTAGGATAATGTTTAGTATGAGACACTCTAAGCCACTGTATGATACTGGCTCTATTTACCATAATAATAGTTTTAGTAACAGAAACTTGAGATGTTTCCCTTTTTTTTGTCATAAGCAATGAAATGGTTTTGGTAGAAGCTTAGAAGGTGATAATCAACAGATTAAGAAACTTTACAGGATAAAATTTGTGAAGTACTGCAATGTTTTCCTATTCTGGTCTCTTGGTGCTTCGGATTTTAATTATTCAGTTTAAGGGATAAAAAAGAAGGAAGAACAGATGCATGCTTTGTTATTCTTTCCTCGTTAGTGAAAATTGCCGATATTTATTAGTCTGTGTCTCACTGACAATGTCTTTGTCTTTGCTTTTGCATTTGATAGAGCAAAACTGCAAGTTCAGCTGGTCCGTCTTCTGCTCAGGTAAAATTTGTTAGTTTTCTCATCTTTTTGCACTTCACTTGGTCATTTGAGTGTTTCTCAGTGGAAATACTTTTCTTCCTATCTTGCAGCCTATTTCCACCACTGCATCTACCACATCTTCAACTACGGTAATTTTTTACATATCTGTTCTTGTTTGTGAGTTATGCAACCGTCATCTGGTTCATTTAATACAAGCTTGCATTAATCGACCAGCCTGCAGCTCTGTCAACAACCCAGACTACAGCTGTGCCAACTTCAAATTCTACTCCCGCTCAAGAACAACCGGCGTAAGTTTTATTCTGAAATAAGAGGCTTCATTTGGAAAGAAATTCATCAACATAAGTGACTTGAATATATATATTTTTGGATTTTATTGGTAATGTATGATCTCCAAACAATTGAATTGTATGTGTAGGGCTCAAAGTGACACCTATGGTCAAGCTGCTTCAACTTTAGTCAGCGGCAGTAGTGTTACGCAAATGGTTCAAGAAATAATGGATATGGGAGGGGGCAGCTGGGACAAAGAAACAGTTACTCGTGCACTTCGTGCAGCGTATAACAACCCTGAGAGAGCAGTGGATTATCTATATTCTGTATGCCTCTTCTTTGTTACAGTGTCCTGTGAATGCTTAAAGGGAAAGAAACTGATGAAATTTGTTTTATTTTCAGGGAATTCCTGAAACAGTTGTTGTTCCAGTAACTAACATATCGGGAGGAGGATCTGGTGTAGACCTTGCCGCTCCTCCTGCCTCTGGAGGACCTAATTCCCCTCCTTTGGATTTGTTTCCCCAGGTAAGAGCTTGGTATTTTTGTGCATCGAAAAGTGTTAATTGGAGTTGAGTTCCCATTGCACGCTACGGGTTTGTTTGTTCCCAGGAAGCAGTGTCTGATGCTGGTGCTGGAGATCTTGGAACGCTTGAATTCCTTAGAAGCAATGATCAGGTTTTTTACTTTATCCCTGCCTTGTCATTTTTATTTGTGGTCGGGTAGAATCATTAATGAATTTAAACTTGGCAACTAGACTTGTTTAAGACCTGTTTCATCACCTTCTGAGAGGTGTATTGTAGCCTACTTCTATGTGATATTTGCTTTAATTATTCGACACAGCTTCTTTATACACTAATCTTGTTACATTTCCATTTGAATATAGTTCCAACAATTACGCTCTATGGTTAATTCCAACCCCCAGATTCTGCAGGTAAAGTACTATTTATCTTTCTTCATAATGTCTTTAGGTCCATAAATTAGTAGTCTGACCTTTTTATTGTTTCTGAACACCTCATCACTGCTTCTGTTACAGCCTATGCTTCAAGAGCTCGGTAAGCAGAACCCCCAACTTCTGAGGCTAATTCAAGAGAACCAAGCCGAATTTCTTCTGTTACTAAACGAGTCATACAAAGGATCTGACGGGTGAGTACTCTATTGTCTGCAGATCGTTTTCTTGGTTTAGCCAACTTGAATCGCTAAATCTTGTGAATGATCAAAGCAATCACTCATAATATGTGATTCCATGACTCAATGGCTCTTATTGGTTGTCCAAAACTCTCAGGGATATGGATGTGTTCGAACAAGGTGATGAAGAAATGCCACATGCAGTCAATGTTACCCCTGCAGAACAAGAAGCGATTCAACGGGTACATACACTCCTCATCACCATGATAACAACTCGTAATACCAATATTTTTCTAAGTCTTGCCTTAAACCTCTTTGATTAGCTTGAGGCAATGGGATTCGATAGAGCTAATGTCATAGAAGCCTTCATTGCGTGTGAACGTAACGAGGAAGTGGCTGCAAACTATCTGCTAGAGAACTCAGCTGATTTTGAAGACTGAGTTCCCACAACAACACAAATTCAGCATTTTAACCAAAAAAATCAAAGCAGAAGAAAAAGTTTTGTTCCTCTCCCTCTTTCATCTAAACCATTTCAATTTTTTTACTCTGTTCAAAATCTCAGATGATCACATCCTATTTTTCTTACATCTCTAAAATTTCGTTTTCCACGTTTGCGTTTTGCTTTATTGGCGTTTGCCTTTTGCTAGTAATTGTGTGTGTTTAAGATCTTTCTCTTAAATAAAATAATAGCTCACTAGCTCAGGCAACTAGTGTCACGGATTCAAATTAACCTGTGGTCATACTCATATATCTTGTGTGATTGTAATTATTACAGCTCACGGGTTTATCTGAATTGATACTTCTTTTCTACCGACGTTAAACCGTACCGGCGCGACCATGATTAAAATTGTCGCACCGGTGTCAGGTTTATTTGGTCAAACCGCTGGGTTCAATGGCTGGTGTTAGTTTCTGATCAATTGTTTCAAAAGAACCGATCATTGTTATGGTTTCTTAAATTGGTAAAGGTCGTAAACCGGAATTTTAAACCAAATGGCTGTAGTTTTTCCGGTTAAAACTCAGAAACCAGGGTTATTTGGTTATGAATAGTTTTACTAGTATTTAATGAGTTTTAAAAGGTAGGATTAGGAAACATTAGGGCAATAAAAGTAGAGAGAGACGAAGTGGCGGGGAACACAGAGCAAAATCTTTCTCTTCCATTTGAGCGGCTATCCGATTGCTTCGTTTCTATTTCTCTCTCGTTTTGATTTTCAATTACTTTCTCGAGAAAATCCTGAAGCGGCAGAGAGGAAAGTGACGTTAACGTAAGTTCGTTGTCAATATCTTCATTAGCACGATATCTATTTCCTTTTTTCCTGTTTCATCAGTTTGCATCTATTTCCTTCCTTCTCTGACAATTTTCCATGGATGTTGTTGTCTTCTTCTCGGTACGGCTAATATCTTCTTCCCCTTACCTTTTTTTTGAGGTTTTGTTTTTCCTGTATATGTAACTAATGTTTATGATTTGTGTTGTAATTTGTAGATGTTTTACGTTAATTAAGACCGCAACATACTTTTTTCAGCTACGTTTGTGTTTTCTCCTTCCAGTTTCAGGTAATCACTGATTCTTCTCACCTTTTGCTACTTTCTCTGTGAAATTCCCAAAAAAATGATTACAAAAGTGCTTTTTGATTGAGTCAACTGTTTCAATTGAATATTTCTTGGCTGCTGAGAAGAAAATCAAGAAAAAGTGTTGATTTCAGTGGAGTGTAGAGTGTAACAGGACTCTGGAAAATGGATAAGAAGAAGTATCCAATTGGATCGGACCATTACGCACTTTATGAAGTGATTGGGCAAGGAGTCAGTGCATCAGTCCATCGTGTTTTGTGCATACCGTTTGATGAAGTTGTTGCTATCAAGATCCTTGATTTCGAACGCGATAACTGCGATTTGGTAATTCATCTGTTGCTTCTCAAAAATCGATGTTAAAGTTTTGGTAGTGCGATGGTTTCAGCTTATGTTTTTGTGTTTTTTTATTTCTTTCGCAGAATAACATTTGTCGTGAAGCGCAGACAATGATGCTTGTAGACCATCCCAACGTGTTGAAATCACACTGTTCCTTTGTTAGTGATCACAACTTGTGGGTTATTATGCCTTACATGTCCGGAGGTTCTTGTCTTCACATTCTAAAAGCTGCATATACCGATGGATTGGAGGAAATTGTGATAGCAACGATATTGCGTGAAGCATTGAAGGGATTAGACTATCTCCATCAACATGGCCACATACATCGGGATGTAAAGGTTCCTAGTTGATTCTTTTTCTCTATACAATTGGCATTTCATTATCAAATTAAGTCTTGGTACTTTTTACTTCTTGATTTTATATGAATTAGGTTTTTCATTTTTTTAGGCCGGTAATATACTGATAGGAGCTAAAGGTGGGATCAAGTTGGGAGACTTTGGTGTATCTGCTTGTCTCTTAGATTCAGGTGATAGGCAACGGACAAGGAATACATTTGTTGGAACACCTTGCTGGTAAGTCTTAACGAGCTGCTAATCAATTCTGCTTTTTGACGATTTTACGGCGATTGAATTCAGGTTTGATGTCTATATATGAACTAGTCTTTCTTGTTTATACAGGATGGCACCTGAGGTCATGGAGCAGTTACATGGTTATGACTTTAAGTCAGTTTAACCTTTTTTTTTTCTCTAATTGTTTATGATTACTAGAAGTGCATAGTATGGACCTTCTAATTTGTAACATCTCTTTTAGGGTTGATATTTGGTCACTGGGTATAACTGCATTGGAGCTTGCTCATGGCCATGCTCCTTTTTCAAAGTTCCCACCAATGAAGGTTGTTTATAACCTTATACCATTTGAACCCACACATGTACATTCATTCTAAAACATAGTTGGTTTTCCAGGTTTTGCTTATGACCTTGCAAAATGCACCACCAGGGCTGGATTATGATAGGGACAGGAAATTCTCTAGGGTATGCTCTTTATCTACAAACAAGACAGACATTCTGATAAGTTTTGAGTGGGTTACTGAATTTCAGTTTTGCCTGGTTTCCTGGTATAATTAGTCTTTCAAGCAGATGATTTCTAGTTGTCTGGTTAAAGATCCTACCAAACGCCCGACTGCAAAGAAATTGTTGAAGCATTCCTTTTTCAAGCAAGCAAGGTCAAGCGACTACATTGCGCGGAAACTTCTTGATGGGTTGCCAGATCTTGTTAATCGTGTGCAAGAAATAAAGGTTTGGATATATCGAACTAAGTATATATTTCCATGGCTATGATGTCTAACATTAACTAGTAGCACCATAATAGAGAGATGACTGATGTGTGTTATGCTCTTTGATTGCAGAAAAAGGAAGAAGATATGCTTGCTCAGAAGAAAATGCCAGATGGAGAGAAGGAGGAACTGTCGCAGGTTAGTATTTTTTTCGTTTCCAAACTTGGTTTTTTACTCATCTTTGGCTTTGTTTTCCCTTGCCTTGGTTTGAATGCATCGTATTTAGCGTTCTAACTTGTTTCGTAGTAACATGCAGAACGAATATAAAAGAGGCATTAGTGGGTGGAATTTCAATCTCGAAGATATGAAAGCCCAAGCTTCGTTGGTATAATAACTTAATCTCATCTAATCTTGTGAAATGTCTATCAACTTTAGTGTTAGTTGTTTTACATATTTTGTTTGGTTTAAATTTCCCCAGATCCAGGACATTGATGGTGTGTTATCCGAGAACATTGTAATGGGGAGCTCAAATTTGTCACAGGTGCTAGATTCACATGATATGCAATCAGAGACTCAGGTATATGCTTGTAGAAAAATTCTCATAAATAGATGTTGTAGTGTATAATTGATTTTCTTGCTTGAACGATGTCTAACACACGATTTCTGCAGGAAGATAATGATTATCTGACTAATAAGCCATTTCAGCGTCTAATTCCTCAAACTCTAAGCATATTGAGGTTAGTCTCCCAATTTATTTGTGTTTTCTTTTTCAACTTATCAGAAATTACTAGAGATGAAATAAACTGAACAGAGAATACTATGGTTTTTTCAGGGATAAATCTGATGATGATTCAAGCCTCGCCAGCCCCAGTTATGATAACTATATCTATTCCTCCATGTGTTATGAGGATCAATCTGGAAATAACATAGGGAGCACAAATTCAATCAGTGGAAAACCTTTGGACTCTACTTCAGTGCCCTCTAATCCACGAACTGGAGTCTTCGTAGGAAACTCTGTTTCGTCAAATCAAAATATCGCTCTCACTCAAGTAGAGAGGTTAGTCCTTTAACATGTGGCCTTTATGAAAGGTTTCAGCTGGTTAAAAATTTTCGATTATGATTGCTTAACCTTTTAACTGAGGCCAAGAAACACCTTGGAGTTTGATGTTCTTTGATCTTACATTGATTTTATGTTACTCTTATGTACGAATCCCCAGTGGTAAAAGTGAGCTCCGAAATGGCCCAACCTGCAATGGAGCAGAGTCTACAGTGGGAGGAGATGAAGCATCTAAACCAGTAGGTAAGCACTTACAAAGAAAATATAATTCCTTTTCAACAAAAGCAATACCCCCAAATATTTTCGGTGACCTTTTTTCAAGTTAAACTGACTTGGATACATAGCAGTGACGGTAGATGATTACGATGACAAATCAAAGCCACAAATGGTACAACAAAGAGGACGTTTTAAAGTAACTTCTGAAACACTTGACATAGACAAGGTGACTTTTGGGGGGAAAAAAAAGATAAATGTTTTTCCTTTTCTCTACTAGTGTTTCATCAAGGCTGCCTTTCTTGTATTCACGCTCTCTTTTCAGGTTGGTCCCTCTCCGATGATGCAAAAGAGTCACAGCATGCAGGTTTGTAATAATAAAGCAAGACCAGCTTTTTAGATGATATCAATGGCTATATTAGTCACACTTTTTGTTGCTTCCTCATGTAGGTGCTCTGTCAAAATCCTGCAGCATCTTTGCCCGCATCTGGTTTAGTATCTGATGGCACGTCGCTAAATCTAGCCAGCTCACATGTTTACCCCCTGATGTATCCTGTTCTTCAGACTAATATTTTAGAAAGGGTATGGCTTTATGATTTAGATTCTCATTCTTTTCTATACAGAATTTGGTAAGCGATGGTAAAAAATGTTTGTCGTGTTTCCACGCAGGATAACATTCTGCTTATGATGAAAGGACTCACAAACCGAGAGTCATCAGGTTGGTTATTGTTCATACAAAAGTTTCACTCTCTTTGTAATTTTTTATGCAGCAAAAATTACATATCTTTATCGTATATAGATGGTTGTGCTATTGAAAGGGGAAGCTTACAAAAACCCACTACACTTCCTACTGAGAAATCCATGGTAAACAAACCGAGTTATTATAATTATTTTTTGTTCTTTGCTCACATTCCTTCAAAAGCTAGAACTTGGCCATAATTCTTTCCTCTTTCAAATCCCATTCGTAGCTTGAAGCTGCAAACAAAAGAGAGAGAGAGTTGCTCCACGAAATAACCGAGCTGCAATGGAGGTAGTAACTTTTTGCGATTTTCATACACTGTGTATAGCCCTCTCTTTCTACATCAGGTTTAGTTAATTTACCTCTTTTCTATGTCTTCCTTAGGCTAATTTGTACTCAAGAAGAACTTCAGAAGTACAAAACCGATAATGCACAAGTAAGAGCTTGATTGCTAACACACATTTTCACTAAAGAATCAATTCAATTAAATCCCTAAAAAAACCTTCCTTTCCATATCCAAATTTCAGGTTTGATTTACCATCCTCGAGTTACTTTGGAATAGAACCAGAGCAGCAATATGGTTCAACCAACTTGACCCCCTAGAAGTCAGAAAAGAGTAACTTAGTTTGATTGAGTTTGGAAATTTCATCACCAACTTTTTACTATACTGCAATTGGCATAATATGTTGGTGTAGATATAAATTATTGTTTTGTATATAGTACCATAGTATTTTTTATTTTAATCAATTATATTTCCAACGAATTATTGAAGTTATCAAATTATCAGCTCGTTGATCTGGTTGATACATGGAGTATAATATATCTACAAAATATAATCGATGTCTTTAAAAAGCTAACCGGAGTCATTTGACGATTAATAGATGGCTTAACCGACCGTTTAGAGGAGTATACACTATACATGTATTATTGGTTTAGGTAGTTTGTTTAAAGAATATGCTTATACAAATTTTTTATATTATACTCTTTTGTCATTTGCTGGACGTATACACCAGGTGTCCAAATTAGACCGGTACACAATTACATAATGCAAGTTGCAAAACAAAATCGTATAACATACAAATGTTAAACCCGAAAAGGAAAACACGAGGATCCTGTGGAATTTGTGGATAGCACTTAATCTCCTCATCTTTGAGAATAGAACATTCACAGAGGAAAAATCGATGCAAAAGGTACTCAAAGACGCCAAGGAATGGACGGCAGCTCAACAATCGACCCCAACATCTCAGACGGAGATCACGCCCCGAATTGAACCAGATCCTGATGCAGACAAAATACGAATTTTCGCCGATGCAGCCTGGAAACCGGAGAGACGCAACGCCGGTTTGGGCTGGGTGATCTGTGACCAGAGATCGGAAATCATTGAGAAAGGATCTACGGCGGAGACCCAGATAAACTTGCCTCTTATGACAGAAGCTTTGGCCATCAAGGAAGCCATCTCGCAGGCGGAGAAGCGGAATTATCGAGATTTCGTGGTGGCTTCGGACTCCAAACAGCTAGTTTCACTCATCAAATCCAACACCTACCAGCTTGAAATCTATGGAATCATCCAAGATATAATCAAGCTTGCAATCGATCTAAATCTCTCCTTTGTGTATGTATCTAGATCGGAAAACGTAGTAGCAGATTTACTAGCTAAATCAGCTCTTTCTTCTGTAACAAATTGTACCGGTTCTATACCGGTTTAATGAAATCAAACCACCCTTTTTCGACCAAAAAAAAAGGAAAACACGAGGATTTTTTTTTTTTTTTTTGAGAATTTTTTTTTAAAAAAACACGAGTATCTTACTCTTTAAGTATCTTATTATATAAAGGAGAATGCGCGCGATGAGAGCTTGACACGTAGACAAAATTCTTAAGCACTAAATCGTGACATGCGTAATTGTTAATTTAGATTTTGACATGTGTCAATATTAACAAAAATATTTAAAAAGAAAATAAGGAATATATTCTAAACAAGGATTATTGACTAATTTTTTTAAAAAAATCATTCTACTAAACTATGTAATATTTCCAATATTAACAAAAATAATTCAAATAAAATAAAGAATATATTCTAAACAAAGATTATGGACTAATTAAGAAAAAGGAAAAAAATCGTTCTACTAAAATAAGTGAGATTTCTATATATTTATATTACAAAATACATTCTTTCCATTATAAATTTTATCTAAATAGTTAAAGGCAAAAAAATGTCATACTGATAACTGTGATTTTGCTAATATAAACATAACATATAAACATTACATAAACCATAAAATAAATAAATAATATATATAGAATAAAAATTTCAATTAAAATAAATATAAAGACGAATGATATTTAAATTGGAAAAAAGACAAAAGTTTATAGACGAGTGATAAAAAAGAAGGTATATTAACTAGAAAAACAAAAGTTGGAAAGATTATAGAAACTAGGGGTGGAATTATTATCCGAGATCCGATCCGCTATCCGTTCGGAATCGCTCCGAAAATTAGGATATTTGGGGAGTCCGGATCCGGATAAGGATAGTAAAATCTAGGAATCGTGAACAGAGAATCCTAATCCGGATAGCAAAATTTTAAGATCCGGATATTCGGATCCGGATCCAAACGCATTATATATTTTATAATAAATATTTTGGTCGGATACTTAGAGTCCGGATATACGGGGTCAAGGATCCGGATCCGGATAGTTTTTCTACGGATCCGACGATTCCGGATCTGGATCCGGATACCTTAAAATTCCAGGATATCCGGATCCGTCCCACCCTTAATAGAAACCTCAATTTTAAAGTTTAAAAATATACACAACCATGCAAAAATAAAATAAAAATAAAATCTATAAGAATACTTATTTTATCAATATAGAGTTATAAAATATCCCAAAGAAAATAGAAATATTCGACCTATGATGCCATTGATACTCTTCAAGTGTATATATTGAAAACTTATATAAGTTAAAAAAACAATTATATTATATTTACTATTAACTTAATATTTTATAAAATTTGGCGAGAATAAATCTCTATGAGAAATAAACGATGACATTAATAAAATACAATTATCAATCATATACTTATGTGATAGTTTTTATGAGGTTACTAACATAAAATGAGGTTACTAACATAAAATTTCCTCATTTCTTATTTAACAATATAGTTTTTTAGTTGTTTTAATTTTCTACCACATAATAATAAATATTCATGATGGGTTAAAATAAATTTTCTCTCTTATTAAGAATATGATTTAAATTATGATAATATATATTTTTGGATTTGCATGATATATATTAGAACATGAGAGGTATGATATAAATTGATTTCTACTAGTTTTAGGATCCACATTAAATAATATTTTAAAATTTAACGGGTTACTAATTAAAACTTATATATTTATTTTATTATTATTTTAGTATTTACCCGCGTATTAACGCGGGTCCTATTCTAGTATGTCTTAAAAATCGATTATCTCTTTCTAATGCCTTTGCCCTTTGGGCTTTTAATCAAAAACAACTTGACGACCAAAAAAAAGAAGTGAACAAAACAATGACAATATATATGATCATTAATTAAGCGATTTGCATTTGAAGGTTTTTCATATATATGATCAATGACAATACTTGGTTTGGCATGATGAATCGATCCATTCATAATCCGGTCGATAAAAGGATAATAAAAAAATTAAAACGTCCTTATCTTCAATCCGAATTTAATGAATTAAGTAGCCTTGTATTGTGATTAAACAGTAATCTAAGTCTGCATCATATCAGTAGTTAGGGGTGGGACGGATCCAGATCCGGATCCGGGGTAAAAGTATTAGAATCCGGATCCGTGGCCTCTGGATATCCGGACTTTGGATATCCGACAAAACATCAAAATATCTGCAGATATCCGGATCCGGATCCGAAATTAACATTAATCCGTATCCGAAATTAATATTTAATAAATTATTAGTTAAATTTTGAAAGATATTTTTTTCATAATCATATAATATATTATAAAAGAACTAAAATAATTTTTCATATACATCTTTTATAAAATATATATATATATATATATATATATATATGATTTTAATATACTTAGTGCGTCCAGATCCAGATATCCGGACCTTAAAATTTTGCTATATGGATCCAGATCCTCTTTTCACGGATTCTAAATTTTAGTATATTTATCCGGATCCGAACTCTCCGGATATCCTAATTTTCGGAGCCCGAACGGATAGCAGATCGGATTTCGGATCCCGGATCCCGGATAATAATTTCACCTCTAATATCAGTATTCAATATTTTTATTTCAATATATAAAAAATAAAGAATATATACATATATATATTTTTATTATATTCTTTAATTTTAAAATGTTATGAATAATACACTGCAAAAGGAAAAGATAATAATTTTGTAGGAAAATAATTGATGGGGAAAAGTATCCAATCTGTATTAATCATTAAGCAATGTTTTGAAAACCGGACCGGACACCGATTCGGCATTATCACTGGTTGGCTGGTCGGACTGGTTCAACCGGTCAGACCGGGTTTTTAATTTTAATAAATATATATATATATATATAACAAATAATTGATAACATAATTAAAAACATGACAAAACACATTTAAAATCTTCAATATCCAACCGAAATAATTACTAATTTTATCATGAAAGAAAAGAAACTAGAAAAATAGCAAGATTTTGTAATTTAGATTAACAAGACAAATTGAACAAAAAAAAAAAAAAAAAGATTAACAAGACAATAGAACAAACACTCTGATGACAATGAAATATTTCTTTATTACTCGATAAAATATTTCTTTATTACTCGATAATGTCATCTGTTTGACGTCCTGTCACTTCTTCTCGGCCAACTAAAACAAAAGAACATAATAAAACAAAATTAAAAATAAAAAAAATTGAAAACTTACGTTCCCAAAGAGTCACGCGTGGTCGGATTGAAAAGCGGACAGGTTTGGGGCCGGTTTCATTGAAAACCATAACAAAATTTCATTGAGTTATGGTTTAAAATTTGCGAACCCGGTTTTGACGTCGACCCGAGTCACCGGTTTTGGCGGTTTTTTGCCGGTTTTGACGGTTTAAGTCAAATCCGGGTTTTAACTGTGACCGGACTCGGTTTGGCTAACGATTCACGGTCCAACCGGTCCGACCGGCCGGTCCGGTCCGGTTTTAAAAACCTTGTCATTAAGAGAAACCATTATTTGAAGACCAAAGAATGCTAAACCTTTCATGTGATGAATAGTTGCATTTTGCCACAACTACTTATAACAGAAAGAGATAAATCTCCTCATATGTATATATATACTAATACATTGATCATTTTAGACTTGAGATTAATTCATCTAATTTATGCCTTACATGAGAATGTAAATATAGGTAACCTTTTGTTAAGCTAATTAAGGTAGTTAGGTGGTTAGATGTTGTTATATGTAATGTACATTGTAAAAAGAAAACAAACAGGAACTTTGGTAGATAATTTGTTCACTTTTCTCCAATAAGCCATCTCGTCTCTCTTCTACAACTTTCTACTCGAACTCACTTTCTTGTATCACTCTATGATTATTTGGACCTTGGAGTTTTATTTTTCCATATTAACCCCTCTAAAAACTCACATTCAAACTTATGCGGCGATAGTTTATGACCCAATCTTATAAATTACTTTGAAAGGAATTTAAAGGACTCGCCCCAAAAAATACGCATTGGAGTGTAAACCATTGGTAGTCTCTTACTCTGTTTTGAAGTGCAATGCATCTTAGCTTGAATTCTTTGTATAACACGACGATTAATTTGGTTATTTTATTCTAAGTAGTGTGTCCTAATTAATTGAGCTTCCTGTTAGCACAACTACAAAAGCACAAAGCACTTTAATTCAACAAGTTTGACATGGTCATATATCACATGAACCAACGTTCATAGAAATCAAAACATAACAGCAGCTCCTAATCATCATCTTGAAGCCGACAACCAATTTATATAATAAAACAACATAACACATGGGCTTTCAAATACACTGAACTATGCCTACTTTTAAAATAAACAATTTAAAAATATGAATACATATCTGACTAGAAACTTAAATAAATATATAACGTTGCTTACGAATTAGTTTTTGACATAACCCACAAAGGGACACAAACACATCGGTAGCATATGGTAAATATTGTAATTCAATGTAACTTACAGTAAAAAATATGTGGTAGAGTGCATATTTATGTATTACTATTTTTGTCAATATAACCGACTGGTGACTTTTACGATGTATAAGTTGTAGTACCTGTTATTATAAATAAATTAAATTTAAAATTATTATAAATAATAATATTTATAAAAAATAAAATAGATTAAAGTAATTCTAATTAACTTAAACATATACCATTTTTCGTAACATTAATAAAAATAATAAATTTGATAAAGAAATATAATATTACCTAAACATAAACTAAAATAAAATTGTAACATGAATGAAAACCTAACAAATACATTTTTAAAGTTTATAAAATTAGACTACAAAAATTAAATCAATAATTAAAAAAAAAGTTGTTTGAATCAATATATATAACCAACTTGATACACCTTTGCTATTTAAGACTTAAATATTTGAATAACAAAAAATGGAAAAAGCAAAGAAAGAAAAATGAAAAAGGAAGCCTCGTGGGAAAAACAAAAATCAAAGAAAACTACTAACCCAACATCTAATTCATCCCATTTTCCATGATTTTAGATTAACTTTTGAGTTAGCAATTTTACAAGGGACATAACTCAAAATGGTAAATCAACTACAACTCATTCTAACTCAAACATTATAATTTTAGGGTCCGACTGGTAGCATGTACATGTAGTATCAAAGTCGAGTTGTAGTAGATGTTATAATTTGATGTAACTTGCAATAAAAATATGTGGTAGAAAATGCAGAAATATGTAGTGAGTTTGCTGTAGAAATACAAATTAGTATTTTCATCAATACAGCTGTCTGATGACTTTTATGATGTATAAGTTGCAGTATGTATTATTAAGCACAACTTAAATTATAAATAATTAACATTTGTTACAAATTTATAAATAGAAAGACTAATTGAAATAATACCAACTTAAATATAAAACCAAACTTTTTGTAACATTAATATATAATATTTAAAAACAAATAATACTCACTTAAACATAAACTAAAACACAAATTGTATAACATTGAATGAAAAACTAAGAACATACTTGTTTAAAGCTTGTCAAACGAAAATATAAAATAAAATCAATAATTAAGACAATAGAAACAAAATGTTTGAATAAAAAAACTTTAACCAAGTTGATAGAACCTTGTTAATTAAAAATTAAATACAATATCTTGTTGGAATTATTAGGGGACAATTGCAAAAATATCATTTTTGGTTTGTACATTTGCAAAAATGCCACTTAAGGATGTCTATTTTCAAAAATGACACTAATTATAGATTTTTAAAGCCTAAATCTTAAAATTATAAATCTTAAAATATGTTTTGACCCCTAATGCCCTTTAAACGCTTAAAACTAAACCCTAATACAACATAATTAATACAAACATAAATGATATAATGAATTTTTTTTTTGAAAAAGTAGCATTTTTGCAGAAATTATGAAAATGTGGTATTTTTGAAAAGTGGCATTGTTTAAAATTTCTCAATTACTATTTTGTGTGCAATAATAAAATAATTAAAATTGAAATTAGCACAAAAAAGAGAGGTCACGTTAAATACAAAAAAGTGACAAAAACACTTAACTCAACATCTAATTCATCCCATTTTCCATAATGTTGGATTAACTTTTGAGTTAGCAATTTAACAAGAACATAACTCAAAATGGTGAATCAACCATAATTCATGATAACTCAAACTCAAATTCTAAAATTTTAGTTTGATTCATGATTGGTAATATTTTCTAGTAACTTCAAACTTGTTTTAGTCGTATTCTAATAGTTTCTTCTTTATATTATCGTAGTTTATAGAATTTTACTAAAATTAAAGTTATAGAAATTGGACTAAAGTATTAGCTACATTCACATTCGATGATAAAATGGTATATTGAAAATTATGTAGGTATTACCCAATTTTCATCGACCTAATTGTTGTTGAGATAGTAGGTTTCACCCTCTTTTTTGTTTTCATGTTTTCATTGGGAATAAGAACACTTATTTTCGTATATAAATGATGTTTTGGAGTTTAGGTGCTTGGTTTGTACATTTTGGTTTTACAAACAACATAAGCAAGAAAATATAACAAATCCAAAACAGATTTATACATACTTCAACGCCTATTTTTATTCTCGACACCCACTTCTTTCGTGCCAATTATTTTGGCTGATACCTTCGAGTCAAGTAAAATCCTGGTAAGTTTGAAGATATAGAAGATCGTTAATTATGTTTCATGTGTTCGAAGCTAACTGTTTTCATATAGGTCAGAACTTTTTGCGCAATGACCGTGAAGGAGAGGCTTCAAAAGTCTACCATGAGACAATGAGAAAGAATCGTGGGTATGAAGCAGGTGCCATGACTTTGACGGATGAACAAAGAAGAATGTTTGGACGTAAAAAGGGTAAGAAGAACAAGGAAAAGGGAAAGAAGTGATCAATATCTGATATTTGTCTGTTGTTGAGAGTTTAAATCTCTAAAACTCTGCTAAACCATTGTTACATTTGTTTCTAAACTATTACATGGGCTTGAATATATTCGTGGTGGTTGTTGTTTCTAAACTGTTACAGGGGCTCCAATACAAAGTTTCTTACTCGTCTTGAATATTTTATTTTAAACCCAAAAAAGACTTAATAGCTCGCTATAAACTTAGTATAAGTTTTCCCCCTCTCTATCTTCACTTTCCGATTAAATCTTCCTTAACTTTGTAAGATAAAATCACTGACATTAGAATCTTTTGTTGAACAGTTTAACAAAAGAAGTGTTGTTTTGGGTAACTAGATGTGTGTAAGGTGCAATAATTTAAAAGTTTTGTTTGTCCCGGATATTGTTTATAAACAAGAGAACATGTGATATTCCAACGGATGTTTCCAACAATCATATTTTGTTAAAATTTTCTGATGAATATCCCATAAAATTTTATCTAATGTTCTATTTGTTGGAAGTTCATTGCAAATTTTTGACAAATTTTGGTTGTGGCAATTACCTCACATAATTCGTAGGAAAGCCGTTGGAATTTTCCAACTAATACGATCTCGTTGGAAATTAGCAATAATTTTTAAGTTGTTGCAAATTACTAACAAAATCATAATTGGAAATTACTTAGTCTGTGGGAAATTTATTTTTGACGATTTTGTGACAAAAAATTTGTTGGAAATTTTCCAAAAAAAAAAATGTCCCACATCGTTTAACATAAAAAACAAAGGCTGAAATTTTTTCTATATATATCATTATGCTCTCTCAAGAAGTTTAACATGTCAATATGCTTTTTCCGAAGCCCATGCCCATTCTATGGGTTAAAAAAGTATTATTTGAGAACGATAAATCAAAATTTTGTGGTTTAATTCTAGGTGGCTGATTAGCCGTGCGTAGCCCAAATTTTAGAACCATGAAAATTAGCAATGACATTTCGACAAAAAATTGACAGAACGATTTGTTTGAAACTCCACAGAAAATACTGACAAATTTCCAACAAAAAATTTGTCAGTAGAATCTGACGAATGATTCGTTGGAAACTCCATAGAAAATACTAACAAATTTTCGACAAACAATTTATCAGTAGCTTCCGACAAATTTCCGATAAAATATATTTGACGGAAACATTTCCAACAAATTCCTGATGAATGCAAGTTTCCAACAATCATATTCCAACAAATGTATGTTTTGTTGGACATTTATTAGAAACATATATTTTCAACAAATTACCGACTAATAAGTCCGTTGGAATACGTCTTTTTCTTGTAGTTACTATCGATGAGATTAACGCAATGCTTTACTCGTTTAATAAGCCTTTGGTAGGGTTGGTTTCATGATTGTCGTTTTGATGTCCAACATTCCTATCTTTTTTTATGCACTTTGGTTTAATAGTTTCCAAATTTGAGAGAAGCTTTTTTGGAGTTGAACCGATAATGTAAATTATAGGATGCTTTAAGTAAGTTTATCACCAACGGTCGAACTTAATGATCTACAAACTTGTAAAAATAATGAACTATAATTTCACTTTTAGTATTTACTTGTTGAATATCTGTTCTTGACTTGTTAAGTTAACGACTCTTAGACAAGCACATAAAAAAGAAGCAATACAAAATCATTGTACATTAGAAACAAGAAACCCAGACGAAAAAATAAAATCTGAGATTCCCTAATTTGACTTGCCTATCACCATCTTTAGGGTTGATAACAGTTTTAGGCACTTTTTGAAAAGTAATAACTGTTATAGACACTTCTCTACACTAAGACACTTTCTCCATATAAGAAGTCCAAAATACCCCTGAATTTACAAATTCAACAATAGAAAATTAACCCAACCAAAAACTTTCCTTAACCATGGTTTGACTATTTTATTAGATCTGGTAGATTTTTTTTTAAATTATTTCACGCCTCCTTCTTTGTCTTCCATTTTCTCTTCTTTTACAGGACCCTAGATCTTGCCTCACACCGGCGTAGTGATTACCGTCGCCGGAATTCATAACACCGGTTCGTTTCTTCCCATTTCTGTTTCAGTTTGCCTCTTCCTCTTTGTTTCTCGTTCACAAAAGTATAACAATCTTCTGATTTCATCCCTCTGATTTCGTCAATTCTCGTCGTTTCATCCCTTTTTCTTTTCATTCACAAAACTCAAACCTTTATTTTATCACAACGTAGAATTTATGCAGAGTGTTGGATTCTCTGATTATTGTTGATTTTATCGGCGATGACATATGGTTTATTGGTATCTCTATTCCGATTCATAATGGAAGGTATGTAGAATGTAATTTGTACTTTTGGTCTTCACTGCTTTTAGGTTTTGTCTGTAGAATCTACTTCCATTTGTTTGAGTTTTCATGGGGTTTTCATTTTTTTTATTTTTTTTATTTTGAAGGTAATTCTGCAACGTTTCGCCTATGGGCTTCCTCCCATATTGTTTGTGGTTTAATCGATTTGATTTTAGTATGTTACAAACAGTTCATTCACTTTTAGCATTATCAAACTGTCCATCCGCTTGTGACCATGTGTTTGTTGTAAATTGGATACACCATCAAATTTTCTCCTAATAATTGATTTAGATGCTTGAAAAGCTCGATTATAAGTGTGAAATTGTCTGATTTACTCTTATGGTTTTAACACATGGGTGAAGAAATTGTAATTTAAAATTTACTCTTTGTATAATTGTCTGATTTACTCTTATGGTTTCGTACTTTTACAGGAATATTATAAAATCATAAATGGTGATGATCTGGTGCTTAAGCGGTGATGTGGGTGGTTCAAACATGGGGTGAAACAAGAATCAGTCAAATCCACAAACCAAGTTGATTATATGTTTAAGTTTTTGTATATGTGTAGTCTGCTCCAAATAATGATGAACGGGTGGATAAGACCTATGGACGAGATATCATGGTCATGAATCGATTGTCGTAACGCAAGAAGATGAGGATAGGAAGGAACAGATTATTAAACAGAGCTCATATTTGTTGCTCTATATTTTAGACTCAAGGTTAGATGTTAATTCTTGTAATCTAATAAAAGTAATATCAAGGTTAGATGTCGATTCTTGTAATCTAATAAGAGTAAGATCTTGTACATTGTTGCATTCAAGCCTCATTGTAACTCTTTTTTTCTTGTCCCATAAAGTTCTTTCTAAAGTATTATAATTATATTCCTATGTTTGCTCTCATATATGTTCCACCGTCAATCGATCCATATGGCTAATAGAAAATGGTCAAGATATAATGGTTATGTGTCATTTGGTGCTATGCTTTTGTTCATTGTTTCAAAGTTTTAGAAAGATGAACTTAAGATCATAGTCTTGTTTTGTGTCCATGAAACCATGACCATTTTATATAGTTCATATGACTAATGCTAAATGTATTCTTCATCATGGATTGTGACCATAAACCATTGACCATCATGGATTGTGACCATAAACCATTGACCATTCTTAAGCTCAGATGAACCTCGATTTTTACAAAACTAGAAGGCTAAATGTTACAGGTGGTCATAGGATCATGGTTACAATCGGTTATACGTCTAATAATTTGCATGTTTGTTCTAATAAGTTTTATGCTCAATGACGAAACTAACTTAGAAAATTGGTTATGTGTTTGCGTGTGGTAAGAAAATGAGATAATGGACGATGTGGTATGAACAAAGTTTGACCACTTAATATTGTTCATATGTTCGTATACCAAAAATACAAAGATAAGAAAGGAAAAGGAATAACATGTATACGAAATTCTGACCATAATAATATGTACACAAAAATCTAGCCACAACATAAATGATCAATATGTTCAAACTGGTATAAAAAATATTATTTCTTGTGGTTCTAATGGTTCTCCACAAATATTATTTACTCGTATGGTCTTCTCTTTCTTAATAATAAAGTCCACATATACGTACAATAAATTGGCATTAGCTGAAAAGCGAGACCAGCAAACAATACCTCTCACACAGAACATACGTTTCAGCTAAAAGATTATATATGTGGTATCTTGATCATGATCATATCTCCATAATTACCTATCCACATGATCATGACCACGATCTTGTACCGCAGTATCTTGACCACGGTCATATCACCATAATTACTTGTCCACATGATCATGATCACGATCTTGTTTCCATGCATACAACTTTTGCCATAAATCTCCGGAAGAATATCAGATCTAACACTGAAACATCGAAGTAATGAAACACAGATGATCATACCTAGAATACTCTCTGAACAAGCACCAAAACATGACAAAGAGTGCGAAATCTTCTTCCACCTTTTTCTCCTCACGTTCCTTATAGTTGAGCAATAAAAAGTGATCACCATAGATTTCAGGTTCATTATATACTCCAATGTTTTCTGACCAAAACCTGCATCAGGATGTTCACAAACTCTTCAGCTTCAATAAACCATCAAGTTTGTCCAAGAATTCTAATCAGTTATACTTCTGAATCTTCACAAAAGTTCCTAACTTTCTGTTCATATAATTAGCCCCACATCAAAATTTTATACTCCTAAAGTCCATATCTTTGTTTTCTATTCTCGAATCTAACAACAAATGCATCAGTTTCACACAATGATTTCGTGAGATCTGGAATGCTAAACGTAAACGAAAATTCTCTATGTAACAAGTCGATTTAAAAAACATTCAAACTTTGAATTGATTGGAATCAAGAATCGGTGAATCCCTAAACCCAATCAGACCCATTGATTAAAGAGGCCAAATCTCGTTTTTTCTAGATTCCAAGACAAATCTGAACAAAACAAAAACAAAATATCTAACTAGAGAGAGAGAGAAGACAACGCCTTATTGGAACAAAGAGTGCGAGTTTGAGTAGAAAGATTCATATCTCTGTTTTTCTTATTCGAACATGAAAATTGGAACAAGACCGCCGTTAATGGAGATATAGGTCTGAATGTCTCCCCTACCAATCGAGGCTGCAAACATCGCCTTCAACCACCGACAATCCGAGATCTCGCTGGTGATGAACGCGAATTAGGTTTCAAAAATTACAGAGGAAGGAGAAGAAATCGAAGAGACAAAAGTAAAATCAAAACCATTGATTTTAAGTATCTAAGTAATCTCAGCCACAAGATCAATCACACTTGATTTTTGTTGTGTGTTTCTCGACAGCACGATCTATAAATAAAAGTTGTTAGATAGACGGTTTTAAACAAATATCAAATTTTTTTTACTCAACCCAACCATCAAGTGTAGTTAGGGGTAGTATAGGAAAGTCATGTGGCATTTGTTTAAAGTGCCTTGGTGTATGAAAGTGTCTCTTTTGTTAATTATTTTGCAAAAAAGTGTCTAGAAGTGTAATTAATTTCTCATCTTTAACAAAGTACTTTTATTTTTATTTTTTATTTTTGATGTAACGAATCTTGGAGATTCTTGGTGGAATTGATGCTTTGTGTTTATAAGGAGCGATATATCAAACATTATCACCGCGAATATTTCTCAAAATTTTATAGAAGTATCATATTTTTTCATGAATGATGTAATTTAGAAAAGTAATCAAACATATTGTAGTACTGCCATGTAAACAGTTAATGTTTGTCTTTAATTAAATTAAGATTTCATTCAAAAAAATAAAAAATAAAATAAAGGATACTAAGTAGTTTTCGAACGGGAACATAGTAATTCAAATTTGTTGGAACTCTGATCAGGTTTGTTATTCAACACTGGCTTGATGTTGCTTGCCACAAGAACTCTAAGTCTCTAATTAGTTGAATAATAGAAAAACTTATGATGGAGAAAAAAGAAATAACTAGCTAACATTAACAAAAAAAAAAAAAAAACCTTAATTTTAGTATATTCTTTTATTCAAATTTCAACATTCTCTTTTACTTAACCCAAACAAGACATAACTCTTTTTCTTTGTTTCTTCTGTGCCTTCCTGTTTCTGTGTTCTTTTCTTTCACTGCTTAGGTGCTTCAAATCTGCTTAAGAGTCTATAGGAAGAGATAAGCGAGAGCGACATGTAGAAAATGGACACAACGAATGTGAATAAAACTGAGACTAGTGCCTTGTGACAGAAGACACCGTAGTAATCACAAGCAGAGCTCCAAGTGATGGATTTGTTTCCATTGTAAGCTAAATAAACCGTCTCTACAGATACAACCCCAGCCGCTAGAACCGCATATGTGACCACCTGGTCAAGCAAGAAAAATGTCCAGACTCGGAGCTTGCATATTGGACACGGAATGGCTAATACAAAGAGAGCAGAAAGAAGAGAATAGGTAGCACAAACTCCATTAGCATTCACCAAATACCTACAAGGAGAAAAACAAAAGCAATGGTTCATTGATTGACTAGTCTCTAGTGAAACAAGAAAAGAAAGAGAGAGATAATGAATGTGCACTTGAAAGCTCCAAGATTTGAGTAAGAAAAAGAGCCAAAGTCATTGGATATAGAGTTCTTGATCGTGAACACAAGACCCGCAATACTTAAAGCCATTGATGTGATTCGCAGTACCGTCTCTACCGTTTTCTCCGTGCGGTTAAGCTCTAAGGCTAAGCCCTCAATGGAGGTTTGATCAGTCTTGTCCATTTTTTTTGTTGTTGTTGTTATAATGTAAGAGAGATCTGTTTACCTCTTATAATATTAAGATTTATAACATGTTTAGAATTCTCAAATATAAAACATGTTTTATCATCAATTCTAGACTGTTTGAATTCTCCAGATTATTTTTTATTGGTTAAATTATTTTAGAATTGATGATAAAACATGTTTTATATTTGAAAAAATAGAAAATTAAATGATTTCTTAAGTTGTATGTACAAACCTTAAACATCAAATAATATGATACAGAGGGAGTATTTATTTTGTTAATATTTAAAATTTTTATGCGGTTTTATGTATACTTTGTTAGAGCATCTTCAACGGTTAAGATACTCTCTAGAGTTTATTAACAATATAATATTAATATTTTAAATATAATTAAATGATATAATTATATACACATATATATATATATATATATATATATATTGTTTTTTTATAAGGAACATAATACACATATATAAATATATATATTTTTTTTAATCGTGACAATTGACGAACTAATTTCCCCAAAAAATATGTTCCTTATGCGATTATTTTTCTCTAGATATTAATTGAAGTGGAATAAGAACGAAAGAATTAGACACTATCTTATATAATATTTTAAGGTTCTTCAAAACCAAAGCTATGAGAGGTTGTCATGTGACACTCATTCTTTTTGCAATTGGCATTTGAATTATCTATTGAAAAAAAAAAATTGTGTTAGTAACTTGACAATTAATTCCAACAATTTAATGGCTAATTTTAATATTAAATCTAATAATATTTTAAGGTTCTTCAAAACCAAAGCTATGAGAGGTTGCCATGTGGCACTCATTCTTTTTGCATTTGGCATTTGAATTATCTTTTGAAAAAAAATGAAAATTTTGTTTAAATAACTTGACAATTAATTCCAACAATTTAATGGCTAATTTTAATATTAAATGTGTTATTGTGAATTTTTAATGGTTTTAAAATAGTTATTTTATTTGTTAAATCCAACAATATAATAAAACAAGAAATGTTTAAGACTTTTATTTTTACATGGATAATTGTGATTTTGTTTTCTAAAAAGTCACAAGAGAGAAGTTTAGATAAAAAGATGCCTAACATGAACAAAAACAAAAACAAAATACTGTGAAAAAAATTAATATATGATTTTAAGATTGTTAAGATTGTTAAAGTCTGATTGGAGATATTCATAATTATTTTTTTTAGTCTTCACACCTTCTAAAGCCAATTTCCTAAATACCCCTTAATAAAATTAATACAATTTGTAGTGGACATAACACTTCTATCCAAGACTCTTGAAAAAACTTTAATCCACCACAAATCGTGAATCTAGAAAAACATAATCACTTCACCAATGAATCGATGTTAAAGAGAAAAAAATTATAGCAAAACGATAAAGAGAGTACGACAAAAATACAATAAAACATTAATTATTCTCTCAATACAATTCAAAGTTCCATTGAAATAAACACAAAGATACATTCCAACATCTTTCTTGAGATGATGCATATGTCTAGGTAAATCAAAATCATATTACAACTTCTCTGATCAATATTTTTTTTTTATAAATGTGTTTCATGCAATAAAAAGGACAATAAATCATTTTTTAGGGAATCGTAATGAATATTGATGAAGACATACAAGTTAGAGATTTGTGCTAAAGAAGATGAAAGGTTTTTTTTTTTTTTTCATATATAATTGTATATACTATGTCCAATAACCTGTTACACGTGTTTAATATTCGAATCTATGTAATTATTTACTATAAACATCAAATTTATGTAATATTAAATACACAATTTGTCAATAAGCTAGAAATTATTGCATATTATATATATTTATTTTTAAATCCACGCAATGTGTGGGCAATCCATAGTATATATATATATAATAATATTTTAAGGTTGTTCAAAACCAAAGTTATGAGAGACTTTCATTTGACACTCATTCTTTTGGCATTTGGCATTTAAATTATCTATTGAAAAAAATGAAAATTTTGTATTAATAATTTGACAATTAATTTCAACAGTTTAATGGCTAATTTCAATATTAAATGTGTTATTGTGAATTTTAATGGTTTGAAAAATAGTTATTTTATTTGTTAAATTCAAAAATATAATATACAAAAAATGTTTAAGATTTTTATTTTTACATAGGTAATTGTGATTTTGTTTTCTAAAAAGTCACAACAGAAGTTTCGATAAAAAGATGCATAAACTGAACAAAAACAAACAAAAATGCTGAGAAAAAATTAAGATATGATTTTAAGATTTTTAAGAGTTAAAGTCTGATTGGAGATATTCATAGTCTTTACACCTTCTAAAGCCAATTTTTTAACTACCCCTTAATGAAATTAATACAATTTGTGGTAGACATAACACTTCTATCCAAGATTCTTTAAAAAATCTTAATCCACCACAAAATGTGAATTTAGGAAAACTGAATAACTTCACCAATGAATTGATGTTAAAGATAAAAAAAACTATAACAAAACGATAAAGAGAATAAGACAAAAATACAATAAAACATTAATTATTCTCTCAATACGATTCAAAGTTCCACTGAAATAAACACAAAGATACATTCCAACATCTTTGTTGAGATGATGCATATGTCAAGGTAAATCAAAATCATATTACAACTTTTCTAATCAATAATTAGGGGTGGGCAAATGGTTTTTCGGTTCGGTTTCGGTTCGGTTTTTCGGTTTTTCGGTTTTAGCTAAATTGAGTCCATATAAAACCGAACTATTATAGGTCGGTTTCGGTTCGGTTTATTTCGGTTTCAGTATCAAAATATAAAAGTCCATAAGAAACCGAAATGCCAATGGTTCGGTTTCGGTTTCGGTTTAGACCGAAAAACCGAAACCAAAACCAATTTTTTTTTTAATTGAGAAAAAACAAAAAAAAATGAAATTAAACATATAAAATGCCAATGGTTCGGTTTCGGTTTCGGTTTAAACCGAAAAACCAAAACCAAAACCGAAATTTTTTTTTTCTCAACTAAAAAAAAAAAATCGGTTTTGGTTTCGGTTTTTCGGTTTAAACCGAAACCGATGGACTCTAATTATCAAAGTCCAATAGGTATACCGTACAAACCGAAACCGAAACCATACCCATTTTTTTGGTTCGGTTCGGTTCGGTTTTTCGGTTTAAGGTTTTTTTGCCCACCCCTATCAATAATATTTTTATAAATGTGTTTGATGCAAAAAAAAGACAATAAATCATTTTTTAGAGAATCGTAGCGAATATTGATGAAGACATACAAATTAGAGATTTGTGCCAAAGAAAATGTCTTCTATATGTTGTAGTTTTATGAAAAGTCTATTTCTTTTTCATATAACATTGTATATGTCCAATAATTTGCTACAAATGTTTAATCTTCTAATCTAGGTAATTATTTACTATAAATATCAAATTTATGCAATATTAAATACACAATTTTTCAAAAAGCTAGAAATTATTGCATATTATACAATATTTATTTTTAAACTCACGCAACGCGTGAGCTATTTCTAGTATTTTTATAAAATGAAGTTAGATTTTACGTTCTACGGAAAAGTAATAATCGAACATTTGAAGCTTGGAAAATCAACGAGATGAATAATAATCGTGAAACAAACATTGAAATCTAAAGTGGACACATTGAAATCTAATACACAGTAAAACAAACATTGAAAACATATGTATGTGTGTTACATTTATATATCTGAAATCTAACATGGAGGAATATAGAACGAAACAGAGCCAAGGTCAACTTGCCAGACACAAATCAACTGATTGTGTATGTGACCAAACCAATGGTCAAACCGGTTGTGTTTAAACCAGCAAGTCATCCATGGCTCAAGTCCACTCTCTAGTCCTTCATGCAAGATTCTTTGACACAACCAGAAACTCCCATCATCATCTCTCCTACTTATTTCAAATCTGTTATGTATACTCTTCTTCACTCTTATGTTGTAATTAAGCCTAGTCGAGATGTGTCTGTATTTATAGACACGAAAAAAACGATAAATTATTCTTGATTCCATTTCCATATGCATCGTTGGGAAATTTTGACATGAGCCCTAATTCAATAACAAAATCTAAAACTTGGGATTAAAGAATATAATCTAAAAGATGTTGTGACCATATTCTCGAAATTTCAATTCCCGATTTAGTTCGAATACTTATATTCGTTCCACCACTTTATCGCACATATTTTTTAAAAAATAATTAAGATAGACAAGATATAGATGGTCGTAGTAATAGATGAATTTTTTTTTTTCGATAAGTAGAATATTAGAGGATGGTCTTTACAGTGGGAATAGTATTATGAAATCAGATGCTATATATACATATGCATGATTGTATGTATAAATATAAAGAATACATTAAAACATTCGTCAACAAGATTTACAAGTTTTAGTTTGTTAATTAACGTCGGCAAGAGTGGAGCTTACGTCAACAAACTCTATGTAGAAAAAAGATTCCACATCAGAACGATGTGAAGGGACTAATTAGTATTTAAGGGGATTTGGCCTCTCCACTCAGTGCCAATTGGTTTTGAGTTGGAAGCCTATAAAACTTAACATGTATCAGAGCCCACATACGCCGACTCATTAATCCGGTCAAGAAAGAGGCCCAATCATGATCCACTAATTGATGGTCCAAAGAGAGGTTCAATTCATCGAGATAGCTAGAATAGAGCATTATCTCAGGGGACGTGATGGATTCTGTCAGAGATTAATGGCTAGAAGAGCCATCTCGAATGATCGTTTGTAGAAAAGATCTCACATCCGAAAGATGTGAAGGGACTAACTAGTATATAAGAGGATTGAACCTATCCACTTATTACCAATTAGTTTTGAGTTAGAAGCCCATGAAACTTAACACTTTCTAAAACATTTAGAGGGTTTTTGTTCATAGGAAGATTCCAAAATAAACATTTTTATATGTAAATGAGATAGTGGCATGAAGCTTGAAGAAGTAAAATGGTCCCATGCGACGCCGTATTAAAGCAGCTACATTTCTGTGCCATAGAAGTAAAATGGTCCAAATTTAGGCTGTTTTGTTTCGTGTGGTTTCTATGATAACATATCAAAATTTAAATGCTTTATATGGTACGACGTCTAACAACTATGTTATTCTGAATTGTCCAATCATGCTTTAAATATGTGGTAGATTTTTCTTCTTCTAAGTACTATCTTTGTAGTCTCGTGTCTAGTAATATCTCCAAAGAAAGTTTCTTCTTATTGTGTAGTTTAATATTTGATCATGAAGAAGACTAGAAATTATATATGAGTTTTTCATGTGGAGTTGGATTTATACTTTATAGATTCTGCCTTTATACTGTAATTTTTGTTTTTAATTACATGCATGTCCATAAATCTTGCAAAACAAAACCCTTTTAAAAACCCAAGCTTTGCGATTCGAATGAAGCAAAACTAAATGCTCAGCCCTACATTCTGACTTTTGCGTTAAGAACCGATAATGTATGTACATCAATTGTCATCTTCATGGAATTAATTAATGCTCAAAGTTTGGCTGGCCAACTCATTTTGTTACGATGTGTTACCCTCATGTTGCTATCAAATTTTGTCTTTCAATTTAGCTTTTATTTTTTTTTGGTCTTTCAAGAGTTTTTTGAGAAAGATTATATAGTTATCCTACTCGCCATGTAGCTATATCTTAAAACGATTGGAAAATTAATGGGATACTACATCTTATATTTAGCAATTCTCCATTTTTTTTTTGTTTCTTTTAATCATATATTGAGGCACCTAAATGAAAGTGCGAGAGCTGCTGCTAGAGAGGGTGCTACAGGTACTACATGTACTAGTACATGAAACGAACACAATACACAAGAGATTTTTTTTCTCCAAAACATTTTACTAGATCAAACGATACACAACCTTACAAGTTCCACTTATCAACTTTAATTCTGGCCTCACGTGTTCACAAATCACACATGATCTTGTGAACCTATCACTACACCTTAGCCCCTTTGATCAAAATATCTTTTCTAGACAATCTTAAATCCCCTGCTAAGAAATATGCTCTATCATTGTGCTAACTGTCCTACTAGGCTAACACGTCCTATTTATACAAAATAAGAAAAAGCCTTCATCTCCAAGTCTTGATTGATGATCTCAAATCTTCAAGAAATATTCTCCATTTTCTTATTCTTAGCCAAGAGATAAGGAAAGATTTTCAATGCTCTCCAAGGCACTTCTCCAACTCAGCTCCACGTCTAGGCTTGTCCTTGACACTTGAGCAGCTTGGTCCAACCCATCTCTTCAACCCCACGTAGCTTTAAGCTCAATTCAGTCTGCTTGTATCACTTCCGGACCTTCCGGTAGTACTTCGCAACTGCTTTAGGAACTGCTTTAATCCCAAACAACGTCATATTTCATATGTTTTATCATCCGCTTCTCAACTCCGTAGATTGAACAACTATATCAACTCATTCAAACATACACTTTCACTAATCTGAAGCTTAAAAGAACAAAAATGTTCTCTTTCTTCTCTTGAGTTGAATGAAAATATACAAGCTTTAAACGATCATTAGGGTAATTGAGAAGAATAAGTATAACATGGAAATTTATAAAACGATAAGTTGAGAAGAGGGGTTCAAATAGAAAAAAAGGAGATGTTTGTATCAAATTTTATTTTGGCTTTTGAATATAAATGAGCCCCCATAACGTCGTATCTTTGAAAGCAACTTCTTACCTATCACTTCATTTTTCATCCGTACGTATCGGTGTGATTGTTGATATAATCCCGATTTGATTTTCTTCTAGTGTTTTTTTTTAACATTAGCAAAACAAGAAATGATTCTAATTTGGTACACTGATAGTCACTTGACATTGAAGATTACCCGATAATAAGCTCCGTGACAAAAAAAAAAAAAAAGTAAGTATTTTCTGAACTTTGAAGGTTGATTAATGCATACCTCAAAATAATGTCAAATCATTCAAAAGTTAGGGTTGATTTCATCTAATGACGAGAGTGTATGCATACATATGTTATTGTCCTTTCTAGTAAGATGCAAGTACTTCATTATCACATGCACTTCACACGCTCTCTATAAATTAACTTTATAGCACCAACAAACTTTCACAAATATCTTCTTTTGCAATCTCTTTTCATTTCCCTTCCATGCCCAACGAAGAAGCTTTCTTCCCTCATCACTCTCATTTCGATTCAAAAGAGCTCGATTTCAATCTCAAATGGAAACAGTTAAGACCTGCAGGTTCATCACTGAAGTGGCTCCGGCTAAGTTGATATCGGCGACGAAAGAACCATTCAAGAACATGTTGACCAAAATCTCCGAGGAAGATTTTGATTTTGAAGAATTGGTCAGAACCACTGCAAAGAGACTCTCATCATCTTGTCCAGGCTCCTCCTCCTCCTGGTCTCTTGCTCACTACACCAAGACCAACAAACTCTCTTCTTCTTAAGAATATTTTAAAACTTTCGCCACCCGAAAATGCATTTTTCTCTATTTTCAATAAAATGAAGAGCCAAGAAGGCATACGTTTCTTGGCTCAATCATTAATCAACTTTAAAAAGAGAATCTGTTTGTAATCTCTTCATTCTTCAACATGAGACTTGGTTGTGTATTTTTTCATCATCTACTTTTCTCGTTGTTAAAATTCACTTCTGATTAAACATTCCTCTATTATCTATGATCGGTCCATTTATTTGACTGGAACGAAGCAACATTAATGTTAATAATTAAATCCAAAACTTTAACACCTAAAATCTTTAGGGTTTTGAGGATTTTAACGTAATTTACCCAGTTGAGGTCAATGGACTGCTAGACTGTTACCGACCCCAAAGCTGCTATACACCAAATTCATCCAAATAAGTATGTTAAATTCATACTGACTTTGTAACTTGTTCAAGTTATTAATTAATAAGGCAGATGTTTTTTTTTTTTAAAGTTGTTACTATTCAATAACAAACGATGCAAATTTTATGTGACATCATAATACTATTATATTTACTATTAAGTTAACACTGTATACAATTATATTTAGTATAAATCTCTATGAGAAATAAAACGATGACATTAATAAAATACAATTATCAATCATGTAATTATGTGATGGTTCACAACATTATTTAAAGTTTTTATGAGTTTACTAACATAAAATTTACTCATTTCTTATTTAACTATATAGTTTTTTAGTTGCTTTTATTTTTTACCACATAATCATAAATATTCATAATGGGTTAAATTATATTTTTTTGGTTACTAAGAATATGATTTAAATTCTGATACTATATATTTTTAGATTTGCATGATATGTATTAGAACAGAAGAGATGATATAAATTGATTTATACTGGTTTTAGGATCCACGTTAAGTAATATTTTAAAATTTAACGGATCACTAATTAAAACTTAAATATTTACATCAATACTTTTTATATTATTTACCCGCGTATTACCGCGGGTCCTATTATAGTTAATTAATAAGGCAGATGTTTTTAAAAAAAAGTTGTTACTATTCAATAACAAACGATGCCCTTTTTGCGAAGTTTTAATTAAAAAAAAAAAAAAATGTCAAGATCCCCAAACCCTAGGACGTACGTCGTGAGTTTATTTATTTTTTCTTCTACTCATCTTCCTTTGTTTTTTGCTCTCTTACTCAGATTTGGAAAAGACCTTGCTTTACTTGTATAAAAAGGCAAAATTTATCAAGGATTCATCTTCCTCTGTTTTGTCTCTCTCACTCAGATTTGGAAAAGAGTCTATTTTATCCTTTTACTTGTATATCAAGGATTCTTGCTCCTAAATGATTAAGGACTAGGGATTTAACTTATAAGTTTGTTCTTGCTTCCTCTGTTTTTTTTAAAGAGTAAAATTAATCAGAGTTGTAATAGAGATTAAGGAGTAGGGATTTGAGCATATAAACATGCGGAAATTAGACATTGCGAATTTAGTAAGAAATGTCGTTGGGAAGATGCAGAGGAAGAGTTGAAAGATGAAACGAAGACAATTTGGTTGCGCAAGAGATTTGTTTGGATCTGTTGATGGAGATTCTCGCTAGATAGCCTAGTAAATTTCTGATGAGGTTCAAGAACGCGTCTCAAAGCTCTGGTTTTCTCTTATACGTTCTCAATTCTTTAGCAACCATTATCTTGCGGTCGTATCTCCACCTACGACCAACTCGTCGTGTATACATGACATTGAAATTAGACAAAGGTGGGAGGACGCAACATGGTCGTCTTTCGAGGCTTGATTTTATTCCATGTTTGGAGAAAGGCATGTGTCTACAATCCCACCACCAAAGAAAGCGTTAATATCTTACCAACTATTGAATCCAAAATCTTTGCATTCGGTGAGCTCTCTCTGCATCTTGTGGCTTGCGGTGTGGTAGTTTTCGTTGTGGCTCTGCTTCTGGTGGTTGCTTTTGGGCTGTATCTTAGGTTGCTTTGTCGTAGTTCTAGATTTGTTGATTGGGTTTGGACCAGGTGATGAGTGTGTCTTCCTTTTGGGGATGTGGTGTTTGAGCATGTTCTGTGGTTTAGTGCTTAGTGTCGTTAGCCTTGCCTTGTGCTAAGGAGGACCTAGTAAGCCATTAGCTTCGGTTACGTTCTTTATTTTTGGACTAGCCAACGTTTTTGGTTGGGGAAGCTAGTGACTGTTTGCTGTATTGGATTTGGGGTTTCTTTCTCGGGTCAAAGCTCATGGAGGAGGTACTTCTTGTAGCTTGATACGAGAGGAGTCGGTGTTTGAGGTCGTTGTAGTCTTCGCCGTTGACATCCCCGTGTTTGGGCCACTCTTGAACGGCTTCTAGTGCTCTGGGTCTTCATCTTGACGTTCTTTGTGCTCTGCCATAGTCTTCCTCAGCCTCATCTGATCTTGGAAGAACATTTCGTCATCGTCATCTCTTCGTCCTACTCCGTCGGCTTTATAGTCTTTGTTGAACGGACGGATGGAAAACCGTTATGCTTTATGTCTTCCATGTTTTAATTTTTTTTTGCCATGGATTCATATACTAGGTTTACAAGTAACTCTGTAACCCAAACCGTTCTCATTTTCGAATGAAATATTTATCTTTTAGCAAAAAAAAAAAAAAAGTTCTTAAGAGAGCGAAAGTTAAAGCGTTCTTTGTACACGCATAACAAATACTCTTAAAAAGAATTTATTTGCTAGATAACCAAGAATTATTGGAAAATTAGAAAAATAGCAAAAAGCTTTGGGATTCCTTAATAAAACTATAGGTGGTTATACAAAGCTTTTGGATAGTTACCTAATTTCACTATAATGTTTGGTTTACCAATGCAAATACTCTTAAAAAACATGTAAATAAATTTATTAATAATCAATCGGAATATATCTTCATCACGGATTTCTTCTACATAATTAATATTTTATTTTAAATTTTTGAAGTTTTACACTGATTATATGTGTCATGAGATTTTGAGATGAGTTGGTCTTTTGGAGAGCACATTACGATAGAAGTGATGAAAATAGATTTATATCCGTAACTATAAAATAAATTATGCACATCACTCATATGTTTTATATTGGGCCGAATAATGGTGGAAAAGATATTAAAATGAACGGGTCCTTGAATTTGAAGTGGCCCAGAAGAATAAGTGGCCCAGAAGAATAAGTGGCCCATTACACCAGCAGAGACCCTCCAAACCCTCATTTCCTATCATATCTGCCTCTCTCTCTCTCTCTCTCGCGCTCTCTCTCAAAACTTCCGCCGACTTGAGCGAATCATCTCGTCGTACTCCACCTCGGCCTCTGTCGCCGACGCCGATAACTCTCAACAGGTATCTTTTGAGCTCTAACCTCATTTCTAAGTTGGAATGATTCTTTCATTTCTTCTCCACTGCTTTTCCCCAAATCAGAAAACCCTAACTTTGCATCTGACTTCTGCAGCTTCCTAAATCGAGTTCTACCTGCTCCGGAAGACTCAGGTAACCCTCGAATCCTTACCTTACTCTTTCCAGAAAACAAATCTTGTATGGAACCCTAACTTTGCATCTGACTTCTGCAGCTTCCTGAGACGGAAATCGAGTTCTACCTGCTCAGGTAACCCTCGAATCCTTACCTTACTCTTCCCAGAAAACGGATCTTGTATGAAACCTTTGATTTTTTCATCAACCCTAATATCAAATGTATAGTCTCAGTTGTATAGGAAATCCGGTTAAATTAGACTTTGGGTTTAGTCTTTGGTTACCTTCTATGTGAACAGATATGTGTACATTGTTTATGATTTGACGAAATAGAATAGAAGAGACATTTGCTTAATCTGTTCTTATTTCTAATACCTAACTTGACTTTGCATCTGACTTCCTTGGTTAATAATAATTTCGAATTTACTTCAGGAAATCTGTAAACAACATGGAGCCAAATAGTACTGTGACCTTGAAATTGCCCAATAGGGGGGTTTTTGTGTTAGACGTGGGGAACCATCAAGCAAACCTCCAAGACATCCCTGAGAATGAAGGTTATGGAAAAACTGTTTTATGCAAAATCTTTAGTTATGGAAATTCTTTCTTTTCAAGTACACTGACTTTTCTTCTTCTTTTTCAGTGCCTGTCGGTTTACGACAGATTTTCAGATCATCCGAAGACAGATTTCTTGATGCATCCGAGCTGCGAGCTGTTTTCCTTGAAGGATTGCGCAATACTCTCCCCATCACTCCAGCAAAACCGGGAATCACCCGTGAGGGTCTCTTTATCATATCAGCAGGTTCTTACACTGATCAGAATCGATGGACTCCCGTTGGTCGTAACAACCGAGTTACTAATTCCGACAAAGTGGTATGTTTCTTCGCCATCTTCTTTTGATTGTTCGATTATATATGCCCGTTTTGTTGTCTGATGTATTATTGTCTTGTAGGGCGACTTCAATTACACCGAAGCAACTCTCGTTGGCAACGGATACAATGTAGCCAGAAGAACCATAAGGAGAAAGAAGGAGCGAGTTTTTCTATTATTTGTACCTTTTTGCCTAAATCACTGCATATATACATTGTTTATGCTTTAACTTGTTTTTTTTTTTTTTTTTCAGGTTCTCGACACTAACACTTGTACACTATCTTGGAGAACCTGTTCCACTGGTACCACCGGGTGAAGAGGTGGTGGCTGATGTTGAGTTCGCAGAAATCGGAGGTACCCTTTTTGGTTCTTTTCAAGTAATCTCATTTCGATGCTATTATGATGATGTTGTTTTCACCTGGATGTTGTTTTCTCTTTGTAGCTATACACACCCGTTTTGATTTTGACGATGATGGTGATCGTGTTGTGGCCACAACCACCGCCACCAAAACCGGAGGTACTTTCAGGTTGTTGTTATTGGTGGAGATCATTGGGTTATGTTCTTAGAATCTGATTTTGGATGTTTTTTTTCTTTTTCAAGGGAAGCACACTCGTTTTAACGTCGACGAAGAGGAAGATGGCGATGATGATGATGCAGCTACTGCCCTTTGATGATGGTGATGTAGCTACTGCCCTTTGATGATGATGTAGCTACTGCCCTTTGGAAGTATGATAACTTGGCAGATCAAAAGAGCCAATCGCTGTGATTGGTCTCTAGAGTAAAGGATTGATTCCTCTGGTGAAATCACACTGAAGACGAGAATGGCATAGTGTATATATATATTTTAAGGGCTTGGTGTTATAAACAGGTGTGATTGATGCAGTATGATACAAGGAAAAGCTTATTGAAGTTACGAGAATGATAGAGACCCTTTTTTCAGAGGGTTTTCAACAAACAAATCTGCTACAATCATCAAGTAGGGATGTCATTATTAGAATACTAGGGAGAGTAATCAAGAATTTCTCTCGTGTATTTTTCTTGGTGAATACCGAGTTTGGTAAAGATAAATGTACTATAGCTCAAAGCTATAGGTCAATAGAGCTGTTTGCCAGAAGGAAGTAGCAGAACAAACCAAAGAGGTGTTCTGTCCACATTTGCAGAATACAAGTTGAGAAGACTCCATTGGTAGATTCTCAAATGTGCTTGGACTTGTAACCGCATCTTTCTTTTGACACTCAGTTCAGCTCAATTCCCGTATTTGATCCTTCTTCAAAACGCAGCAAAACAGGAGGATCCTGACCATTTACCATGTGAAATGGAGTGTCATCACTTGTGATATAGAATCATGCGCCAATTCCTGGGTAAAACTCCTCCATACGGATTTATAATGCATCCGTGCCATTCAAGGTTGTTTGTAACTCAGCATCGCTTGTGAAGCGAATGTCATACTCCTCCATTTCCGTTTGGCCCGCAGTTATCTGCTCACCCATATCTGCTTCATATGGAACGTCATACTCCTCCATATGGAACGTCATGCTGAAGCACCATATCTGCTTCAAGTTCTTGAGGAGATTCAGGAATTTGATTAGAAGATGAAACTGGAATAACGACTACTGTAGTCGTAACATCACCATCTCTTGAATCTCCCACCAATCCTGATAATACATACCCTTTGACAAACTGAAAATTAACCAGTTGAAACAACATATGTTCAGAAACATTTTGCAATTTCTCAGACTTGTTAACAACTTCAAACACATAAGAATGATGTCTTGAGGTCTGAAAATTACTTAGATCTCCACTTCTTCTTCATGTGGAACCACCAAGGATAAACTGTTTCTGGCCTATTGAAACCTGTCTCACCCACATGTTGCTTCCTCAGTTTCCAACTTTAGCACTTGAACAGAGATGTTTGTATCTGATATTCCTTTCCTTCTATCAATATCCATTGATGTTCAATTCATAGCATCATGAATGTATGTTGCTTCCTTGGTTTGAATTTGAACATCCAAGACGTACTCATCTTTCTCTTTTGCTGTAGACTGCGCCTTCAATCAAAGATATGGTGTGCATTTTGCTCGGCCATTTCAAAACACAAGAACAGAGTGCGGCTGTAACCGAGTATTCCTAACAATTGGAGATGGAAAATCCTCGAAAACATCCACTGACTCATTGCAAAATCAATGGCTAGGTTCCAGGTCACAGATTGATACCAGTTGCAGCTTCTCTTCGTGACTGCGTCCGTTGATTATATTCCTCCAATCGCTTCAACGTCTTGATCATCAGTCTGGCCTTGAATCGATTCGGATTGCGTTTGCAGAGAGCTTGGTACATCACGATTCACAATCTCACAAAATGTATTAAACAAGAGAAAACTCGGCTTTTTGTAAAAATTTAGCAACTGTTGTGAATCAAGAGAACGAATGGGGAAGATTGTGTTTATTCATTAATCATAAGATCCTTTATATAGGATTATTACAAGAGAGAAAAGGAAAATTCATTTTCCTAATGGGAAAAGGAAAGTACATAAAAGGAAAATCCTAATTCAACTAGGATTCATTAAACCGGCCTAAAGACTAAGTGTTAATGGGCCGTAAACGGACCAGAACTAGTTATGACAATCCACTATGATTTATAACACTCCCCCTTGGATGTCATAACTCTAATGGGCTTGTAATACGCTTTGGATGTTGCCTCATTAAAACCTTACCAAGTAAAACCCATTTTTGGACAAAACCGTGGTGAAGGAAAAAGAGTACAACACGTATTACTCCCCCTGTTCTGAACCTCACTGCAAGTCTTTCAAACGACGCATTCCAATCTGATAAGTAAGTTTCTTGAACGTTGAGGTTGGAAGTGACTTGGTGAATAGGTCTGCTGAATTCTCACTTGATCGTATTTGCTGCACTTGAATTTCTCCATCTTTCTGTAGATCGGATGTGAAGAAGAATTTTGGCAGAATGTGCTTCGTCCTATCACCTTTGATGTATCCATCCTTAAGTTGAGCTATACACGCTGCATTGTCCTCGAACAAGACCGTCGATTCCTGCTTACCTTCGGCCATTCCACAATCCACTCTTATGTGATGGGTCATCAGCCTTAACCAAACACACTCACGACTAGCCTCATGAATTGCCAATATCTCTGAATGATTAGAAGATGTAGCTGCAATGGCCTGCTTCATTGACCGCCAAGATATTGCAATTCCTCCATGAGTAAACACATAACCTGTCTGGGACCGTGCATTATGAGGATCTGAAAGATAACCTGCATCAGCAAAACCAACTAAACCGTCCTTAGATTGGTTAGTATAAAATAGACCCAAGTCTTTCGTTCCTTGTAGGTAACGAAGAATATGTTTTATCCCGTCCCAGTGCCTTTGGGTCGGACATGAGCTAAATCTTGATAATAAATTCACGGCAAAACATATATCTGGCCTAGTGTGGCTTGCCAGATACATTAAAGCTCCTATGGCACTGAGATATGACACTTCGGGACCAAGGACTTCTTCAGAGTCTCTCTTAGGACCAAACGGATCCTTTTCTAGATCAAGAGATCTCACCACCATTGGGCTGGACAATGGGTGACATTGATCCATATTAAAACGCTTGAGTACCTTTTTCAGTATATGCCATTTGATGCACAAGGATTCCATCATTTATGTACTCAAGTTGCAATCCCAAACAGAACTTAGTTTTGCCTAGGTCTTTCATCTCAAATTCTTTCTTGAGGCATTCAACTGTTTGGACGATTTCACCAGGGGTTCCAAGGATGTTCAAATCATCCACGTAAACTGCTATGATAACAAACCCTTTGTTTGCAAACTTTTTTTATAAAAATACATGGACTGATGGGATCATTCTTATAGCCTTCTTTGACTAAGTACTCACTCAATCTATTGTACCACATACGCCCACTTTGCTTCAGTCCATAAAGGGATTTGTTCAGCCTTATGCAGTGTTGTTCTCGAGAACCTTTCTTATCTTTGAGCTCAATACCCTCTGGTAATCTCATATAAATCTCATTATCCAGTGGACCATATAAGTATGCAGTTACAACGTCCATTAACCGCATATCCAACTTTTCTCTTATAGCCAGACTTATCAAAAATCTAAAAGTTGTAGCATCCACCACAGGGGAGTATGTCTCCTCATAATCTATTCCTGGTCTCTGTGAGAATCCTTGTGCAACAAGCCGTGCTTTATATCTCACGATTTCACCATGTTCATTTCTTTTCCTCACAAAGACCCATTTATGTCCAACTGGTTTAATCTCATAGGGTGTCCGAATTATTGGACCAAAGACATCCCTTTTCCTTAAAGAATTCAACTCCACGTTTATAGCTTCTTTCCATTTAGTCCAATTTTCACTCTGAGTGCACTCATATATCGACGTGGGTTCTAGATCCTCCATAAGTTCAAGTGCTACCTTAAAAGCAAATATATCATCGATTTCCACACACTTTCTATTCCATTGTATTCCAGACATAACATAATTCATTGAGATCTCATTATTTTCAGGAACGTCAGAACCATGAAACTCGGCGTCCCGAGTCTCATTGCTTGGAACTATCGGTTCAGTTATGTCTGGGGTTCCATCAGATTCCTCAACCACGATTTCAGCACCTTTCTTTCTTTTCCGAGGATTCTTATCTTTGGAACCTATTGGCCGGCCACGTTTTGAGTGTGGTTTAGATTCTGTAGCAACTTGATTGTGTCCCTCTTGAACATCAATTCTAATCGGTGCATTAACAGCTGGTATGTAAGACTTAGTTACTCTTTTCGGGTCAGCAAAGAAATCTGGCAATTGATTAGCTAGCTTTTGTAAATGTATAATCTTTTGGACTTCTAATTCACATTCTTGAGTCCGAGGATCTTGCCATTTTAAGGACGTTTGATTCCATATAATTTCCTTTACCAGTCTGTTATCTCCTCCTAATGTTGGATAGACAGATTCGTCAAAATGACAATCTGCGTACCTGGCCTTAAACAAATCACCCGTGGTTGGCTCAAGGTACTTAATGATAGTAGGAGAATCATATCCAACATATATCCCCATCCTCCTTTGAGGTCCCATCTTTGTTCTCTGTGGTGGTGCAATAGGCACATAAACGGAACATCCGAATGTTTTAAGATGGGATATGTCTGGCTCTTGACCCGTTATTAACTGTGATGGGGAATATTTATGTTCACTAGATGGCCTGATACGAATTAGCTCTGCTGCATGTAAAACTGCATGTCCCCAAGCTGAGACCGGGAGTTTTGATCTCATTAGCAACGGTCTAGCAATCAACTGTATGCGTTTAATAAACGATTCAGCCAAACCGTTTTGTGTATGTACATGTGCCACAGAATATTCAACACTTACCCCCATGGACATACAATAATCGTTAAACGCTTGGGACGTAAATTCACCAGCATTGTCAAGACGTATAGTCTTTAAAGGAAAATCTGGAAAGTGTGCTCTTAAACGTATGAGCTGGGCAAGCAATCTTGCAAATGCCACATTTCTAGTTGATAATAGGCAGACATGTGACCATCTCGTGGATGCATCAATAAGGACCATAAAATATCTAAACGTCCCACAAGGTGGGTGTATTGGTCCGCATATGTCTCCTTGAATTCTTTCCAGAAAATTTATCGTTTCCTTAGTTACTTTGATTGGTGATGGCCTAGTAATGAGTTTCCCTAGTGAACATGCTTCACACGTGAGATTCTTTGGGATAACTCTCCTTTCTTTCAAGGTGTGCCCATTAGTACTTGCTAATATCTTTCGCATCATGTTAGCACCGGGATGGCCAAGCCGGTTATGCCAAAAAGTGAAATTCTCAGTAAACTCTTTGTTTACCATAGCATTTGCTTATATCATTCCGATCTTAGCACAATAAAGGCCCACAGAAATGGCAGGTATAGTCTCTAGGACTTTCTTATAGCCATGGACGGTTTCAAAGATTTGAAGGAATTCTTTGTTATTCTCGTCCTTAGTTTCAACATGAAGACCATTCATTCGAATGTCTTTAAAGCTCAATAGACTTCTCTTTGAACTAGGTGAATATAACGCATTAGAAATTTCTAGATGCGTGCCCTTAGGTAATAAAATATGGGCTTGACCGTGGCCTTCAATTAAATTTGCTATACTCGCAATTGTGGTTACATTTGCCTTTTTAAGTGTAAGATCAATGAAGTATCTCTTATCTCTTAATATCGAGTGGCTTGATCCACTATCCACAATGAACACATCCATATCGTTCATACTTCAAAAGAGATAACAATAGATACTTTTAAATAACACTCTTTCATTCCATAAAGTTTAATAGAAAGCAATAACACAAAACCAAAGTATAAAGTGTAAAACGTAAAACAAGCAAAACACAAAACACCAAAACAGAAAATCAAAATCAATCACTTAAGTATATCTGAGGTTTCAAAATTCATCAAGTCATCTTGCTCATGATCGAAATCTCCTTCATTATCATGCTGGATCATATGAGTTTCTGGATTCTTCCCTTTAAGGCTCTCTTGATAGAGTTCAACCAGATGCTTGGGAGTCCTACATGTCTTAGCCCAATGATTACTCATTCCACATCGATGGCAAACTGATTTTGGGTTTGATTCTCGTGGTTGAGAAGTAATACCACGGTTATTACGATCATAGTCAGTTCGGTATCCGCGTCCTCGTCCTCGCCCGCGGTTAGAATGATCGTTATGGAATCCGTGGCCTCGGCCCTGACCTCGGCCGTATGGATTAAAATGGCCACGGCCACGTCCTTGCCATCTACCCCCACGTCCACGACCACGATGTCTATAATCACTTTGGACGTGGTTAATTTCTTTCTTTTCATCTGTGGCCACATTCGCTTCAGGAAGTGGGGCTGATCCAGGAGGTCTCATCTCACTGTTTCTCATTAGCAGTGTATTATTCTCCTCGGCTAGTAATAGACATGCTATAAGCTTTGAGTATGTCTCAAAACCTCTTTCACGGTATTGCTGTTGAAGTAACACGTTATTAGTGTGAAAGGTGGAGAAGGTCTTTTCCAACATGTCTTTCTCAGTTACCTTCTCACCACATAGTCTCAATTGAGAAACTATTCTGAACATAGCCGAGTTATATTCTTCCACGGACTTGAAGTCCTGGAACCTGAGATTCCTCCAATCATAATTGGCCTTTGGTAACAACACCGTTCTATGGTGGTCATATCTTATCTTTAATTCTTTCCAAAGGTCCAAAGGGTTCTCAATGGTTAGGTATTGATCCTTGAGACCCTCAACAAGATGATGACGAATGATCGATATCGTTCTGTATCGATTCCTTTCATTCTCATTATTATCCTCAATGATACATTCGCCAAGTCCTTTAGACTTTAGATTTATCTTAGTATCCAACGCCCACTGTAAGTAATTGTCTCCAGAGAGATTGAGGGCAGCATAATCCAAATTGTTGATTTTCGACATCTGAAAACATTCATCCTATTCTCTAAGAACTATAAGATTTTAAAGTTTATGCATATGATGCAAAATAGGTCATGGGTGCTTATATAAACGGGTACGGATGCATGATGCTTATGAAACCAGATTTTTATGTTTAACAACCTAACATAATGTTTTTATATGCTCATGATGCAAGCCTAGTATTCAAATTCTAAACCGTATGATGATATGACCGGATTTTAATCAAGCATGTTATGTCTATATGATGCAATCAGTTTCAGTTTCATGTTTATCAATCAACGAATCAATCCAAACAAGCAAACAAACAAACGAGTTCAAATAAATATGCAACCAAATTTGGACAGAGTGTTTACTGTCGATCGACGGGTGATTTGTGTCGATCGACACAGTTTAATTCAAACAACAAATTCAGGCAGAAGTTTACGTGTCGATCGACATAAAACTAGTGTCGATCGACACGGGTACAGATCATGCAATCGGTTTGGATTTTAATTGAATTAGGTTAGGGTTTCAAGTTAGGGTTTCAAGTGATTACGAATCATGAATCAATAAACACAATCAAGCAAGCAATAACAATAACAAGCATGATTTAGATTAGGGTTTCTAAGATTATCATGAATCTAGGTTCTTTAGATTAGGGTTTCTTATTGTTTACCTTAACCTCCGTGAGTCTTCTAGTTCGCCGTAACCGTTGATAGGCTGTATGAACTTTCTTCTAGTTCGCCGTAACCTTAAAGGCTGTATGAACTATGATTTGAACAGTAACGCCGGATGAACAGTAATCGTCGATGAACAGTAATCGTCGATGAACAGTGCGCGATGAATAGTGCGCGATGAACAGTACGCGATGAACAGTACGATGAATAGTAACGATGAACAGTAATCGCGTTTTTTGTGTTTTTAGGGTTTAGGGAGCAACTCGTGCTGATAACGTGTTGTGAATCAAGAGAACGAATGGGGAAGATTGTGTTTATTCATTAATCATAAGATCCTTTATATAGGATTATTACAAGAGAGAAAAGGAAAATTCCTTTTCCTAATGGGAAAAGGAAAGTACATAAAAGGAAAATCCTAATTCAACTAGGATTCATTAAACCGGCCTAAAGACTAAGTGTTAATGGGCCGTAAACGGACCAGAACTAGTTATGACAATCCACTATGATTTATAACAGCAACATATTTGTCCTAACTCATAATTGCACATCAGAAATGAGAAACAAACTCATAATTGTTTTGAAAAAAAAAAACAGCACAATAGAAATCATAATTGTCTCAACAAAAGAAAAACATCACAAAAGAAAACATACAACGCAGAAGAAAAAGAAAAAAAAAACCAAAGATACTCTGCCTCATTGATAATATTTTGGTTTCTTCCTTTTACTACGTGGGGATCGTTTGGTGTGGGCTAAACTTGGAACATAAGAGCACAACACTGGTGGGTTAGAATACATGTTTGAAGCTTCTCCAATATCCACTTTCTTGAAATATCCATCTTCTCCAATAACATAAGCTGCGACGCGTATCATCTTCTCATCATCTCTTTCAAAAACCACAGCGACTTTCTTCTCCTCGTCAACAAAGAAACTCCCACCGTCAAGAGGAAACTGAAAATTCATATCCACTGCTAAGAACAACTTGCTCCACGACGCCATTTCGGGTTCAATCTTAGTCGTAATCCATATCTCCATATGGAATGTATCCCATCTCTGAAACAACACCGCGAGTTGCTCATCTCTAACACTAGACAAAGTCACGGTATCTGCGGCATAAGACTGAAATGGTAGACTTAGACGCGGTCCAAATCTCTCTCTTGTGAAATCAAAACAGATCAAGAAATTAGGGATGACAGTTCCTTGTATATGGAATCGAGGGTGTCTTTGGGCAAACCAATAAGTATTTCCCTTGACAGACACGCCGTTTGAATCCTCTATCACCCAGTCCGTAAGGATAGTGATAGGGATAGTAATATCCCTAGATGATTTAGGGTTTAAGTAGTAGAGTTCATAACGAATGTGCTGTAAGGAAGATGGAGAAAACCTCAAAACTTTGTGGCTATGGTAAGATTTGCTATTACCGTATCCTATAGCATAGCTATAGAGAGATTCATCACGGTCATAAGTTACTGGTTCAAAGCAACGGGTTTGGCCAGAGTACGGATTCCAAACAACAAAGGTAGTCTGGAGTGGTCCGATGATGCATAACAATAAACCGTCGCAGTGAAAGACTTTAGATATGTCGACTTGGCCTGGATCAGTTAGGCTAACGAGTTTACCTTGATGATTTATTGATGGCTCAACGTTGTTGTGAATTTCATGGAGGTTGACGCTCATCAAAGAAACCTGTTCTTCCATCGCCATGACCACCAAAAAACCCCCTTCTGCTTCTGCTGCTGCTTTCACTTTACTGAGGTGCTTCTTCGTAAAGCTCTGATTTTTGGATAAAGTGTTCCACTTTTTGCAAACAGATCGCACTGCACACATAGATTCCGCCGGAACCCTAGCGAGAACATCTTCTGCCAAATCCCTAGGAAGATTGGACAACATCTTCAATTCTTACAAAACTTCAATTCACCCACGGGATCGGTGTATTAGGGTTACGCTTCCGAAAGAAAAGAAAAACTCTCCCTTTTCCTCTGTGGTTACAGATTCGTTTCGGCTACCGAAATCAAGGTGACGCTGGACCAATCATGCTTTACAGTCCAATGGGCTCTAAATGTGGCCCAACACAATTTCTAACCCATATCTCATATCGGAATGCATATTTTTTTTGGTCTTTTGTGTGGATGCAAAACTAATAAAATTTTCATCAACAATGGGATGTAAATAAGAAATATGTTGGGAACTACAAAGCAAGTAGTTGAGCAATAAGAAATATCTTGGGGACTACAAAGCAAGTAGTTGAGCAATAAATTCTGGAGTCATTGTGTTTTCTGTTGTATAGATTGGCCAAGGCAAGTACTTCTGACCGGTTTTTAAGTGCACCTTTTATTGCCATCAGAAAATAAATGGTTACATGTACAAGTAATTCTGGATCTCCAAATAACTTTTTATGTAATATGTACATGTAATTTGAGTAGTGGGTTTCTCTCTTCTTCTTCTTTTTTTTTCCATTACTTAATTAAAATTGTTTACAAGGCAAAACCCTTGTTTGGCTAATAGGTCATCCCTATCGTTATCCTTCGTAAGAATAAACATAAACTTAATGAAATTAAACTTAGGAATCGCGACAACAATATCTTCCAGAATTCCATGAACTTCTGAAAATTTTCTCGCTTAGATCATCATCATCGAGTCTGATTTGATCAAGAGATCTTTGATTCCCATCGATTGTGTCTGAAAAATCGCTTCTCTGATGGCTGAAGCTTCAGCAGCCAACGCTGAAAAGACATTTTCGAGAGCCATTGTATGATCGGATCTCTCCTTCTTGTTGGGTCGAAACGACCAACCCAGTCCGGCTTTCCCTGATGTTGCCAACCACGCCGCATCTGTATGACAAGTACATAGAAAAGAGGAAAAATCATTCTTAGCTACACGAAGTATACTCCAATACATGGCTACACATCCCAACTAAATTAATGTATCAAAATCTACACGAAGAATTAAATATGCATGATGACATTCACAAACAAACACAGGTTATGTGACTAACACCATAACCATCATTTTTGTCACGGTTAAGGAAAACCGCACACCAAACCGGTAACCTCCGGTTAAGCCCGACTTGAAAAAAACATTATCTGACCTGGTTGGAAACTAACCCAAAACTCAAGTTAACCGATTATGTGTTTTTAAAAATTAATTAATATATTTGTTAACATATTTGGAGCTATTCGTTTATGTTTTTTACGTTAACATGAACCCAATAAAAAGACAAGTAAATGCAATCATGAATTCAAACAATACAAATTCATTCAAAAAAATCTGAAAAAGCAAAATAAGCCGATTGGCTTGTCAAAAAAATCCCTAAACAAGAATAAGCCGATTATCAAAACATCCCAAAATGTGTTTGCTAATATAAAAAAAAATCTTGTAGTCACTTTATCATCCAAAAAGCAATCTAGCCAATTGGCTTCATTGCGGTGCAGTTGAAGAAATGTTCACTTCTACTTGAGCTTCTACTTGAGCTTCCTCCTCGATTGATCGCTTAGATCATCATCATCAAGTCTGATTTGATCAAGAGATCTTTGATTCCCATCGATTGTGCCTGAAAAATCGCTTCTCTGATGGCTGAAGCTTCCGCAGCCAACGCTGAAGAGACGTTTTCGAGAGCCATCGTATGATCGGATCTCTCCTTCTTGTTGAGTCGAAACGACCAACCCAGTCCGGCTTTCCCTGATGTTGCCAACCACGCCGCATCTGTATGACAAGTACATAAAAAAGAAGCAATACAAAATCATCTATCTATCTATCTATCATCTATCCATCTATTATATTATTAGAGAGGTGATTATGCACCAGAATGAAAGTTGAGATGTTAAATCTCTTAATTACCCTTAATAAAAATCAAATCTTGAATCTGAAATTAACAAAATACAATTAATGGATATAAGTCTATTTGTTTTATGTTATTGTTTTTATTTGTAGTTAATTTCATTTGTTTTTCTTATAGGCACCGATTATTAAAGAAGAGGATGGATCCGTTGATGATGTTGGATTCATTCTTCACGAGTCTTGAAGAAAGCTTGAGTTGTCAATGAATCTGAAGTTCCTAAATAATAGGCTTTTGTTCAAGATTTATTCTTTTCCTCTTCTGTTTTTTTTTTTATTATTTTCTTTCGTTGTGTTTTTTTTTTCTTTATCTTTTAATAATGCTGCCTTGGATTTTTAGATTTATTTTTAACCTTTTAGAATATTTCTTTTTGGGTTGTTTCTTTTACTTATTTTTTTTCTTTATCTTTTAATATTGTTGCCTTGAATTCTTTAAATTTTTGTTGAACAATACTTTGGGTTATAGAAGAATAGATCAATCAATGCTTGAAGCCAAGCGTGTGCCAGCAAGAATTGGTGACACACGGACACTACATATATATTATTATTATGTAATGAAAGATTTGAAATATCTCTCCAGCATATTTTTTTATTTCTCAAAAAATTATTAATTAAAATTTTAAAATTGACAACTAAATCTTTTTAAGAAAAAGATTAGATAAAAAACCAAACAAAAATTAACAAGTTAGCTTCGATGAAACGTGACGTTTATCTACACATATTCGTCGGGTTCTCTTAAGGCTAACCTTTATGATGATATTTTTTCGTTTTTGTTTGTCTCGTTTTTAGTGATTGTGAGTTCATTATAAGCTCTAAATTTTGTAGGATTATTTTTGGACATTTGGCTGTATCATGGAGTAGGTGTTAGGTATACTCTACTTTCTCTACTTTCTATTTGATATTTGATGGGGAATGCATATTGAGTTTTACAAATAAAAAGTATTTATAAGAAAAAAGACAAGAAGTTCGAATCAAAACACATTCGCAGAAAACAGTTATTCAAAATTATTGTCCAGTAATTATACGTTAGAATGATGAAATAAGAAAAAGTATTTATTCGAATCCCACCAACTATAAATCTCTACTTCCTCCATAAGTTAGAGTGATGAAAATATGTTATATTGATGGATACTATAGTTTAATTTGCAGAAGAACTATCTAAGATCTAGACTACTGGTTAATTTTCTTTAAGCGTAGAAACTTTAAAATATTTTTAATTGGATAGCCGAACTAATATTCAAATCTATTCAAAACACCGGTGAATGGACTATCCGATGACTAAATTCATCTTCAAATTATTGACCGGATGCTGAAAAATATGGATCACATGTGATTATATATAAGAAACTATAAGTATCTATTAGTGATCTTCCACTTGATAATTCTAGATACGATAAATAGCAAAAATGTTCACTTTACTTTATAAGAAATGCCATTTTTTTCAAATGGTCTTGTTGAAAATGCCATTTTCAAATGGGTTTGTCAAAAATGCCAGTGACATTTGCAAATGTCAAAAGACACATTTGTCCTCCTATTTTAAACACACATTTTTTTTCCAAAAAACATATTCTTCTTTTCTCTCTCCTCTCTCTTTCCTTTCTCTCTTTCTTCTTCTCTCTTTTTCTTCTCTCTCATGGTGGTAGATGGTGGTCAAATCGTTGGAGCCAAAACAAAGGTGAATAGTCGTCGGAGATGGAGACAGCGATGGACGAAAAATAGTGGTTGTGACAGAGGACGAAAACAGCGACGGTAAAAGTGGTTGTGACAGAGGACGATAACGGAAACAGTGACGGTAGACGAAAACAGAAATGGTGACGATGACGAAGGACAATAACGGAGACGTTGAGAGAGGACGAAAACGAACACGACGACGACGACGGCAGACAAGCGGTGGTAGTGGTGGTGGTGATGGACAAGTGAGTGCTAGTGATGGACAAGTGATGCTAGTGATCGACAAAAACTTTAATGTTACACATCACCAAGGATAAATCTGTCATTCCAAGTCCCTCAAATAGTGAATTGTGGCACTTTAGACAAGCCATCAAGCAAAATCATTTTAAAATCAGCCACAAATTTACTATTCATGCATGCGTAATAGCACATTTACCCTTCTTGGGAAAGTCAAAAGAAAGACATAGTAGTTGTCCTTGTCTGTTTTGTTTATAGCTATGTCCTCGCCTCTGTTTCTGTCCACAATCTTTTTTGTTTCTACAACAACTGTGTTTCCGTTACCGTCACCGTGTTCATTTTCGTTCCCCGTTATCGCTGTTGTCCACAAACACTGTTACGGTCACCGTTTTCGTCCTTCGTCACCGTCACCGTCTTTCGTCACAGTTTTCGTCCTTCGTCACAGTCTTGGTCACCGTTTTTGTCCTTCGTCACCGTCGTCGTCTCCTTTTTGTCCTCCATCACCATCTTTATTTTCGTTCACCACCAATTGTCTCCATCTCCATCACTATATTATTTCTTCCATCCACCATTTTCATGGAGAAAGAATAAATAAAGAAAGAGAAAGAAGAAAAAGAAAAAGAAAAAGAAAATAAGAAATTTAGTTTTTCAAGAAAGAGAGGTAAAAAGAAATGAGGACAAAATTGTCATTTTTGTGCACTAAAAGACAAAATGTGTTATTTTTTATAAGAGGTTTTATAAAAATGACATTTTTTGTAAGAATCTTTTGAGAAATGGCATTTTCTATAAAACTCCCTTTTATAAATTTCAAAGATTAGTATGAATGTTGGTCCTTTTTCTTTTGTTGTCAACGTACGAATGGTACTAGTCTATAATCTATACCGGTTATGTATTGAAAACAAAATAAACTCACATCTGTCAGCTCGTAAGTCGTAACAAATCATCTTCTTATCAAGCCGTTATAAGATGACATCGTCGTTGGACCCGACTAGACTATGATGCCTAATGTGCTGCCGTTTAATGTGTTGTCGACAACTACGCGTCTTTTTGATTTCAATTGTCTACAAAAGCTAGCTAGGTGACCTAATTACGTTATTTTGGTGGGTCCATTCACAAGGATAGAGAAACTATGCTTGCATAATAAAATGGTCGGTGTATGTTAGTAGTGTGTGTATTGCCTATAGTGAATGCGCTATTTATTTATTTTCCCCAATGTTTTCTATAATCGACGGTGTATACTTGTATGTTTTTTTTTTCTGTCAACTACTTGTATGGTTCTTTATCAAAAAAAAAACTACTTGTATGGTTTACATTTAAAGATTTTGTTACGTCAAAAAAAAAACAAAGATTTTGTTTTTCTACCCACGAAAATCAAAGTAACATGTCAATTAATATAATAGTCAACCCACTACAAACCCTTTATATATACTTTGGACCCTATTTATTCGTAACGTTCACAAACTTGGTCGGTAGTACTATTCATACGTATTTTTATGCCCTTTATATCGTTTTTATTCCTTCGGAGTCTAGCTAGGTCTCTATATATTGTATATGTTTTATGTTATATGTTATATGTTATATACGGTCCGAATAATATATTTTATTTTGATTTAAATATATACTATAAAGTACCGAAAGTTATTCCAACACTTATTTGTGGGAATATCAAATAAGCCACTTGTGAACAAGTACTCCACCAAAAATTCTCATATAAAAGAATCAGAGAAAACAATAATATATGTATTTGTTTTTTTTTTTTTGCTAAAGTTTTTGGGAGAATTAGTGTAATATTCATATTAGGATCATAAATTAAGAATATAGCCGAGTTGACATTGGTCAGGTGGTAGTGTTACCACCCAAACTTGGCACAAGGTCGAGGGTTCGACCTCCGGCTCCTACGGGAGTTTTAAAGGCTAAGTGGACCGGCCTGTGGTCCACAAAAATGGCTAGTGGGTCGGCTTGTGATCCACATAGGCGACAAAAAAAAAAAAAAAACTATGGTAAGTGAGAAACTAAGTCAATGACAGTTTGACTGTATTTCTTCCTCTTCTGCCCCTAAAGGAAGACCAACATGGCATCTCTTGCGGATGTGGCAATTTTTTTTGGAAACTTGGGTTTCTTTCTAACGTACATATGACAAGGTGAAATCATGTATTTTGGGATGAGGAAATATCATCTCTTTTCTAACTTTAATTAGTTTGGATCGTTGTATGTACAATGATTTGCTTTTTTCCTTAGAACGGAAAATTGTTTTTAAAAAGATTAGTAATTTTGATTTAGAAGATCTCATACTATATCAAACATAGAATAAAATAGTATAGATTAATTAGGATTGATGATTTCAAGTCTGAAATTAATTTAAAGATTTAGTGTTCAAATTTAGGGTGCTTAGAATTCAAAATTTAAAATTTATTGTTTATTTTCGTATTGTTTTATCCCGTTAATATATATATATATATATATATATATATATATATTTGATAAATATAAAACAACTACATTCTATTCTATTTAGTTATTTTATATAGAATAGACTGATATCTAGTTAATTGCAATTATATGTTTTTTGATGATTGATTTATGTCTATTTTATAAACTTGAAATTACTGTGTATGCATATTTTTTTTTAGTATAATGAAAAAATTTAAACTCAATATTATACATGAAGAGATCCAAAATAAATAAAAGAAGATGAAGTGAAAAAATTGAGATAAAAGAAGAAAGAATGAACTTTAACAACAAAAAAAAGAAAGAATGAAAGAGGAAGATAGTAGTGGACGTGTATGGTATGGTGTATAGTGTATGGTGTATGGTGTATGCAGGGTGTGCAACAAGAGCCACCGCACAGGGCCCGCATGGCCTACATTTTTTTTTTGTTAATTTTTATTGTAAAAAGGGCCCAAATTTATCTAATAAAAAAAAAGCCCAAATTTTCGAAATTATTAAAAATAGACCCATTTTTTTTTTAAATTTTGTTCAGGGCCCATGCCCACTTTGAGCCGCCCCTGGGTGTATGGTGTATGGTGCATGTTGTAAGGTGTAAGGTGTAAGGTGTAAGGTGTGTCAAAGGTACGATGTGTCAAGGGTAAGATGGTATATATTGTAATTAATATAAACAATATCGTAGCCACACATTATTTTAGTTATTTAATTTGTTCTAATATATATGTATTTGTTTTGGTACCTATAAATACATATAGTCATATATACGTATTTCGTCAAAACTAGTTATTTATGTAGTTTACAAATTCAGTATACAGTATTCAACTTAAGATATCACAAAATTAAGATTCTGAACAGCCAATCCATCCGCCTTGCATTTATAAATTCTCAGTCTACTATATTGTGTGATATTTTGCTATATTGTGTGATTTTATTCCTTCTAATACTACAGTATTTTAATACTACATATGAAAAGCTAAATTAAATTATACGTATTATTTTATTTATTTATACTCGTATGAGAAAAGAGAAACACACAAGAAAAAATGCTTCGCTTGTTGGAGAGTCATTACTTTCTTTTGGAGTTGAGAACTGAGAGGAGCCAGAACCGACGTGTTGCGTGGATATCAAGATAACAAAACTGTCTTTGTTCCCAAAAAAGTTGCAAGCTTTACATTTAACCCACCGGTTCTTACACCTTATAGCTAAAATTGGTTTATGTAGATTATTGGAAACCGGTTTAGCCATATGTACAAAATGACATGTGCAGGGATATACGAGCGCCATTCTTCACATGGATCGCTCTTCGATAGTTATTTATTGTAGCCGGGATAAGCAGGGGTTCCATGCAAAATCTTAGCTTTAGAGATTTTGGATTTTGAGGTAAGGTGTGAGAAAGCAATGAAGTATTTGTCAAAATGTGGGTGATAAATAGCGGGAAGAAGAGGACACGTGTGGACTCTATGACAAGTGTTGGACTACTGGGCCGTCGAGGATAAAGGCCCACTTTCTGAACACCTATACACGTAGGCATGCTCACTCATTGGGCCATTGTGATGAAGGCCCACTTTCTAAACACCTTCACGTACCTACGCTTATCCTAAATTTCTTTTTTTTTTCCTTGAATAAAATTCGATTAGTATCAGAACAAACCATTAACAACCAAACAAAAGTACATATTTTTTTTTTTTTAATTTTAAGGTCACAATTAACGAATTTATTTCCAATATAAGGATTGTGTATTCAATAAGTGTTCTTTATACGAAACGTAAAAGGTAAACTGTTCTTTTGATTCATGACGGGATTGTATAGTTTGTTGGAAAGAACACAACGAACTCAACCTTTTATATATACAATTAAAACTTGCTAATAATTATGTCATTTATCTCGTATAATCATATTATTATAAGCGAAGTCACAGGTGTCGTGCCGAGAGCGATTTTAGGAGGTCATTTTATTATAAAACAAAATATTTTTTTTATAATATTGATTATAAAGATACCCATAATAAATGATTAACTAACTATGCATTCTCTTTAGCATTAGGATTTCATTCGTTTGACACCACCCCGGATGAGTTGTATTCGGCGTGGATAGATGATAAGAACGGGGTTGCACACCCGCGTCAAGTGCCTTTGTAATTTCTGAGTTTCTTAATAAATGATGGGGATAATTGCCTCCCATCCTCTTACCAAAAAAAAAAAAAAAATACCCATAATAAAAATCGAAAATTTCCACCCATGCCACCGATCGAATTTGAGTAATGTGGGTCACGATTTGTCAGTATTTAATTTTAGTGGGCTTGATCTAAATGTTAAATTCCAGCCCATATCTTATTTATAACTGCCATATTTATCATATGAAAATATAATATATTTTATTCTTACGATGAAGTTGTTATTTTTTTTTGGTCACCCGATGAAGTTATTTAAATAGTTTTTTTAATTCATATTAGCTAATGGATATATTCAATTGATTGTTTTAGAATTTTATATTCTAGATATACAACGTTAGCCATCTGAGGCGTCCGTACTAAGCGATTTCGCTCCCAGGCACATTCCCCAAGGAGGTTTTCGGATACCATGGTTTTGTCTTTTTAGTGATTAATCAAACTGGTTTATTCCCTAAAATGGATGCTTCTGGTTATCTAAACCACTTTTTTGAATATCTACCTGGTCTTATATCTGGAAATAGTTTTTCTTTACGAATGCATCTGTTCGACAAAACAAGCTCAGCTTTCTCCGCCGTTTACAGCAAAGTCCACACACAAATCTCCGCAGCTCTGAACCTCTGAAACTCTGACTCTAGGTTGCGATTACGGCATCAGAAAGAGAAGCTTTCAACCACTCTTTGCACTGCTCTGTTTTTTGACAAAAGTTAGACCAACAAGCTTACTGCAAATCTACCTCCTTGTGAGGAATTTAACTATACCCTACCTTTGGGTCAGTTTCTTCAGTACCGGTTAACTCACAAAGTTCCCACAGTCGGTTACTCTTCTTGCTACTATGGCACAGCGATATACAAGCCCAGAAAAGGGTAAGGGTGTTGCTTCCTCTAGTACTTGGTTTTGGGAAATCGATTCCAAGCTTGTAGAAGCCAATCGATTTACCCTCATTGGGAGGGTTACAAATCTAGATCTAACTAAACCAAAGGCTGTTGTAGCCTTCTTACCGTCCCTTTGGCCGATAGCAGGTAGGGTTGTCGGTAAAGATCTTGGCCGTGACAAATTCCAGTTCACCTTCTCCTCTGAAGCAGACTTGGAAATGGTTCTAAAGAAGGCTCCCTTCCACTACAAGTATTGGATGGTGATTCTACAACGATGGGAACCGATTATATCGGAATCATTCCCATCACTTATACCTTTCTGGATTCGAGTTCAAGAACTCCCATTGCATTACTGGAAAAATGAAGTCCTTGACACTATCGGCAGTAAACTAGGCCGTGTCATCCTTCCAAATTCGGATGAGGGAAGGTCCTAGTAGAAATCAATGCTCTGCAACCTCTGGTTACTAAAAGGTCGGTTCAATTCTCATTTGGAGAAGAAATTTGGGTGGATTTTGAGTATGAAAATCTCCATAAGCACTGCTTCAAGCGTATGAGATTGGACCATGAAGAGCAAGACTGCAAATTTGGGGCAAGAAGCTCAGCTGAACTAAGGCAAAGTAGGGGAATCAATAGTGAAAATACGTTGCTTCGTATTGACGCTATAAAACAGAGGAGGTCGGAAAGAAAAGAGTTAGGGGCTGTTTCTAACTCTTTTCCCAACCAAAGACATTACCAATCGCAGAGAGATGCCCCTTCATATAGAACACCAACCTATGATGATTCTTACAAGACCAAATATGATGAGGGCAGAGGACGTTCTCATAGACCCCGCGAGCATACAAGAGGGGCAGAGAGTAGACCTCAATTCAACTACCAATCCCCTTTAAGATCCAGTGAATCATCTCATCCTGTACCAAGCCTGTATAGGTCTACTCCCCAGTGGAGAGAAGTTACGAATGCTCATATGAGTGTGGGGAATCCTAGGGACTACTCTGGCTCTAGACATGAATCCCCACGTCGTTCTCATAGCCATCAGAAGACCTTTATTACTTCCTCCCCGACGAAAGACTCTCCTATTCAAGGTAATAAAAACTATGAGATTGAAGTATCTTCCAAATCTAGACGTCCTGCGTTAGAAAGGGTGGCTGAAGCATCTGGCCTGTCTCCGGCTATTCCCACCGCCTACCAAACTCAGTCAATCAATCTCCAAAAGGTGGACGTCTGGTTTGAAGAGCCTCCGATGAACAGAGGATGAGACTTGTCACATCGTCTCTCTGACATCTCTCCCCTCGAAAAGAGAACTTCGCTGCAGGGAAGATTAGGAGAACTTTCTCCAAATATTACTGCCACTGGGATTTCTCCATCTCAATCTCAAACTAGACTCCCTCTGGCCCTTCGTTTAGGAGATAGAGTTGAGGATCAAAGAGAAGTGATACTTCAAGAGAAAGTTAAAAGTAAAACAGCCCAACGAGGAGGTGAAACTTCACGAGGTAGAGGCAGGGGTAGAGGTAGAGGAAGAAAACCTATTCCCCGAAGCCCTCTCCCAGGCATATCATCACGCAAAAGAAATATGGTGGGATTTTATGTTCCTCCTTCAAGGAAAAAGCTAAACATGGAGAATGTACTTCCTAGCTCTAGCAATGCGCCTACTGTCCCTACTCACACGGATAATATACCTCAGATTGAGGCTGAAACAAACTCAAACCATCAAGCCAATGTACACCCGACTGACAGAGAGTCATCACACCGAAGAAGGGCGGATTTTCAAGCTCCGCCGCCTTCCATTCCTTAGTCTCACTGAGCTGGAACTGTCAAGGTCTTGGGAACTCCTTGACAGTTCGTAGGCTTCGGGAGATAAGGTTATCTACCTTCCCGGATATAATGTTCCTCATGGAAACAAAGAATCAAGATGACTTTGTGGGGGACTAGTTCTCCTATGGAAACATGATGTTGAGTTGGAAATCTTAGACTCGTCACCACACTTTATTGATACTAAGCTCAAATCCGAGAGCAGCTTATCCTTTTTTACCTTTGTGTATGGAGAACCTATTCAAGAAAACAGAGCAAGTCTATGGCAAAAGATTTCAAACTTTGGGGCTGGTCGTGATGCAACTTGGCTTCCCTCAGGAGACTTTAACGAAATAGTGGATGGTAGCGAGAAGAGAGGAGGAATCACTCGATCGGAATAATCCTTTGTCCCCTTTAGAAGTTTTATTACTCAGAACGGGCTAATGGATGTGAAGCATTCCGGGAATTTCCTCTCTTGAAGAGGTAAGAGATATTCACACTTTGTTCGAGCTCGTCTTGACAGATCACTTGCTAATAATTCATGGTGTGATATGTTCCCTTCGGGTCGTTCACAATATCTGTGTTTCGGGAGCTCGGATCACCGTCCGGTGATTACCTTTCTAAATGGAACTAACAAAAAGAGGAAGAAGATGTTTCGTTTTGATGATCGATTAAGAGAGAATGAAGAAATCTATCAACTTATTGCTGAAATCTGGCCAAATGTTAATGATCGGACAGTGGTGGAGAAGCTTACCTCATGTCGAAGAGAATTGATCAAATGGACTAAGGAACATGAGATTGTGACTACTCAACTGCTATCGGAATCACAACTGGCCCTGGAGGTAGTGAAACAACCCGATCCGTTTTTTTTTATACATTGGTCTCGAATTATCATTTCCATAAATGATAACCCTCAATAACCAATCATGTTACACTCAACATTCAATTAAGGCAATTAAACCAAGCACAATTAAACCAAGAACAATTCCATTGAACCAAACCAATAGCCAATATTCCAGTCAACAACCAATAACCAATCCAACATGAACAATATCAATATCCCGTAATGACAAGTCTAACAATCGAACTACCAGCATCCTAACAGCTCTAACAATAAGCAAGAAATCAAGATCGTGGGATCATCCACTCTTCCCAGCCTTGATTCCACGATCACATCTTTTCTTTACCTGCAACACATGGTTAAAAGAGTTACGTGAGTATTATCATAAATACTAAGTGAAGCGGTCATCCTGTCTACATGCTAAATAATCGTAGATAGAGAACAAGGTGCAATACCAGGATGAGCAAGCAGCAATGCACACAAGCAAACACAGAAAATTCAACACAGTTCAACCTGCGTCGATTGACACATCCACTCTGTGTCGATCGACACGGGTTCCCAGTGTGTGTTGCGCGACACGCCACCTTGGTGTCGAGCGATACACACTGTGTCGATCGACACACTTTCCCAGAAATGAGACTTTGATCAAATCCTCTCACAGATCGATCTCGAATCCAGAAACTCGTCAAATCCTGCGTAAAAACATCAACAAGCACACGAAATCCATTCCCAAACAACAAACAATCGTATTCCATCAAATTCCCAACCTACAACAGCCTACAGTCATGCATTCACCTGATTTCTGGAAAGAACGGATGAAGAACGCGAAGAACAGCGAAGAACACAGAAACCCTAACTCGAAATCTTCTGATTTCGAATCCAACAGCCTCCAAATCCGATTCTTATTTGTTCTAAAGATCCCAGAACACAACTAACACTCAAATTTGGATTGAGAATACAAAGAAATCCACAAGAACTCTTCGATTCTTCCCAATCCTCTAAAAATCCTCTCTTCTCTTTCTCTGATCATAATTTCGGCCAAAAGAGAACAAAAACGCGTATCTCTTCTAAATAGGGAAACCCTAAGTCCCCTCAAACCGAGCAATTCAACCGAGAGATTGAAACCAAACATCTCGGCTTGATTCGGACATGTATCGATCGACGCACAATGCTTGTGTGGATTGACGCAAGTCAACACGCAACTTCTCATAAGTCAAAAGCCTGTGTGTCGATCGACACACACCCTGCGTCGATCGACACACCAACCAAAATCATATATTTTGGTTCGCGAGCGTTATAATTCTCCTCCACTGACAAGGATTCGTCCTCGAATCACAAGTCACACACTACCCGGATCCCTGCTAAGGTCACCACTTATGCCCAGAAACCCAACCCACACTTTTCTGGGGACACAACAATGTATCGTTATAGTCCTGACCCTGTCTGCCTGATTGATCGAACAACAATCAAACAAGAACATGCATGATCCACCTTAGACCTGGCAAGAGACCAATTGATCGTGCAACAATCAAACAAGAACATGCACGACCAGGACGCTACATTACTCCCCGAAATCGTCCGAATTGAGGTTCCAGATATAACTACTAACCCCAGACTAGACCTGACAACCCAAACACATATTTGACCCCACCGGTCAACCCACCTGAGATCATCCCCGATCCCTTGAAACGCATTCGGCCGCCTACTTACCACCACGTCCAGACCCTACCGCTCGTACTCATACTCATACTCATACTCATACACATATACACCACTCCTGCTCGCAGGATCATCACCCTTTAAGCTACGGTATGCAGGGAACCCACTATCCCCTGGAGAGACCCACTATCCCTTAAAGTACATGTAGGAGACCCACCGTCCCCTGAGAGGCCCACTACCCCTCGAGTATATGCAGGAAATCCACTATTCCTTGGAGAGATCCACTATCCCTCGAGTATTCAGGAAACCCACTATTTCCTGGAGAGATCCACCATCCCTCGAGTATTCAGGAATCCCACTATTCTCTGGAGAGGTACTCTGTCACATGCCATTGTCACCATCTATCGACCGAAAATGTCTCCGTGGCTCATCATGACATTCCCCCACTGGGAATATTGCTAACGCTGTAACCCTCACTTGGTTACTGTAACCACCACTTGGTTATAAACACATAAGAACTCACATCTTAAATCCAACAATAATAAGAAAACTCATCTTATTAATCCTCAAAAATGTAAATCGTTACAACGCAAAACGAAATACATAACAACATAGCCACATGCTATCTCAACAAAAAATCGAAAACACTCAAGCCTCTGCTTGCTTCTCGAACCACTTAGAGAACTTGGACTTCATCTTCGCCTCTGGCTCCCAAGTCTCCTCCTCGATACCATTGCAGTCCCAAACAACTCTCACCAACGGTATCCTCTTGCGACATAGTACCTTGACTCTTCTCTCGAGAATCCTCACAGGTCTCGCCGCCAAAGTCATGTTAGGCTGAAGATCCTCCGGAATCCTAGCCAATACCTCCTCGGACTGATGCAGACACTTTCGCAGCATCGACACATGGAAGACATCATGAAAAACCCTCATACTCTGAGGTAACTCCAGCCTATAAGCCACTGGTCCAACCCGCTCCACAACCCTGAACGGACCCATAAACCTCGGACTTAGCTTATTCTCAGAAATGGATCTATTAGGACCCCTCAACATAACTGCCTTGAGATACACCTTATCTCCCAGCTCAAACTCCAACTCTCTTCTCCTCTTATCGGCATAACTCTTCTGCCGATCCCGCGCCTCCTTCAGATTCAGCTTCAAGACACGGATCTTCTCCGTCGTCTCCTGAACAAAGTTTGCACCGAACATGCTACTCTCCCCCACTTGAGTCCAGCATAACGGTGTCCTACATGGCCTTCCATACAGAGCCTCATATAGAGCCATCCCGATGCTCGCCTGATAGCTGTTGTTATAAGCAAACTCTTCCAGGTTCAGGTGATCCGCCCAATGACCACCATAGTCCAGCACACACATCCTCAGTAAATCCTCAAAAGTCTGAATTGTCCTCTCTGACTGCCCATCTGTCTGGGGATGATATGCTGTATTCATATGCACCTTCGTGCCCATCTCAGCCTGAAATGCTCCCCATAACTCTGAAGCAAATCTCGGATCCCTGTCTGACACAATACTAGCTGGCACTCCATGCAGCCTCACAATCTCCCGCACATACTTCTTAGCCAACATCGCAGCTCCATCGGTCTTCTTAATGACCAGAAAATGTGCTGACTTGGTCAGACGATCCACAATAACCCAGATAGCATCATACGTCCGCGATACTGGCAGCCCTGTCACAAAATCCATAGTAATCATATCCCACTTCCACTCCAGAATAGGCAGACTCTGTAACAGACCCCCTCGGAACCTGATGCTCAGCCTTCACCAGCTGACACACGTTGCACTCTGAAACCCACTTCGCAACATACTTCTTCATCCCGACCCAATGGTAGTACCTCTTCAGATCCAGGTACATCTTAGTCGCTCCTGGATGAATAGACAAGATGCTCGCATGAGCCTCCCTCAGAATCTCCTGTCTGAGATCCTCATCAGTCGGTACACATACTCGACCGTTCAGCAGTATAGTCCCATTTGACGAGACCAGATACTCTGAACCCTCAACTCGTGAAGCCTCAACCAAAACCGGATCCCCCTGCTGAGCTTCCCGAATCCTGCTCAACAAGTCTGCCCGATTAGCTGTCTCTAATCCCAGCGGTTCCTGCGCGATAACACACAGACTCAACGTGCTAAGCTCGTTCGCCAAATCCTCCTTATCACGCTCCTGAGCCGAAGCAACCCTCTTCCGACTCAACACATCTGCAACCAGATTAGCTTTCCCCGAATGATACTCAATCTCAAGATCGTAATGAGCTACCAACTCCATCCAGCGCCTCTGCCTCAGGTTCAACTCTGGCTGAGTGAAGAAATACTTCAGACTCTTATGATATGTGAACACCTGGACCTTCCCGCCATAAAGATAAGATCGCCAAATCTTCAGGGCGAAGATCACTGCAGCCAACTCCAAGTCATGAGTAGGGTAATTGCACTCGTGCTTCCTCAACTACCTCAAAGCATAAGCAATAACCTTCCCCTGCTGCATCAACACATAACCCAGACCACTACCAGATGCATCCGTATACACCACGTATGGCTCCCCTGGATCAGGCAACGCCAAAACTAGTGTACTAGTCAGCATCTCCTTCAGCTTCCCGAAGCTCTCTTCACACTCTGCCGACCATACAAACTCCACATCCTTCCTAGTCAACTTCGTCATAGCCTGCGCCATACTCGCAAAACCCTTGATGAATCTCCGGTAATACCCAGCTAAACCAAGGAAACTCCTGATCTCCGTCGCATTCATCGGCCTCGGCCAATCTCTGATGGCCTCGATTTTAGCTGGATCCACTGAAACTCCCTCAGCAGACACGACATGCCCCAGAAAACCCATCTCTCGTTGCCAAAAACTGCACTTACTCAGCTTCGCGTACAATATCTGTTCTCGCAACTTCTCCAACACCCGTCTCAGATGAACCTCATGCTCCTCAGGACTCCTCGAATATACCAGAATATCATCGATGAAGATGATCACGAACTCATCTAGGTACTCCCGGAACACCCCGTTCATCAGAGTCATGAATGCTGCCGGCGCATTCGTTAGTCCGAACGGCATCACCACAAACTCATAGTGCCCATACCTCGTTCTAAAAGCCATCTTCTTCACATCGGACTCATATATCGGTATCTGGTGGTAACCCGAAGCCAAACCAATCTTGGAGAACCAAGTAGCCCCTCGCAACTGATCCAACAACTCATCTATCCACGGCAGAGGATACCTGTTCTTCACAATGACTGGGTTGAGTCCCCGATAATCGATACACAACCGGAAACTCCCATCCTTCTTCTTCACAAACAGCACTGGCGCTCCCCACGGTGAACTACTTGGTCGGATGAAACCCTTACCCAGCAAATCATCCAACTGCTTCTTCAGCTCTGCCATCTCTGCTGGAGCCATCCGGTAAGGTGCCTTAGATATCAGCGCCGTCCCAGGTTCCAACTCAATCGTGAAAGGATCAGACCGTGACGGTGGGAACCCCTGCAATGACTGAAACACATCCTGGAAATCCCGGACAACCTGAATATCTTCCACTGCAACCCCTCCAACAGACTCTGGCATCACAATCGTTAGCAAGTACGCCTCACAGCTATTCTCAATCATCTGCTCAGCCTAAATTGCAGAAATCACTAAGCTCCCGGAAGTCGGCCTGATACCCTGATAAACCAACCTCCCTGCCTCACGCTCGAACGCTACTCGTCCTCGATGACAATCCAGATGAGCCTTATACCGATCCAGCCAATCAATCCCTAAGATGACATCGTATAACACCACCGGACTAATCACAAAATCTGCTGGTATCGACACTCCTTCCACCAAAACATTAACTCCCTGAGCCCGACCGAAAGTAGCCAAAGTCCTCCCTCCAGCCACCCTAACCACTCCCGACTGCTCCCCAGAATCACTCTGGATCCCACTGCTCTCCACGCACTCCGGTGTAATGAAACTAACAGTAGCTCCAGAATCGAACAAAACATGGGATTCACGCCCGCCTACTACTAAGGTCCCTACACAATTCATGTGTCACAGAGCCTAAAGTATTATCACAGATACAAGGATTCCACAACAAGCAATTCAAAATATCATAAATTCATAAAGCTAAGGTTTAAAATGTACCTGTTATCGGCCTGACGCTAGGACCCCCAATCTCTGTCGAAGTGAACACTCGCGGCGCAACAAGCTGTCTCAACGGCTGTACATCCACCACCGCCCCCTACACAGGCTGCACCACTGTGACTGCCATCTGCAACTTGGGACACCTCGCCTTAATGTGCCCCGCCTCTCCGCACTGGAAACACGCCTGCGTAGCCCAAATCTCTCTCTTTTTCGGGAAAGCTGCCACTCGATGCTCTATGCTCCCACAACCAAAGCACCCTGCACCACTCTGACTACCCTGAGCCCTCTGACAAGAACCCGAAGAGCCCTCCCACTTCCTCTTCTGTCCCAGAGCAGGCTTACCGCCCCTGCTCGAACCCACCTGCTGCTGCTGCTGCGGCCTCCTCTGCTGCTGCTGCTGCTGCACCGGTGGACTAGCCACCACAGCCCACTCAGCTCTCTGATCATCCTCGATCGCCGCTGCAGTCTCAACCAAATTTGTCCTCGTGGCAAACTTGTGCCCCCTGCACAAGGTCTTCAGCCCTGGTCGAAGTCCATGCAAGAACCTCCTGATCTGGGACTCCTCACTCCCAAACTTACGACCAGCATGTGCCAACAGCCTGCCGAACACCTCATCATACTCCCTGACCGTACTCTCTCCTTGAGTCAGCGCCAAGAACTGCGCCTGCATCCGGTCCACTGCCTCCTGAGGAAAATACTTGGCATCAAACTCTGCCAAGAAATTTGCCCAGGTCATCCCTGCCTGAGGTCTCCAGCTAGTCACACTCCTCCACCACAGGAATGCATCTCCCTCCAAATGGTGAACCGCTAGGTCCACCCTGAACTCCTCAGGACATCTCAGCGCTTGGAAATTATGCTCCAGACGACTCCTCCATGCAACAGCCTCCTCAGGATTAGCACCGAGAAGTGTGCAGTAGTAATCCTGTGCATCTGCTCCAAAAACCTCAGATATGAAGTATCTCTAGCAGCCACTGCACCTGGCTGAACCCCAGCCGCTACCGGCTCTCCTCCAGCTACAACTGGCTCAACAACCGGAGCCTGACCCTGAGCCGGTGCCCCACCTGGCGTCTGCTCGATGACCTGTTGCATCAAAGCCTCCAGACGGTCCAACCGACCCTGATCAGCACCCCTGCCAGGACCCCCACCCGGGCCCTGCGCCACACTGGCCATCTCAGTACTCTCGACACCCACTGTGTCCTGGCTCACTGGCTCGGAAGGCATCTGAGACTCTGCAACCTCCTCCTGCGTGGTCTCCTGAGCCACACTCGTGTCAACTGACTCCTCTACAGCTCCACGACCACGCCCCCGGCCTCTACCTCTACCCCCACGGGCACCCTGACCTCTGCCTCTAGTACCTCTAACCATCTCTCACTGCACTATCCACAGCAGACCAAAACATTAGAGACAGAAAAATCACACAACACTTACCGTGGAATCACATTGAAGGCTCAGAGAAGATGATCCAGGACTCCAAACCCACACATCAATCAATTGACTAACTACTCATAATCAATCAATCAACATTTCACAGTACATGCAACACTAAGTTCTCCCGCCCTAGAACCGTAAGGGATCTGATACCAAATTGAAACAACTGACCCGTTTTTTTTTTATACATTGGTCTCAAATTATCATTCCCATAAATGATAACCCTCAATAACCAATCATGTTACACTCAACATTCAATTAAGGCAATTAAACCAAGCACAATTAAACCAAGAACAATTCTATTGAACCAAACCAATAGCCAATATTCCAGTCAACAACCAATAACCAATCAAACATGAATAATATCAATATCCCGTAATGACAAGTCTAACAATCGAACTACCAGCAACCTAGCAGCTCTAACAATAAGCAAGAAATCAACACCCTGGGATCATCCACTCTTCCCAGCCTTGATTCCACGATCACATCTTTTCTTTACCTGCAACACATGGTTGAAAGAGTTGCGTGAGTATTATCATAAATACTCAGTGAAGTGGTCATCCTGTCTACAGGCTAAATAATCGTAGATAGAGAACAAGATGCAATACCAGGATGAGCAAGCAACAATGCACACAAGCAAACACAGAAAATTCAACACAGTTCAACCTGCGTCGATCAACACATCCACTCTGTGTCGATCGACACGGGTTCCCAGTGTGTGTCGCGCGACACGCCACCTTGGTGTCGAGCGATACACACTGTGTCGATCGACACAGAGCAACTGTGTCGATCGACGCACTTTCCCAAAAACGAGACTTCGATCAAATCCTCTCACAGATCGATCTCGAATCCAGAAACTCGTCAAATCTTGCGTAAAAACATCAACAAGCACACGAAATCCATTCCCAAACAACAAACAATCGTATTCCATCAAATTCCCAACCTACAACAGCCTACAATTACGCACTCACCTGATTTCTGGAAAGAACAGATGAAGAACGCGAAGAACAGCGAAGCCGTGTTCTGTGGCTCCATTGCGGAGACAAAAATACGAAATACTTCCACTATGTTACGCGAAACAGGAAAGCTATCAACCGTTTCACAGTATTAGAAGATAATATGGGAGTACCTAACCATAGAGAGCAAGACTTTACGCGTATTATCTCCAACTACTTCCAAGAGATCTTTACTTCGAAATCACAAGGTGATTTCTCTATTTTAGAAGATGTACTTTCCCCTTGTATCTCTGCGGAAATGAATGAGGGATTAATAACAGTACCATCGGCTGAAGAAGTCAAAGCAACCACTTTTGATATCAACGCCGGGAAAGCGCCAGGTGCTGATGGCTTTAACTCCGGTTTTTTCCAATCCTTTTGGACAATTATTGGACCCGATATCATTAAAGAGGTACAAGAGTTCTTTACATCGGGAGTTTTCCCTCCCATGATGAATGTAACTCATGTTAGACTTATACCTAAGATACTAAGTCCTAAAAAAGTTTCCAAGTACCGCCCCATTGCTTTATGCTATGTGTTCTATAAGATAATTGCTAAAATCTTAACAAAGAGACTACAAGCATTTCTTTCTAGCCTTTTCTCGGAGCATCAATCCGCCTTTGTCCCCGTAAGAGCAATTTCCGACAATGTGTTGATCACACATGAAACTCTCCACTTTTTGCAGATTTCTCAAGCGACAAAACGTGGAGCTATGGCCGTGAAAACGGATATGAGTAAGGCCTATGATCGTATTGAATGGGATTTCCTCAAAGCGGTTCTTGTAAGGATGGGATTTCATGAGCGATGGATTGGTTGGATTCTCGAATGTGTTTCAACGGTTTCCTATACCTTCCTTATCAATGGCTCCCCACAAGGATTGGTGACAACCATAAGAGGCTTAAGACAAGGCGACCCACTTTCCCCTTACCTCTTTATAATATGCACCGAAGTACTCTCGGGTCTTTGCCGGAAAGCTCAAGAAAGAGGAACTCTCCCCGGGATTAGAGTGGCAAAAGTAAGTCTGTGTGTGAACCACCTCCTCTTTGCCGATGACACAATGTTCTTTTGTAAATCAAACCCGAAGGCTTATCCTTTCACAATATGAGCGTATTTCAGGGCAATGCATCAACTTAGACAAGTCGTCTATTACCTTTGCCGGTAAAACACCCTAAGCTACGCGGCAAATAGCTAAACGAATCTTGAAAATAAGGAAAGAAGGAGGCACCAGAAAGTATTTAAGGTATCCCGAAAAACTTTGGCTTAAGAAAAAGAGATATATTTGCTTATATTGTGGATCGAATTCATCAACGGTCACATAGTTGGACATCAAAGTTCTTATCCCCGGCAGGTAAACAAGTGCTACTTAAAGTTGGTCTCTCTTCTATGCCGAATTACACAATGACATGCTTCAAGATTCCTATATCTTTATGCAAGCAAATTCAATCAATATTGACCCGGTTTTGGTGGGACTCTAACCCCAATCAAAGGAAGATATGTTGGGTGTCTTGGAAGAAGTTGTCGTATCCTAAGAATGCGGGGGGCTTAGGCTTCCGTGACATTGAAACCTTTAATGATGCGTTATTGGTAAAACAAGGATGGAGACTTTTACAAAACCCGACCAGCCTGCTAGCGCGTGTTCTACTTGGAACATATTGTCACTCTTCATCTTTTATGGAGTGTTCCTTACCTTCTCGACCATCTCATGGTTGGCGTAGCATTATGGCAGGACATGACGTGATTAAACGTGGACTTGGTTGGGTGGTGGGTTCGGGAGAAAAGGTGAACGTATGGTCTCAGCCTTGGCTCTCGAATTCTCAGCCAATGTGCCCTATGGGTCCGCCAACATTAGGCTCAAAAGATATGAGAGTTGCGGATCTAATAGACCCGACCACACGCCAATGGGATATTAGCCGTATCCGAGAGTTACTACCAGCATATGAAGAGACTATTCGACTTATCCCCCTAGGAACTAACAGAAGAGTGGATAAACAAGTATGGCTTCCTTTCAAACGGGGGATTTACACGACACGTTCTAGATACGGGGTGTCCACAGTGTATGATATCCCGGCTCCTCAACTCCAATTTAATTGGCAAGCACAGTTTTGGAAAATCCACTCTCTCCCCAAAATAAAGAGTTTCCTCTGGAAAGCTTTAGTGGAGCTCTTCCGGTAGGTATGCTCTTATTACAAAGGGGAATGGACATTAATCCAAATTGTAAACGTTGTGGAGCCATTGAAACAGTGCTTCATGTACTCAGAGACTGCTTATTTTCCATCTTAGTATGGAGTTCTACCCCTTTATCGGGTCTTGTTCAGAATCATGGAGATATATTCTCCTACATCACGAGTTTGTCAAGGCTCAAAGTATTGCCACCAGTGGAAGTCTCCATCGATGCCCTCTATGCGTGGACTCTCTGGAATATTTGGACAGCTATGAATCAATTGATGTTTAATGATTTATAATTCTCTGCAGGAGAAGTAGTCTTGAAATCAATTGGAGAAGCCTCGGCTTGGCAGAAAGCTCAACCTTCTCGGTTCACTAAGCCGATTACTTCTACACAGCCTTTGCGATCTCCATAAATCACTTATGGCTTTGTATATTATGTGGATGCAGCTTGGAATGCAGCCTCCTTAAATTGCGGTATGGGTTGGACACTTACCTCGGAAGAGTCCTCCCCTGTTTTCACCGCATCTGATGCATGTCCTCTGGTCTCTTCCGCCCTCGTAGCAGAAACCAGAGCTCTTATGTCAGCCATGATCTACACTCTAGACATGGGTTGTGACGTTGTCACAATGAGATCCGACTCTCAAACCCTTATCCGCCTCCTTAACTCCTCTGAGACTCACATCGATGTAGATGTTCTACTCGACGATATTAGAGAGTTAGCTACAAGTTTTACTTCAATTGTTTTTCAACATGTAAATCGGTCTGCAAACAATGCAGCCGATGACTTAGCTAAACAGGCCTTACTGGCCTTGGATCAAGATGTAACAGAACCTTAGTTTCAGTGAAATTTTAAATTCGTGACCAAAAAAATAATAATATTCTAGATATACAACAATCGAATATATCGTTGTAAACCAACCCTACATAAACCTTATATATAAAACCCTAAATAAACGTTTCCTTTCTTATATAAACGAATCATTAGTTTTTTTTTTTTTGCTAAATACAAATCATTAGTTTTCTGTAGTTTTTGGTTTCATCTATGTTTCTCCTTTTTAGTTTAGTTTATAAAACGTTTGCTTATCATTTGATTCATGTTCTGATACTCGAATATTGATATGGTTTCTTTTTGGCTTTTATAGGTTTCGTGGATTATTGATGTAGGGGTGGCAGTGACTCCCTCATCTATTTGATCTGTTGGACATTTGGAGAGCCTATCATTGTTTTATGTTTTTTTGTTTTTTTTTTGCAACTTACGTTTCTCTTCCTTTATATTTGTTCTTCTTATGGAGTTTTGTTTATATAAGATACTCATATCGTTTGATCGATTTTCTTTAATCATGTGATTTATATGCCTTTGATCGTCTATTTGTTTTTGTTTTGTTCGATTATTGATATGTTTTGTGTTTTTATGTTTTCTAGGTTTTTTTTTTATCATTGTCAAACCGGAATACTGGAAGTCCTTGAAAACCATATCTCATTTTTCATACTTGTACACTTTATATCATTAATATATATCACTGGTTGGACTTCTTATTAAAATTTATGTTTTGACAATTTCACCATGCGATAGGAAGCTTACAGATTCAAACACTCCAGCCTAATTGAGGAATATGGAGCTGGATAAAACACTGAAAAACAAGAAAAAAAAAAAAAAAAAATAAGAAGAAGGAGAAGAAGAAGTGATTATCTATTTTAATGTTGTACTAGATTTTGCCCCGCACCAAGTGCGGAATTATAAATTCAAGTTTTTAAAATACAATATACGTTAAAATAATGAAAGAATATAGTACAATAAGTTAAAATAGATCATTTTCAATTATACATACTAAAATTGATTAGATAAATAAATACGTCCAAATTTTTGTATATCTAATCGGTTTTCGTATCTGTAGTTTTTTTTTTTACAATCGGTACTGCGTTTTGAATGGAGAAAAAATGGTTTGCAATAACGAAATGGTTTATGTTTTTGGTTTATTGGTTTTGTAGATAATTAAAGAATCTCATAAACAAAGCAAACTAAAAGCTACTTTATTTAGTTTTGATTTTAAAAGAGTCAATTGCACAAATGCCACTTTTAGTGTATACATTTGCAAGAATGCCACTTAAAGGTGTTCATTTGCAAAAATACCACTAATTATGAATTTTTAAATCCTAAATCTTAAAATTATAACCCATAAACAATGTTGTGACCCTAAAACACGTTAAACCTTTAAAACTAAACTTTAATAAAATATAGTTAACCCAAACATAAATGATATAATAATTTTTTTTTTTTTGAAAAATGACATTTTTGCAAAGATTTTGAAAAATGTGCCATTTTTGAAATGTGAGATTTCTCTTGAACTTTTGTTTATTTTAAAACAAAAATTTAATTTTAAATTGGTTTTCTTGAGTTAGGATCTCAGTTTAGTTAGAACATTGATCAAATTTCCTAATATTAAGCTAATATTGGGCTAATTTTAATATACAATAAAACCTTTATAAATTAATAATGTTGGGACTATAAAATTTTATAAATTTAGAGAGATATTAATTAATCGATAAATTAATAAATATTATGTGCAATACCTAATATTGTGATTTTAATGTGAATATTAATCAATTGGGTTTCTTTTGATATTGGGCTAGTTGTGAGATGGGCAAAATATATTGATTGCATTAAATATTTGGTGTCCTAACGTGATTATTGGGCTAACATGTGATTGTGTGATTTTCCTAATTATGAACAGATACCTAATATTGTGATTTTCCTAATTTTGATTAACAAACCCTTAAAATCCTCCTAGCATGACACCTAGGATTGTCAAAAAATGTCTCCTCTATTAATATATAGAGTATTAACATTTAAACAAAAAATTTCTCTTGAACTTTTGTTTATTTTAAAACAAAAATTTAATTTTAAATTGGTTTTCTTGAGTTAGGATCTCAGTTTAGTTAGAACATTGATAAACTTTCCTAATATTAAGCTAATATTGGGCTAATTTTAATATACAATAAAACCTTTATAAATTAATAATGTTGGGACTATAAAATTTTATAAATTTAGAGAGATATTAATTAATCGATAAATGAATAAATATTGTGTGCAATACCTAATATTGTGATTTTAATGTGAATATTAATCAATTGGGTTTCTTTTGATATTGGGCTAGTTGTGAGATGGGCAAAATCTATTGATTGCATTAAATTTTTGGTGTCCTAACGTGATTATTGGGCTAACATGTGATTGTGTGATTTTCCTAATTATGAACAGATACCTAATATTGTGATTTTCCTAATTTTAATTAACAAACCCTTAAAATCCTCCTAGCATGACACCTGGGATTCTAAAAAAATGTCTCCTCTATTAATATATAGAGGATAACATGTAAACCTACTACTAGATTTTTCCCTGCACCAAGTGCGGGATTATAAATTCAAGTTTTTAAAATACAATATACGTTAAAATAATGAAAGAATATAGTACAATAAGTTAAAACAGATCATTTTCAATTATACATACTAAAATTTGTTAGATAAATAAATACGTCCAAATTTTTTTATATCTAATCGGTTTCGTATCTGTAATTTTTTTTACAATCGGTACTGCGTTTTGAGTGGAGAAAAAAATTGGTTTGCAATAACGAAATGGTTTACGTTTTCGATTTATTGGTTTTGTAGATAATTAAAGAATCTCATAAACAAAGCAAACTAAAAACTGCTTTACTTAGTTTTGATTTTAAAAGAGTCAATTGCACAAATGCCACTTTTATTGTATACATTTGCAAGAATGCTACTTAAGGGTGTTCATTTGCAAAAATACCACTAATTATGAATTTTTAAATTCTAAGTCTTAAAATTATAACCCCTAAACAATGTTGTGACCCTAAAACACGTTAAACCTTTAAAACTAAACTTTAATACAACATAGTTAACCCAAACATAAATGATAAAATAAATTTTTTTTTTTTGGTTGAAAAAGTGATATTTTTGCAAAGATTTTGAAAAATGTGTGTGAGATTTCTCTTGAACTTTTGTTTATTTTAAAACAAAAATTTAATTTTAAATTGGTTTTCTTGAGTTAGGATCTCAATTTAGTTAGAACATTGATCAACTTTACTAATATTAAGCCAATGTTGGGCTAATTTTAATATACAATAAACCTTTATAAATAATAATGTTGGGACTATAAAATTTTATAAATTTAGAGAGATATTAATTAATCGATAAATTAATAAATATTGTGTGCAATACCTAATATTGTGATTTTAACGTGAACTAGGTGATAACCCGCACCGTGTGCGGATATAATTGTTTTTATGAATGTAAGTTAATTTATTTAAGGGTGATTTGCAACAATAACCAACAAAGAATTAATAATTAGTAATCTGACCAAAATAAGCTTATGTGGCTTAATCTAATCCATTGAAATTAGGGAAAATGGCTAGATTTTAAGTTATAATTTTTTTTTGTGTTATTAGGCCAATTTTCCCTTTATTTAATTACCCGAATTTATCTTTTGAAAACAAAAAGACATTATTGTTTGTTTTAAATTTTTGATACATGTAAAAGATTTATATGTCTAGGATACCATTTGGAATATTTTTGAGTGATAACCCTAAAAATTTGTAGGATTTATTGTTCTCTTTTTCTTTTTCTTCTTCACCTTCTTCATTAACTCGGTGTTTTTTTTTGTCTATCTACGTCTACTCTACTTTTTTTATTCCTCTTCCAACTTTTATCATTTTTTTCTTTCAATTTTCATATCTCTGTTTTTTTTTTAATTTTTCTTTTTCTCCTCTTTTCTTTATTTTTCTTTTCTCATCTAGACTTTGTCTAATTATTTTTTTCTTATTTTCTTTCTAGTATTTCTTTGTCTTTTGTCTTCCTACTCTTCTTATTCTTCTTTAGCTTTTTCATCTTCTTGTCTTTTTTCTTTATCACTTTCTTCGTCTACTCTTCTTAGAGATCAATATAAATTGTTTATTTCTTCTGTCTTTTTTTTTTCTTTGCTCTAAAATTTATAAGAATGAAAAAAACAAAGAATTTTAGGGATGTATCATTGTAATTTAATAATTTTTCGTAATTTTACTTTAAAAATGTTTGAAATTAAAGTCATTAGTGAGTGGTGAATGACTTCCCAATTTATAGGACTATGTTACCATTTTTCATTTATTTTTAATAAACAAATCTTGACTGTAAATTTGGTTCTTGTATTATTTGCTTCTTGTTGCAACCTCCATTAAAGATCTTGAGCTCTTTTTTTTTCTTCTTCTTTTGACTGTTCAAATACAGGTTAAATATTAGTATTTTGATTATTTCGTAACTCCAAAAACATATCGTCATTTAAAAGTTTTTACTTCAAACAATACATATAAAATAAATCAAACATGGTAGTTTCAAAATTTACGAAAATATTTTGAGAAGCTTGCTCCAAAATTTACCTTAACAAATCTTTGAAATATTAGAATATTTTCACAATTTTGTTGCGATGGAGAAATTTAATAGTTATTTTAAAATTTTCCAAAAAGAAATAAATTTTACATTTGATATGATTTTTTGCCATGTCATATTTTTCCCAAGACATGTCATCATTTTTCTTAGAGAAAGCCAATGGAATTAAAACACCTAAGCTATTTTAATAATTGCACTTCCCTTTTAATAGTAATGGGATATTGATCAATTGGGTTTCTTTTGATATTGGGCTAATTGTGAGATGGGCAAAATCTATTGATTGCATTAAATTTTTGGTGTCCTAACGTGATTATTGGGCTAACATGTGATTGTGTGATTTTCCTAATTATGAACAGATACCTAATATTGTGATTTTCCTAATTTTGATTAACATACCCTTAAAATTCTCCTAGAATGATACCTAGGATTCTCAAAAAATGTCTCCTCTATTAATATATAGAGGATAACATTTAAACCTACTACTAGATTTTGCCCCGCACCAAGTGCGGGATTATAAATTCAAGTTTTTAAAATACAATATATGTTAAAATAATGAAAGAATATAGTACAATAAGTTAAAACAGATCATTTTCAATTATACATACTAAAATTGATTAGATAAATAAATACGTCCAAATTTTTTTATATCTAATCGGTTTTCATATCTGTAGTTTTTTTTTACAATTGGTACTACGTTTTGAGTGGAGAAAAAATTGGTTTGCAATAACGAAATGGTTTACGTTTTCGGTTTATTGGTTTTGTAGACAATTAAAGAATCTCATAAACAAAGCAAACTAAAAGCTGCTTTATTTAGTTTTGATTTTAAAAGAGTCAATTGCACAAATGCCACTTATAGTGTATACATTTGCAAGAATGCCACTTAAGGGTGTTCATTTGCAAAAATACCACTAATTATGAATTTTTAAATCCTAAATCTTAAAATTATAACCCCTAAACAATGTTGTGACCCTAAAACACGTTAAACATTTAAAACTAAACTTTAATACAACATAGTCAACCCAAACATAAATGATATAACGATTTTTTTGTTTTTGAAAAAGTGACATTTTTGCAAAGATTTTGAAAATGTGCCATTTTTGAAATGTGAGATTTCTCTTGAATTTTTGTTTATTTTTTTTAAAAAATTTAAATTGGTTTTCTTGAGTTAGGATCTCAGTTTAGTTAGAACATTGATCAAATTTCCTAATATTAAGCTAATATTGGGCTAATTTTAATATACAATAAAACTTTTATAAATTAATAATGTTGGGACTATAAAATTTTATAAATTTAGAAAGATATTAATTAATCGATAAATGAATAAATATTGTGTGCAATACCTAATATTGTGATTTTAACGTGAATATTGATCAATTGGGTTTCTTTTGAGATTGAACTAATTGTGAGATGGGCAAAATCTATTGATTGCATTAAATTTTTGGTGTCCTAACGTGATTATTGGGCTAACATGTGATTGTGTGATTTTCCTAATTATGAACAGATACCTAATATTGTGATTTTCCTAATTTTGATTAACACCCCTTAAAATCCTCCTAGCATGACACCTATGATTCTCAAAAAAAATTCTCCTCTATTAATATCTAGAGGATGTTTTTGTGAAAACGTTTTGCGTATCTTTTGGTGATTATTATAATAGGCTTTCATAACATGTACTTATTAGTTTTATTAGCTGATATATAATACTAGCAGTTTGGTTTCTTCTTCTTTTTTTCATATTGGGTTTCTTCTTTATCTTCATTCTTCATCCCCATTTCTTCGTTCTTTTTCGGTTTTTCCTTCATGAAGAATTTTTTAATACCATTACGTTGTCTGGATTGCCTAATCATAAATTTCGGTTAAAAATTGGTACTTCTTTATGTTACTAAGAAATGTTGATCCTAAAAAGGGTTTATGAAATGGTACAAGGTTTATATAAAACCAAAATTTGATCGTCAAGTATCGATTATAAATCCATTTTTACGTGTATAAATTTAATTTTTAATATCTTAATGAAAGTAAAGTCCTTTAAATCTGGTAATCATAAACACATATATTGTATATATAATTATATATATCAATACAAGTTGTAATATTTTCATAACCATATAGACGGATTATTATAAGATCATAGTTAATTCAAAGAGACCATCATACGCTGTATTGATTTTGTAAAATCATTTTTACATAATCCCGTCAAACCGACTAATCATAATTAACCTAACTAACCACAATCTAACTGAACCGAATCGCGATATAGATACTGGCACAAAATTTCGTGAGAAGAACAATTGTAATGTGAACACAAAAACATGCACCAAAATAAACCAAACCCCTTAGAATTAATCGGTAATTCACTAGAAACCATATCAAATTAAATTTTATTTCTTTTTGCAACGTTACATACGAATAAAAATTTTCTATAACTGAATTAAATCGAACAGTAGTTTCAATGTGTGGAGGTTTAGACTCTCTTCTTAGGGTCTACCTCCATCGATTATGCCTGAAAAATCGCTTCTCTAATAGCTGAAGCTTCTGCAGCCAACGCTGAAGAGATATTTTCGAGAGCCATCGTATGATCGGATCTCTCCTTCTTGTTGAGTCAAAACAACCAACCCAGTCTAGCTTTCCCTGATGTTGCCAACCACGCCGCATCTGTATGACAAGTAATCAATTTGTCCCTCTCTTGTTGCCTTTTCCTGGGAGTTATCTTCAAATTAGGGTTTTTTGGCTTATAGCATCTTGAATTGCTTTGAGTATGATTTCCCCTGTAGAGTAGTTCTTTTTTTTTTTGAAAATCTTATGATTGCTTGCAATCCATATTGTCCAGCAGATCCAAGCATGTAAAGATCCTTTCTCAATTCCAATTGGGGGCAATGGAAGCAGGTTATATCTGGATTAGGCTTCTAAGTGTTTTTTAAACACTCTTCGAATCTATACTGTTTGGCAGAAACAAAACTTTATGTATTCATCGAGGTGCATTGTTTAAAATTTCTCAATTATTATTTTGTGTGCAATAATAAAATAATTAAAATTGAAATTAGCACAAAAAAGAGAGGTCACGTTAAATACAAAAAGGTGACAAAAACACTTAACTCAACATCTAATTCATCCCATTTTCCATAATGTTGGATTAACTTTTGAGTTAGCAATTTAAAAAAGAACATAACTCAAAATGGTGAATAAACCATAATTCATGATAACTCAAACTAAAATTCTAAAATTTTAGTTTGATTCATGATTGGTAATATTTTCTAGTAACTTCAAACTTGTTTTAGTCGTATTCTAATAGATTCTTCTTTATATTATCATAGTTTATAGAATTTTACTAAAATTAAAGTTACAAAAATTGGACTAAAGTATTAGCTACATTAACATTCGATGATAAAATGGTATATTGAAAATTATGTAGGTATTACCCAATTTTCATCGACCTAATTGTTGTTGAGATAGTAGGTTTCACCCTCTTTTTTGTTTTCATGTTTTCATTGGGAATTAGAACACTTAAATTCGTATATAAATGAGGTTTTGGAATTTAGATGCTCGGTTTGTAAATTTTGGTTTTACAAACAACATAAGCAAGAAAATATAACAAATCCAAAAAGAATTTATACATACTTCAACGCCTATTTTCATTCTCGACACCCATTTCTTTCGTGCCAATTCTTTTGGCTGATACCCTCGAGTCAAGTATAATCCTAGTAAGTTTGAAGATATAGAAGATCGTTAATTATGTTTTATGTGTTCGAAGCTAACTGTTTTTGTAACGACCGCGAACCAATTTTATTCAATTTGGTCGTGTGTCGCGCGACACAGTGGATGTGTCTCGCGCGACACAGTCAAGTTATTAAACCGACGGGTTCGGTTTAGGAAGCATTTGATTTCGGTTCGGTTTGGTTGAACCGAGGATTTTTGCCTATAAAAGGCTTGAGGGATCAGTTGAGCTCGTGGAAAATCAGAAATCAGAGAGATTTCAGTTGTTTTTGAGAGATTTGAGAGCCTGATCAAGTGTTCTTGAGTGTTCTTGAGGAGTTTTGGGAGTGGTTCTGTCGCGTTTTGGAGAGGGCAAACGGTGGTCAAGTTCCGATTGGTTTTGTGCAAGAATTGGAGGGTAAGTTCTCCAAATCTTTCTCTTGATGTGAGTTAAAACCGTTTGTAATTTCGTTGAGTATTCGCTGAGTTATGGTCCTTGGAACTTGGGTAGTTCGTGCAGATTTTCTGCAATTTCCTGCAGTTTCGTCCGGAGGTGCTGTATTTCGGGGCGATTTCCCGGCGAACCAGTTAGAACCAGGAGGCGTGTCATACACCGTTGGAAATCTCCAGGTGTCTAGTTTCCAGAACCGTTTTCCGTTCGTGTTTTGGTCCATTGAGTCGAAAGTTATTCCCTTCTCAACAGGTGAGTGCGTGACCATGGTTAGTTGCGGGTAAATGGGTGTGTTGAGTGTTTGATTGCGAATTGGTGATTGATTTACTTGTTGATTACTGCTTGTCTTTGAGTGTACTTGAGTAATAAGGTGTTATTTGAGCCTGAGAATCGTTTTAGGGTGTGTAGAATCGATTTAGGGGTTGATAAATCGGTTAGTTCGTGAGTTTGTCGATTTGAAGTGTTTTCGCGACGTGTGTCGCGCGACACAGGTGTTGTCATGGCTTACGTCACGCGTCACTGAGTGTATGATTGAAGAAATAATGGCGGATTTTCGGGCACGGGTGTCGGGTGAGCTGTTTTCGCGAAGTGGAGTGTCGGCAGGGTGTGTCGCGCGACACACACTTTGTTTTGGGATGTTGACTTTTGCGTTGACTTGCTTTTTCGAGGGGCTTCGATTTGATATATTATTTGCTATGTTTTGCATGATTCATTTGGTTTCTGTGTCTCATTTATCCAAGCATGTAGCCAAGTAGATGGGATGACCGCCCCACTGAGTATTTATGATAATACTCACGCATCTCTTTTATCCATGTGATGCATGTAAAGATAAAGTGTGATCATGGAATCCGGCGATGAAGAAGAAGATGATCTAGTGTCTCGTTTGTGTGTTTATTTATTTTCCGCATTTGATATTACGTTTAAACTGTGATTGTTGTTGCTGAACTGCTGTTTTAAATGTTGTGTGAAGACTTAAGTATTTATGGGATTTTTATTATTATAAAAAAAAAGACTGGTTGTTTCATTTTGGTATCAGAGCCCTAGCGGTTCTAGGGCGGGGTAGAATAATAGCATTTAATTAATTGCGTGAATTAAATTGATTAATTGCTGTGTGGGTTTGGAGTCCTAGATCATCTTCTTCGAGCCTTCGATGTGGTTCCACGGTATGTGTTTTGCGTTTAAAAATATTTTTCTAGTATTCTTAGCATTTTTCTATTGGTAGTGCAGTGAGAGATGACTAAAGTTACTAGAGGTCGTGGTCGTGGAGGACGTGGAGGTCGTGTTGGACGAGGACGCGGGCGAGGTCTTGTGGGTGAGTCCGTTGTGAGTTTGGCTCAGGGTGCTCCGCAGGAGCAAATAGCAGAGTCGCAAGCGCATCCAACTGGGTCAGTGGGCATGGCTAGTGTTGGGGTTGGAGTGCAGACCGGTGGGGCTAGAGATGGTCCTGGGGATGCCGGTAGGGCAGCAGGACCACGGGAGGGTGCAGCTGCAGATGGGGCCCATGACCGTATGGATCGCATGGAGGCGATGTTCTTCCAGTTTATGCAGCAGTTTATGGGTCGACAGCCAGCCCAGGGGCAGGCCCCAGTGGGCCAGGGTGCGGCGGGTGTTCAGCCAGTAGTGGCAGCTGCGGAGAGAGTTCCATCCTATCAGAGTATGTGGGAGCAGATGGGCAGGATTGGTACTGTGTTCTTTTCGGGCGGTGTTAAGCCCGAGGAGGCAGACTCGTGGAGGAGGCGTCTGGAGCGTAACTTCCAGGCATTGAGATGTCCCGAGGAGTATCGGGTTGACCTTGCAGTTCATTATCTGGAGGGTGATGCACATCTTTGGTGGTTAGGTGTGGCGAGTAGGACGACCAAGGCGGGTTTAGGCTGGGCAGACTTCTTGGCGGAATTCAATGCCAAGTACTTCCCACAGGAGGCAGTGGACCGGTTGGGAGCGCAGTTCTTGGCGCTGGTTCAGGGAGAGCTGACAGTGCGTGAGTACGACGAGATTTTTGGCAGGCTTCTGATTCATGCCGGTAGAGCATTCGCGAGCAAGGAGGCTCAGGTGTCGCGGTTCATGTTTGGACTCTGACCAGATTTGAGATTGCAGTGCAGGGCGCATAAGTTCGCCACGCGGGCGGAGTTGGCTGAGACTGCTGCAGTAATCGAGGAGGACCTGAGGGCAGTGCAGGCGGCGGTGGTGTGCCCGCCAGTGCAGCAGCAACAGCAGCAGCAGACAGGTTCGAGCAGGGGCGGCAAGCCCGCTCAGGGACAGAAGAGGAAGTGGGAAGGGACTTCTGGAGCAGGTAAGGGAGGACGGCGTGGTCCGGATTGTTCGGGTGCGGAAGCATGGATCACCAGGTAGCTAGATGTCCGAAGAAGGTCGAGGCTCAGGGCAGTCAGAGGGGTCCGGGGTGTTTTGAGTGCGACAGTATGGATCATCGGGTGGCTAACTGTCCGAGGAAGGGGATGGCGCCTCGGGTGTGCTATCATTGTGGAGAGTCGGGGCACATCAAGCCCTAGTGTCCTAGGAGGCAGATTGCGGTGGCGGCGATGCAGGCAGCGCAGGGGACAACATTGGAGGTGCAGCCGTTGCAGCAGATTCCGGCGGCACGTAGATACACTTCGGTGGAGGCAGGGGTGTAGGAATTCATTCAGGTTTTACCAGATTAATCTCTATTAATCAACCTATGTGCAATTCCTTTTCCTAGGATCTAGGGTTTGTAAACAACAATCTATAAGAACAGATCTCGAATATACCTGGAGTTTTGCAGCGGAATTGATTCAGGAATTCGAGATTATCAGCACCTCAATCGCTGTGCCTCTGCAGTTGATCCACACTCACGCAAATAGGAATCCGGCAGGGATGCTAGTGCCTGGAACGGATCTCTCGGGGAATTAGGATTTTCAGAAACGGCTGTGAGGGAAGAACTACTCTGATTTTCGTGCCCTATAACCTATTTATAGGCATGCGAAAAACCTAATTGAACCAGTAAACGAACCGGTTCAAATCGAGTCATTAAACCGAAATCTTTATTTCGGTTCAGGCCTCGCATCGATCGACACACTCTGGTTGTGTCGATCGACACTTTCTAAAAACTCCTAAATAATGTGTATCATATACACATCATTTAGATCATTACATTAATGATTATTCCCCTAAAGTGAATCCAATTGCTTAGGTGTGTGACCCTGAAGGATCATATAATACTAGCAATGAGTTCATAACTCATTGATCATCATTGGTTTCTAGCAAAACATTATGACCACCTAGTATCATATGAATGTCTAATCTCGACACTACAACTATCACTAGAGTGACTACAAGTCTGATTTCAGGACATTCCCAACAATCTCCCACTTGTACTAGAATCATCTATTCCTTTAATCCCTTTGTCGCTATATCCCGATATGGCATAAGGAAAGTACCGTGTCATCCTTATTCAACCAAAATCATGTTCATCGAACTTCGATTTATACTAACAAGACAAACAGCTGACTTTCAGCTCGTTTGAGTGCGGCCACACATTTCTTAGTATCAAATCTTCGATGGGCCCTGAGATATTTATCTCCTGCTATACAGGAGGGACAAATCCCATCTTGTTCCATCCCTCTGTTCCTTCACACACTTCATGATGCGCCCAATCAATGCCTTTATAGTCACCTTTTACGGATAACGTTTGACAAAGTCAAAGCGGACCAATTCACATGTAAGAAATCATGATGAACTCAGGTCTAAGGACTATACTCTATAGTCGTAATGAGAATCTCTTATGACACTTGTATAGCTATCTTGTAGAGTTCTCATTAGCGGGTCATGTCCAATCATATGTTCTCCAACATATATCCATGTGATTGACTTTAATACTCTTATTAATGACTCCATGAAACTTAGTCATCAGTCACCTTACATGCCAGTCTCTCGCGGTTGCTAGTGTCCCACATTAACAACCTCGACCGGGGACAAATATAATCTATGACATTTAATTCTCATAGGGTTTCATGATCAAGTCCTCAACTTGATGACCTATAGAATATCATAAATTATCTTGGGACTTATTATTTAAAACCACAGTTAAATAATACCGAAATCATATTTCATTAAAATAACCAAAATGTTATTACAAGAACATTAAAACATAACTTAAAAACAAGACAACTCCCACTAAAATCAAGATCACATCTTAATTTCCTTAAGTCCTATAGCAGCCGTATGACTCTCATGCTTAGGTCTTGGGAGGGGCTTGGTCAGAGGATCAGCGACATTTTCATCCGTGGGAACTCGACTGATCTTCACATCTCCTCTATCAATTATATCACGAATCAAGTGATATCTCCTCTCTATGTGTTTGGATTTCTGGTGAGATCTAGGTTCCTTTGCCTGAGCAATTGCTCCATTGTTGTCACAAAACAATGCTACAGGCTCCAAGATACTAGGAATCACACCAAGCTCAGATATGAACTTCTTGATCCAAACAGCTTCCTTTGCTGCTTCTGAAGCGGCAATATATTCAGCCTCAGTAGTGGAATCTGCTACAGTGCTCTGCTTGGAACTTTTCCAACTTACCGCACCGCCATTCAGACAAAAGACATAACCAGACTGAGACCAGAAATCGTCTTTGTCCGTCTGAAAACTCGCATCAGTGAATCCACTTATGACCAGCTCGTCATTTCCTCCATATACCAAGAACTTGTCCTTAGTATTTCTCAAATACTTGAGGATATTCTTGACTGCTGTCCAGTGACATTCACCTAGATCAGATTGGTATGTACTCGTCATGCTTAAAGCACAAGCAACATCTGGACGAGTACAGAGCATAGCATACATAATAGATCCTACTGCCGAAGCATAAGGAATCCTATTCATTCGCTCCCGCTCAGCTTGTGTCGATGGACACTGCTTCTTGCTAAGAGTAACGCCATGCAACATCGGCGTGAAACCTTTCTTGGAATCCTGCATACTGAATCTGTGCAAAACCTTATCTATATAAGTATCTTGACACAATCCAATAAGCCTATTTAATCTATCTCTATAGATTCTTATTCCAAGAATATACGCGGCTTCACCCATGTCTTTCATGGAAAAACAACTTCCAAGCCAAGCCTTTACAGACTGAAGCAATGGAACGTCATTTCCGAGAATAAGTATGTCATCTACATACAGTACGAGAAATGCAACTCCGCTCCCACTAGTCTTCTTGTAAACACATGGTTCTTCTTCGTTCTTGATAAAATCAAACTTTTTGACTGCTTCATCAAAACAAAGATTCCAACTCCTTGATGCTTGCTTCAATCCATAAATGGATCAATGAAGCTTTCATACTTTCCCAGCATTCTTAGGATCAGTGAAACCTTCGGGTTGTGTCATATACACATCCTCTTCCAGAATTCCGTTAAGGAAAGCTGTTTTCACATCCATCTGCCAAATCTCATAATCATAATAGGCGGCAGTTGCTAGGAGTATCCGAATGGATTTAAGCATAGCGACTGGGGAATAGGTCTCATCATAGTCAATACCATGAATTTGCTTGAAACCTTTAGCCACTAATCTAGCTTTGAATATCTGAATATTCCCATCCACGTCAATCTTCTTTTTGAAGATCCATTTACACTCAATGGGTCTTACACCATCGGGTAAATCTACCAAAGACCATACTTGGTTTTCTGACATGGATCCCATTTCGGATCTAGCGGCTCCAAGCCACTTTTCGGAGTCAGGGCCCAACATCGCTTCTTCGAAATTCGCAGGCTCGTCACTGTCAATGATCAACAGTTCATGACAATCATTCACGCGAAACCCACAGTATCTATCAGGTTCGTGACGGATCCTTCCGGATCTGCGAACTTCAGGCATCACAGGTGCAGGTTCCACAACTCCTTGTGGTTCAGGTTCCACAACTCCTTGTGGTTCCACCTGCTGCTCTTCCTGATGAGGTTGAGCAGGTTCCTGTAATTCTCAAACTTCTTCGAGTAGTACTTTACTCCCACTATTCCTTTCGTGAAGAAACTCTCTCTCCAGGAAAGTACAATCCCGAGCAACAAACACTTTGTTCTCAGAACGGTTGTAGAAGTAGTACTCCTTGGTTTCCTTAGGATAACCAACGAAAAAGCACTTATCAGATTTGGGTGCGAGCTTATCGGATATTAAACGTTTTACATAAGCTTCACAAACCCAAATTTTCAGAAAAGACAAACTTGGAACATTTCCAGTCCACATCTCATGTGGTGTCTTCGCAACTGATTTTGATGGGACTCTGTTTAGTGTAAATGCAGACGTTTCTAGAGCGTATCCCCAAAAGGATAATGGAAGGTCTGTGTGACTCATCATTGATCTAACCATATCTAATAGGGTTCGATTCCTCCTCTCGGAAACTCCATTCCATTGGGGTGTTCCAGGAGGGGTGAGTTGTGAAACAATTCCACATTCTCTCAGATGATCACTGAACTCTTGACTCAAGTATTCTCCGCCACGATCAGATCGAAGAGCTTTAATACTCTTGCCAAGTTGGTTCTGTACTTCATTCTGGAATTCCTTGAACTTTTCAAAGGATTCCGACTTGTGTCTCATTAGATAGACATAGCCGTACCTACTAAAATCATCAGTAAAGGTAATGAAGTATTGATAATTTCCTCTAGCACTTATGCTCATTGGGCCGCAAACATCTGTATGTATAAGGCCCAATAAGTCACTAGCCCGTTCATTTGGTTTGTTGAACGGTGCCTTTGCCATCTTGTCCATTAAACAAGATTCACATTTCTCACATGATTCATAATCAAATGAGCCCAAAAGCCCATCACTATGGAGCTTCTGTATGCGTTTCTCGTTTATATGGCCCAAACGACAGTGCCAGAGAAAAGTTGGGTTTTCGTCATTTGACTTAAACCTTTTAGTATTTATGTTATATATGGGCATTGATTGGTTTAAGACATAAAGCCCATTCTCTAATGGGCCGCTACCATAAAACATACCATCACGATTAAAAGAACAACATTTATTCTTAATAGCAAAATCAAATCCTTCTAAATCCAAACAGGAAACAGAAATGATGTTTCTGCTTATCGCAGGTACAAAATAGCAATTGTTTAATTCTAAAACCAAGCCCGAAGGCAAAGACAAATGATAAGTGCCCACGGCCAACGCAGCAACCTTTGCTCCATTCCCGACTCGCAGCTCCACTTGTCCCTTCTTCAGCGTTCTACTATTGCTTAGTGCCTGCACATTAGTACAAATATGAGCACCACAGCCGGTATCCAATACTCATGAGTTAGAACCTGTAGAAGTAACATTTACTTCAATAACATAAATACCTGGAGAAGTCATCTCGTACGTCTTCTTCTTGTTCTTTAGACCATCCAGGTATTGCTTGCAATTTCTCTTCCAATGCCCAGGCTCATTGCAGAATTGGCACTTATCCGCATCAGAAGGGCCAGCTTTGAACTTGGGATTACTGGTATTGCTTGCAATTTGAACCGGTTCGTTTACTGGTTCACAACCTGGATAGCCTTGCCCTTTCCTTTGCCCTTGCCGGGTTTCTTAAACCTATTGCCCCCTTGTACCATTAGCACATTTGGGGCACCCTTCTTGATGTTTGGCTCAGCTGTCTTGAGCATGCCATGTAATTCAGTCAACGTCTTCGTCAAGCTGTTCATGTTGTAATTCAGTATGAACGTATCATAGCTTGACGGCAGTGACTGCAGAATGATGTCTGTAGCCAACCCTTGGCTAATAGGACAGTCCAGTTTCCCCAAGTTATCAATATAACCCATCATCTTTATGACGTGGGGACTCACTGGAGCGCCATTTGGCAGCTTGCACTCAACTAGAGATTTAACCTTCTGGTATCTCTCAGTTCGAGCCTGCTCCTGAAACATCGCTTTCAGGCTAGTGACTATCTCGATGGGCGACGCCACGTTCTCATATTGCTTCTGCAAATCTGAGTTCATGGTAGCCAGCATCAGACAAGTCACATCAACCACATCATTTGAATGCTTATCCCAAGCATTCTTTTCTGTCTGCGAGGCATTGGCACAGTATTTCTTGGGGAGAACCTTATCAAGGACATAGTCCCTTTTTTCCTGCCTGAGAACGATTCTCAGGTTCCGATACCATTCCAGAAAGTTAGATCCATTCAACTTGTCCTTCTCAAGGACGGATCTTATGGAGAAAGTGTTGTTAGAGCTTGACATAGCTGAAACAAAAGAGGTAGAGGGTTAGTTATGATGTTCAACAAAAGAGTAAACTTAACAATTAAGAAAACTCGCATTATATTCAAAACTATGTTTCCTCAAGAGAATATAATGATCCAAGATCCATGTTTCACTAAAACCCGAGCAAGCCACTGGCTGTTACTCAAATCTCAGCTATACAGGTAAGCAACACTTTGCTAATCATATCCAATATGTCTCTTGGTTGTGGATAAAATATCTTATGTTTTTATCCACCTGATGTCTATGGGCCCAGAACTTCTGATAGCCCATTCAAGTAAACCAATCTCTTCTGTCATGTAACAGTTGATGCCATGCACTGCAAGCCCATCAACACAATTACCTACTGCCTTATTCATGTAACTGCAGATACCTTGCACTGCAAGCCTATCACGCAATGAAACAAATCTTGACAGCTGACAAGATTGGAAAGACATCCAGAACACTTGATATTTAGTCGAGGAACTGAACATTTAATCCTAATACATATCAAATATGCATTCAGGAACCCAATCTCATTAAATCTGGTTCGGTTATTTGTTTTAGGTTCTCTAACCAATTTCAATAACCGGTTCGTGTCGATCGACGCAACATTTGCATCGATCGACATGACCAAACCACATTCAATTTCCGATAACCGGTCAATCCAATTGAACCGGATCGATAACCGGTCAATCCAATTGAACCGGGTCGATTATTGGTCATGTCGAGCGACATACCATTTTGTGTCGATCGACACAAAATTAAACCGAATCGATTTTGCGATAACCGGTCAATCCAATTGAACCGGGTCGATAATCGGTCAGTGTCGATCGACACAACATTTGTGTCGATCGACGCCAACCAAATCGCAACAGACCGAAATTAATCGGTTTAATCAATTTTCTAACCAAGCACGTAACCGGTTCAATCCAATTGAACCGGTTTATCAAATCGCAAGGCAGACTTGTTCGTGTTGAGATGACTAGGGCTTTCAAATAAAACCACAGAGCCGATCGCGTCGAGCGACACAACCATTGTGTCGATCGACACGATCAATTATCAAACCGATCATGAACAAAATTTTACAGAAAACGTTTTTCGCGAATATGATTTGATCAGATCGATTTACAGTTCTTATATATCAAGATGTTAAACCCTAACGCTGTGATACCACTGTAGGAATTCATTCAGGTTTTACCAGATTAATCTCTATTAATCAACCTATGTGCAATTCCTTTTCCTAGGATCTAGGGTTTGTAAACAACAATCTATAAGAACAGATCTCGAATATACCTGGAGTTTTGCAGCGGAATTGATTCAGGAATTCGAGATTATCAGCACCTCAATCGCTGTGCCTCTGCAGTTGATCCACACTCACGCAAATAGGAATCCGGCAGGGATGCTAGTGCCTGGAACGGATCTCTCGGGGAATTAGGATTTTCAGAAACGGCTGTGAGGGAAGAACTACTCTGATTTTTGTGCCCTATAACCTATTTATAGGCATGCGAAAAACCTAATTGAACCAGTAAACGAACCGGTTCAAATCGAGTCATTAAACCGAAATCTTTATTTCGGTTTAGGCCTCGCGTCGATCGACACACTCTGGTTGTGTCGATCGACACGTTCTAAAAACTTCTAAATAATGTGTATCATATACACATCATTTAGATTATTACATTAATGATTATTCCCCTAAAGTGAATCCAATTGCTTAGGTGTGTGACCCTGAAGGATCATATAATACTAGCAATGAGTTCATAACTCATTGATCATCATTGGTTTCTAGCAAAACATTATGACCACCTAGTATCATATGAATGTCTAATCTCGACACTACAACTATCACTAGAGTGACTACAAGTCTGATTTCAGGACATTCCCAACAAGGGGGTCCTAGCGCCAGGCCGATCACATGTACTTTTTGATCTTTAACTTGGTGAATTTTTTATGTTGAGAAGTGTGCTTTAGAAATTGTGTATCGGTGATAAAACTTTTGGGCTCCTTGACACATGAATTGTGTAGGGACCTTAGTTGTAGGCGGGTGTGAGTCCCATGTCCTGTTCGATTCTGGAGCTACCGATAGCTTCATTACGCCGGAGTGTGGCGAGAGCAGCGGGATCCAGAGTGACTCCGGGGAGTGGCCGGGAGTAGTGAGAGTGGCTGAAGGGAAGACGTTAGTTAATTTGGGACGAGCTAGTGGAGTGGATATTCTGGTGGCAGGAGAATTAATGCCAGCAGATTTGATCATCAGTCCGGTCGAGTTGTACGATGTCATCTTGGGGATGGATTGGCTGGATCAGTACAAGGTCCTTCTGGATTGTCACCAGGGTCGAGTAGTGTTTGAGCGAGAGGCAGGGAGGTTAGTTTACCAGGGCGTGAGGCCGACTTCTAGGAGTCTCGTGATTTTAGCTATTCAGGCCGAGCAGTTGATCGATAAGGGTTGGGAGGCGTACCTTGTGACGATATCGATGCCGGAGACTGTTGGAGAGGTGGCAGTTGGGGATATTCGAGTTGTTCAGGATTTCCAGGATGTTTTTCAGTCGTTGTAGGGGTTACCGCCATCACGGTCTGATCCTTTCACGATTGAGTTGGAACCCGGGACAACTCCGATATCTAAGGCACCTTACAGGTTGGCTGCAGCAGAGATGTCAGAGCTGAAGAAGCAGTTGGAGGATTTATTGGAGAAGGGTTTTATTCGTCCTAGTACTTCACCGTGGGGAGCACCGGTGTTGTTTGTGAAGAAGAAGGATGGGAGTTTCCGGTTGTGCATTGATTACCAGAGACTTAACCGAGTCACTGTGAAGAACAAGTATCCTTTACCGCGGATCGATGAGTTGTTGGATCAGTTGCGTGGGGCTACTTGGTTCTCCAAGATTGATTTGGCTTCGAGTTACCATCAGATTCCTATTGGCGAGGGGGACATTAGAAAGACGGCTTTCAGGACGAGATATGGGCATTTTGAGTTTGTGGTGATGCCTTTTGGATTGACGAATGCACCAGCGACGTTTATGAGATTGATGAACGGGGTTTTCCAGAAGTATCTTGATGAGTTCGTGATCATCTTTGTTGATGATATACCGATGTATTCGAGGAGCCCTGAGGAGCATGAGGTTCATTTGCGGTTGGTTTTGGAGAAGCTGAGGGAGCAGAAGTTATACGCCAAGTTGAGCAAGTGTAGTTTTTGGCAGCGGGAGATCGGGTTTCTCGGTCACGTGATATCTGCTGATGGAGTTTCTGTGGATCCGGCGAAGATAGAGGCTATCCGAGATTGGCCTAGACCGAGGAATGCCACCGAGATCAGGAGTTTTCTTGGGTTGGCAGGGTATTACAGGAGGTTCGTCAAGGGGTTTGCGAGTATGGCGCAGTCAATGACGAAGTTGACAGGGAAGAATGTTTCTTTTGAGTGGACTTCAGATTGCGAGGAGAGCTTCAGTAAACTGAAGGAGATGTTGACCAGTACACCAGTGTTGGCGTTACCCGAGCCGGGTGAGCCATTCGTGGTTTATACTGATGCTTCAGGGGTTGGATTGGGTTGTGTGTTGATGCAGCATGGGAAGGTAATTGCGTATGCTTCGAGGCAGTTGAGGAAACACGAGTGCAACTATCCTACCCATGATTTGGAGTTGGCTGCAGTGATTTTTGCTTTGAAGATTTGGAGATCCTATCTTTATGGCGGGAAGGTTCAGGTGTTTACTGATCACAAGAGCCTGAAGTATTTCTTTACGCAGCCAGAGCTGAACCTGAGGCAGAGGCGTTGGATGGAGTTAGTAGCAGATTATGATCTCGAGATTGAGTACCATCCGGGTAAGGCTAATCTGGTTGCAGATGCGTTGAGTCGGAAGAGAGTTGCTTCGGCTCAGGAGCGGAATATGGAGGCGTTGACGTGTGAGATTAGCACCTTGAGTTTGTGTGTTATATCTCAGGAGCCGTTGGGGTTAGAGGCAGCTAACCAGGCAGATTTTTTGAGCAGAGTTCGTGCGGCACAGGAGAAAGATCAGGGATTGATTGATGCGTCGAGGGTTGCAGGTTCAGAGTATTCGGTCACGACGAATGGGACGATACTTGTGAAGGGACGAGTTTGTGTGCCCAATGATGTAGAGCTGAGACGGGAGATTCTCAGAGAGGCACATGCGAGTATGTTGGCTATTCATCCAGGTGCGACGAAGATGTATCAGGATCTGAAGCGATATTATCACTGGGTCCGGATGAAGAAGGATGTGGCTAAGTGGTAAAGAGATCCTATCTTTATGGCGGGAAGGTTCAGGTGTTTACTGATCACAAAAGCCTGAAGTATTTCTTTACGCAGCCAGAGCTGAACCTGAGGCAGAGGCGTTGGATGGAGTTGGTAGCAGATTATGATCTCGAGATTGAGTACCATCCGGGTAAGGCTAATCTGGTTGCAGATGCGTTGAGTCGGAAGAGAGTTGCTTCGGCTCAGGAGCGGAATATGGAGGCGTTGACGTGTGAGATTAGCACCTTGAGTTTGTGTGTTATATCTCAGGAGCCGTTGGGGTTAGAGGCAGCTAACCAGGCAGGTTTTTTGAGCAAAGTTCGTGCGGCACAGGAGAAAGATCAGGGATTGATTGATGCGTTGAGGGTTGTAGTTTCAGAGTATTCGGTCACGACGAATGGGATGATACTTGTGAAGGGACGAGTTTGTGTGCCTAATGATGTAGAGCTGAGACGGGAGATTCTCAGAGAGGCATATGCGAGTATGTTGGCTATTCATCCAGGTGCGACGAAGATGTATCAGGATCTGAAGCGATATTATCACTGGGTCGGGATGAAGAAGGATGTGGCTAAATGGGTGTCAGAGTGCAATGTGTGTCAGTTTGTGAAAGCTGAGCATCAGGTTCCGGGTGGATTGTTGCAGAGTTTACCAATTCCGGAGTGGAAGTGGGACATGATCACCATGGATTTTCTGACAGGGTTGCCAGTGTCGCGGACTTTTGATGCGATTTGGGTGATTGTAGATCGTCTGACCAAGTCAGCACATTTCTTGCCATTAAGAAGACCGATGGGGCAGCAGTATTGGCTAAGAAATATGTGCGTGAGATTGTGAGGTTGCACGGGGTACCAGCGAGTATTGTGTCAGACAGAGATCCGAGGTTTACTTCAGAGTTCTGGAGGGCGTTTCAGAGGGAAATGGGCACGAAGGTGCATATGAGCACAGCGTATCATCCTCAGACAGATGGGCAGTCTGAGAGGACGATTCAGACGTTGGAGGATTTACTGAGGATGTGTGTGCTGAATTACGGTGGACATTGGGCGGATTATCTCAACCTGGTCGAGTTTGCGTATAACAATAGTTACCAGGAGAGCATTGGGATGGCTCCGTATGAGGCTCTGTATGGGAGGCCATGTCGTACACCGTTATGTTGGACTCAAGTGGGGGAGAGGAGCTTGTTCGGTGAAGATTTTGTTCAGGAGACGACGGAGAAGATTCGTGTCTTGAGGCTGAACATGAAGGAAGCTCAAGATCGACAGAAGAGTTACGCAGATAAGAGGAGGAAGGAGTTGGAGTTTTAGTTGGGAGATTTGGTGTATCTCAAGGCAGCGATGTTGAGGGGTCCTAACAGGTCCATGTCAGAGAATAAGCTAAGTCCGAGGTTTATAGGTCCGTTCAAGGTTGTGGAGCGGGTAGGACCAATGGCTTATCGGTTAGAGTTACCTCAGAGTATGAAGGCTTTTCATAAAGTCTTCCATGTGTCGATGCTACGGAAGTGTCTACATAAGTCTGAGGAGGTGTTGGCTAGGTTTCCAGAGGATCTTCAGCCGAACATGACAGTGGAAGCGAGACCTGTGAGGATTCTCGAGAGGAGAGTCAAGGTTTTGCGCCGGAAGCAGATTCAGTTGGTGAGAGTTGTGTGGGATTGTGACGGAGCTGAGGAAGAGACGTGGGAACCAGAGGCAAAGATGAAGGCGAAGTTTCCAAAGTGGTTCGAGAAGCAGGCAGAAGTTTGAGATTGAGTTTGCTGGTTTCAGTGTGTGATGTTGTTGGTTATTGTATGTTGTATTTCCGTTTATGTTGTAACGTTGATACATTTTGGAGATTTAATAAGATTGGGAATTCTTATTATCGTGTTTCAAGAGTGTATTCCTATAGTGGATAACCAGTGAGAGTTGTGTCGAGACGAAGTTGGGGGTAGCGATGTGAGAATGTTGGTTCGAGTGACCTAGCGACGGGTCATAAGTGGTGATAGCATTCCAGGGAAGGAATGACAGGATCTACTGACGGGTTGTTCTGGGAGGTCTAGTGATGGACCATGTGGTGGTAATATTCCAGCGACGGAATGCCATGAGAGCGCAATCTAGCGAAGGGTTGTTTTCGAGGGTTTAGCGATGGACCATGTGTACCACAGAAGTGTTTCCGGAAGGCAGATACTTATAAGTCATGTTATAGAGTTGATACTCTGAGGAGTCCATAGGACTTCCTACCGATACTTAAGGGGACAGCGATATCTCCTACATGTCGATTGCTCAATGGACTGTGTGTCCCGAGAGTGATAGGGCATGAAACATACCACTAACCTGATAGACGGCAGTCCTGAAGGTAGGGGAGTATGTTATACACCGAGCTCTAGGGTGACGACCTGTGCGAGCGAGGATATTTAGGTATCGGGCATGAGCGCAACAACATTGACGTGATCATAAGCATGAGACTGGAGCGCTTCGTGGATCGGGAGTGATCCCGGGTAACGATTGGAAATGTTTCTGGATGAAACGGGTTGGTTTTTGAGCAAGAGTAATCAGTGGAGAGACGGTGTTGCGTGATCCTAGGTACGAGATCATGCCAGCTTCTGGAGGTCACGGACGATCTCAGTGGGTGCTGACCGGGGAGGGTCAGGTACAAGGCGGAGTTTTGGAAGTTTAGTCGAGGGTGGTACTTGCGTTTGGAACCTCGGTTCAGACGACTTTGGAACTTATGTACCATTTTGGTTGTGCATGTTCTTGTTTGATTGTTGCACGATCAATTGTTCCATAACCGGGTCTACGGTTGGTCGGTCATGTTCTTGTTTGATTGTTGGACAATCCATCGGGCAGACTTGGCTGGAACTTTCCATGGTGCATTCGCTCCGAGAAATTTGGTCGAGTTCCGAGCGGAAGTGTTAGCCTTAGCTAGGAGCGGGGGTGAAACTCATGATTCGAGGACGAATCCTTGTTAGTGGGGGAGAATTGTAACGACCGCGAACCAATTTTATTCATTTTGGTCGTGTGTCGCGCGACACAGTGGATGTGTGTCGCGCGACAGTCAAGTTATTAAACCGACGGGTTTGGTTTAGGAAGCATTTGATTTCGGTTCGGTTTCGATGAACTGAGGATTTTTGCTTATAAAAGGCTTGAGGGATCAGTTGAGCTCGTGGAAAATCAGAAATCAGAGAGATTTCAGTTGTTTTTGAGAGATTTGAGAGCCTGATCAAGTGTTCTTGAGTGTTCTTGAGGAGTTTTGGGAGTGGTTCTGTCGCGTTTTGGAGAGGGCAAACGGTGGTCAAGTTCCGATTGGTTTTGTGCAAGAATTGGAGGGTAAGTTCTCCAAATCTTTCTCTTGATGTGAGTTAAAACCGTTTGTAATTTCGTTGAGTATTCGCTGAGTTATGGTCCTTGGAACTTGGGTAGTTCGTGCAGATTTTCTGCAATTTCCTGCAGTTTCGTCTGGAGGTGCTGTATTTCGGGGCGATTTCCCGGCGAACCAGTTAGAACCAGGAGGCGTGTCATACACCGTTGGAAATCTCCAGGTGTCTAGTTTCCAGAACCGTTTTCCGTTCGTGTTTTGGTCCATTGAGTCGAAAGTTATTCCCTTCTCAACAGGTGAGTGCGTGACCATGGTTAGTTACGGGTAAATGGGTGTGTTGAGGGTTTGATTGCGAATTGGTGATTGATTTACTTGTTGATTACTGCTTGTCTTTGAGTGTACTTGAGTAATAAGGTGTTATTTGAGCCTGAGAATCGTTTTAGGGTGTGTAGAATCGATTTAGGGGTTGATAAATCGGTTAGTTCGTGAGTTTGTCGATTTGAAGTGTTTTCGCGAAGTGTGTCGCGCGACACAAGTGTTGTCATGGCTTACGTCACGCGTCACTGAGTGTATGATTGAAGAAATAATGGCGGATTTTTGGGCACGGGTGTCGGGTGAGCTGTTTTCGCGAAGTGGAGTGTCGGCAGGGTGTGTCGCGCGACACACACTTTGTTTTGGGATGTTGACTTTTGCGTTGACTTGCTTTTTCGAGGGGCTTCGATTTGATATATTATTTGCTATGTTTTGCATGATTCATTTGGTTTCTGTGTCTCATTTATCCAAGCATGTAGCCAAGTAGATGGGATGACCGCCCCACTGAGTATTTATGATAATACTCACGCATCTCTTTTATCCATGTGATGCAGGTAAAGATAAAGTGTGATCGTGGAATCCGGCGATGAAGAAGAAGATGATCTAGTGTCTCGTTTGTGTGTTTATTTATTTTCCGCATTTGATATTACGTTTAAACTGTGATTGTTGTTGCTGAACTGCTGTTTTAAATGTTGTGTGAAGACTTAAGTATTTATGGGATTTTTATTATTAAAAAAAAAAAAGACTGGTTGTTTCAGTTTTCATACAGGTCAGAACTTTTTGCGCAATGACCGTGAAGGAGAGGCTTCAAAAGTCTACCATGAGACAATGAGAAAGAATCGTGGGTATGAAGTAGGTGCCATGACTTTGACGGATGAACAAAGAAGAATGTTTGGACGTAAAAAGGGTAAGAAGAACAAGGGCAAGGGAAAGAAGTGATCAATCTATGATCTTTGTCTATTGTTGAGAGTTTAAATCTCTAAAACTCTGCTAAACCATTGTTACATTTGTTTCTAAGCTATTACATGGGCTTGAGTATATTCGTGGTGGTTGTTGTTTCTAAACTGTTACAGGGGCTCCAATACAAAGTTTCTTACTCGTCTTGAATATTTTATTTTAAACCCCAAAAAGACTTAATAGCTCGCTATAAACTTAGTATAATTTTTTCCCCTCTCTATCTTCACTTTTCGATTAAATCTTCCTTAACTTTGTAAGGTAAAATCACTGACACTAGAATCTTTTGTTGAACAGTTTAACAAAAGAAGTGTTGTTTTGGGTAACTAGATGTATGTAAGGTGCAATAATTTAAAAGTTTTGTTAGTTCCGGATATTGTTTACTATCGATGAGATTAACGCAATGCTTTACTCGTTTAATAAGCCTTTGATAGGGTTGGTTTCATGATTGTCGTTTTGATGTCCAACATTCCTATCTTTTTTTATGCAGTTTGGTTTAATAGTTTCCAAATTTGAGAGAAACTTTTTTGGAGTTGAACCGATCATGTAAATTATAGGATGCTTTAAGTAAGTTTATCACCAACGGTCGAACTTAATGATCTACAAACTTGTAAAAACAATGAAATGTAATTTCACTTTTAGTATTTACTTGTTGAATATCTGTTCTTGACTTGTTAAGTTAACGACTCTTAGACAAGTACATAAAAAAGAAGCAATACAAAATCATTGTACATTAGAAACAAGAAACCCAGATGAAAAAATAAAATCTGAGATTCCCTAATTTGACTTGCCTATCATCATCTTTAACAAAGTGCTTTTATTTATTTTTTATTTTTGATGTAACGAATCTTGGAGATTCTTGGTGGAATTGATGCTTTGTGTTTATAAGGAGCGATATATCAAACATTATCACCGCGAAAATTTCTCAAAATTTTATAAAATTATTATATTTTTTCATGAATGATGTAATTTAGAAAATAGAAAGTAATCAAACATATTGTAGTACTGCCATGTAAGCAGTTAATGTTTGTCTTTAATTAAACTAGAATATAACCCGCGCATTCGCGAGGGATTTGTTTTTTTTTTGGTCGAGCATTCGCGAGGGATTTTGTTATACTTTTATTCAGTTTAATAATATTTATTTATGGATTTAGTATTTATGTTATGATAAAAACAATTAGACCTTTGATATATAAAATAATATTTGATTTGAAATCAAATAAATAAATGTTTTGAATTAGTTTTAAAGATGCATGAAAATATCAAAATTATCATTTAAATTTATTTGTTTAAAAGTTTGTTATGTACATATATTAGGCCATTAGATAAATCTTGTTATCTAAATAATCGATAACAAATTTGCAGAAAAAAATTATCAGTCATTTTCTAATTTATCTTTATAGTAGTATGAATTATCAATCATAGAATTGGCTTTCATATGTCTTCACAATGTCACTTTGTTATTATCTTATACTTAGCATTTCACAATTTCTATAATAATGTGGCATATAGAATATACTGAACAACGTCATGTTTGCTTGATCAGTAAGGTGTAGATTTTCTTCTTCAACTTTGATTTAAGATTTTGTTAGTCAGAGTTGAAGAGACCCGTAGCCCTTTTAAAATAGTTTTATATTTTTTTTTTGTCATTTATCTTCGTCTGGTAAGCTTATATATATTTTGGTTTTTGTTCATTGTAGAAAAATAGTTGAGAGTTTAAGATACAATTTCTTAAATGTTTGTCTTCCTAATGTGGTTGAATGTAAGATTTTTATTTTTTTTAACTACAAAATTTTTAGTAAGAAAAAACCTTTTATATTTCATGGAATATATAACTTTTAAAAATAATCTAAAGATTTTTTTTTCTTAGCATTTTATTACGTCAGTTGATATTTAATAATCTTTTAATTATAAAATACATACACACATTTTAGGTTTTTTTATATGTGTAATATATAACTTTGGTAAAACAAAATTCATATATAAAATCCATACACACATTTTAGGTTTTTTATATGTAACATATAACTTTGGTAAAACAAAATTCATATTATCATTATACTAAAATCATGTGTAGTCAGTAAACTTGTATTTATTAATTTTCATTTTAATTCATTTTATTTAGTCTTAACGTTTGTAATCTAATTTAATTTTTATTGGTTATAAAAAACAATAATTATGATTTAGTGTGTAGTAAATGACTATTTTTAAATTTAAATGCTTTAAAAAACATTTTTGCCTATGTGTACACTCTAGATGAAGAGAAAAGTGCCTAATTATATAATAGATTAAGATTTCATTCAAAAATAAATAAATAAATAAATTAAGGATACTAAGTAGTTTTCGAACGGGAACATAGTAATTCAAATTTGTTGGAACTCTGATCAGGTTTGTTATTCAACATTGGCTTGATGTTGCTTGCCACAACAACTCTAAGTCTCTAAATTAGTTGAAAAATAGAAAAACTTATGATGGAGAAAAAAGAAATAACTAGCTAACATTAGCAAAAAAAAAAAAAAAACCTTAATTTTAGTATATTCTTTTATTCAAATTTCAACATTCTCTTTTACTTAATCCAAACAAGACATAACTCTTTTTCTTTGTTTCTTCTCTGCCTTCCTGTTTCTGTGTTCTTTGCTTTCACTGCTTAGGTGCTTCAAATCTGCCGAAGAGTCTATAGGAAGAGATAAGCGAGAGCGACATGTAGAGAATGGACACAACGAATGTGAATAAAACTGAGACTAGTGCCTTGTGACAGAAGACACCGTACTAATCACAAGCAGAGCTCCAAGTGCCATTGGAAGCTAAATAAACCGTCTCTACATATACAACTCCAGCCGCTAGAACCTGAGGAAGATTAAGGTGTTGGACAAGAAGAGAGTAAGAAGAGCAAAACTTTATTACCTCAGGGACAAAATGAATGCTCTCAAGAAGCATAAACCACCACCACCTTAATCATAAAAGCAGAGTCTATTATATTTTAAACAAAGTCCAAGGTTTTAGTGACGATTTGGCTTTAGGTCACATACATTGGATTGTGTGAAATGACCATGTCTGATCTTTCACAAAAATTGGTAGGGGAGATACATTCTAAGGTTCCGATGACATGTTTGCGAGCAGAAAGTGGAACGCTCTGTCCAAAGATTGGATTGTTTGTAGAGCAAGGAAGCAGTTTCTCGGATTCATGATGATGGAGTCCAGGGTCTCTTCAGTGAATTTCGATCTCCAAGACAGGGACAACAACTTTGTTGATCCATCTATAAAGCAAGTAGGTAATTTCCTTGATCAAATCGAGGTATCTAAAGTCTTTCACTGTGATGGGTTGTTGTTATGCCTGGTCAGGGACAACTCGAGCCTCGTGGTGTGGAATCCCTTTTTGGGTCAGACCAGCTGGATCCAACCCAGAAACAGTTTCCACAGATTAGACAGGTATGCTTTCGGTTACGACATTAACCATCGTAATTAAAAAATCTTGAGGTTCTTGGATGACTACCTTTGTGGTGGAAACCACCTTTTTTGGGTATGAAATCTACGAATTTATCTCTGACTCATTGAGCGTCCTCGACGTCACTCCCGACTGGGATATACAGTTTTATAAACGCGGCGTGACTTTGAAAGGAAATACCTACTTTTTCGCTCAAGAGAAGATCACTTCGGAAGAAGATGAAGAAGTAGAGGTATCAGAGATTAAAGATTTCCTACTCGCTTTTGATTTCACAGCAGAGAGGTTCCGTCCGCGTCTTCCTCTTCCATTCCAATCTTATGTTATAGAAACTGTGACTCTATCTTGCATTAGAGATGATGAGCAGCTTGCCATGTTACATCAGCGCTTGGAGTCATGTGAGATCTTGGAGATTTGGGTTACCACTAAGATTGAGCATGTAACGCCCGTGAACTAAAGAGTGGATTTTTGGTTGGTGCGTCGATCGACACAGGGAGTGTGTGTCGATCGACACACATGTTTGACTCGCGAGGAGTCGGGTTGAGAAAGTTGTGTCGATCGACACATGCAGGGTGTGTCGATCGACACGGGGTAAAACTGAACCGAGAGGTTTGATGCCTCGATCGTTCGGTTTGGCGTTAGTTTAGGAAACCCTAGGGTTTCGATATATAACCGTGGGAGACGCGTTTTTAGAGCGGATTGGCCGAAATCATAAGAAATTCAGAGAGAAGTGAGAGGATTGAGAAGAAAAGGGATCATTGTTGATTTCCTTTGTGTTCATCATCCTAAAGGCTTGTTCTTGTGATTGTGAGATTGTTGGATAGAGTGAGGCTCGTGGTTGTGTTGATTTCGGAGTTGGGAGATAGGGAATCAGTGACTTTAGGGTCTGATTTCGTTGGTTCTTCCTGTGTTCTTCGCTCGTTCTTCGTGTTCTTCATCATTTTCCTTTCCGAATCAAGGTGAGTACGTGACTGTAGGCTTATCTGGGTAAAGGATTAGATGGAATGCGATTGATTGTGTTTGTGGATGGATTTCGTGTTGTTTGGTGATGTTTTTATGCAGGGATCGATGAGTCACTAGTCGAGAATCGATCCGTGAGAGGATAGGTTCGAGTTCTCGATTCTGTGATGATACGTCGATCGACACAGAGCAATTGTGTCGATCGATACAGTGTGTATCGATCGACACTAGGGTGGCGTGTGGATTGACAGACTGAGGCTGCATCGATCGACACACAGTGGTTGTGTCAATTGACGTAGGGTGTAACGAGTTGAGTCTCGTTTGCTTATTCTTGTGTGCATTGTTGTTTGATCATCCTGATATTGTATCTCTTTCTTATGCTTGTGTGTATAGCCTGTAGACGGGATGATCGTCTCACTGATATTTGTGATAATACATATGCATCTCTTTTTGCCATGTGATGTAGGTAAAGATAACGTGTGATCGTGGAATCAAGGCCGGGAAGGGAGGATGATTCTAGGGTCTCGATTTTGTCATTTATGTTATTGTAAAACCGCTAGGTTGCTGGTTTGATGTGGATTGGCTATTGGTTATTTGGGATTGTTGCATTATTCCGGTTTAGTGGAATTGATGTTGGTTATTGAATTGTTTGATTTATCAGTTATTAAGTGGGTTGATTGATTATTAAATTCCTATGGTTCTTGGTTAAATTGATTGGATGTTGAGAGTTAATGTGTATTGAAACATTAATTCGAATCCAATGTTTTAAAAAAAAATGGGTCGGGTTGTTTCAGTTTGGTATGAGAGCCCTTATGGTTCTAGGGTGGGAGTCAATTGCGTGTTGAATTAATTGATTATGTGAGTTAATCAATTGATTGTTGTGTGGGTTTGGAGTCCTAGATCATCTTCTTTGAGCCTTCAATGAGATTCTACGGCATGTGTTGTTTGACCTTTTTTGCTTTCTATTATGCTTAGTTTTTGCTTCTCGTAGTGAAGAGAAATTGTTAGAGGTACTAGATTTCTGCTATTGGTAGGGCAGAGTGTGATGGTTAGAGGTGCTAGAGGCAGAGGTCATGGTGGCCGTGGGGCTGAGGTGGTCATGGACGTGGGCGCTGGCGAGGACTTGTGAGTGAGTTTGCCGATGCGAATGTAGCCCAGGAGACCACGCAGGAGCATGTAGTAGAGTCGTAGACGCTTTCAGAGTCTGTGGGTGAGGGCACTATGAGTGTCGGGTTGAGTGCTGGTGGGCCTAGTGGGGGTCTGAGTGTAGCGAGCGGTGCGGCAGACCTAGTGGGGGTGCCAGCGCGGGTGTTACCCAGGATCAGGAGGATCGTTTAGCAGGCCTGCTACAGATGATTCTGGAGCGGTTACCAGGTGGGGTACCGGCTCGCTGGTGTACAGCCGGGTTTGGTCGGTATTCAGCCGAGTGGGCTGATATGTAGCCGGGTATGGCTGGTGTGCAGCCAAGTGGGCTGGTGTGCAGTCGGGTGTGGCTGGTGTGCAGCCGAGTGTGGCTGGTGTGTAGCCGGCTATGGCTGGTGGACAGCCAGATATGGCTAGTGGACAGCCGGGTATGGCTAGGGTGCAGCTGGAAGTGGCAGTTGCGGAGGAGCTTCCATCCCGTCTTGGGATGATGAAGCATATGTAGAAGATGCGTAATCCTTATATTTTGGAGATGAGGATTTCTCCAGGAGGGATGAGGATTTCCCTGTATGTTACTGAGGGATGAGGATTTCCCTTAGTAATAGGAGATGAGGATTTCTCTGGAGGGGATGAAGATTTTCCTGTATACTGCTAGCTCGACGGACAGTGTGTCCTGAGAGTGGGAGTGGTGTAGTTATGAGTTATAAGTTGAGAGTAGTCAATGTTTGAAACGTGGCTATGGGCATATGACTAGATGTAGACCTCAGAGATCATGTGAGTTGATCTTGCAAACACAGGAAAGCATCTACGCCCGCAGTCCTGGCTTGCTCATGAATAACAAATTCCCATTAAACAACAATTGTTTGGTGAGCCAAGGAAGGTTGCTTCTCTGTTTCTCTTAAGACTTTTGCTTTGTGTTGAATTAAGTAATTAAAGATATGATGGTTGATCAGGTTGACTCTCAAAAGTGAGAAATTGGATCAAGAAAGCCCCGCCCATAGTAGCTTTGCCAAGAGCGGATCAGGTCCTTATAGGCGACCCGTGAAGCAGGTCAACGGTGTCTAAGATCTAATGGCTTTGGGGTCGACCCCGGTAACAAGGAAAAAAAATCTAGATCCAACTAACAAGCGATAGCCTTTAGTCAAAATTCATCCCTGTTGATTCAGACCTCCTCTTCCAGACCGGGTAGGTTAGGTGGTTAAGACAGTAGTGGGTGGTATTGCATTGTACTTGGGTATGAGTAGTTACCCAGTACTTAACTGAGAGATAAGTAGTTCTCTCGAGGGGATGAGTAGTTCCTCTCCATACCGAGTAGACCTAGTAGTGCATTATCTAGAGGGTGATGCACATCTCTGGTGGAGGGGTGTGGCGAGTCGGAGGTTTCAGGCGGGTATGGTCTGGGAGGATTTCTTGGCTGAGTTAAATGCCAAGTTTTTCCCGCAGGAGGCGGTGGATCGGATGAAGTTATAGTTTTTGGAGCTGGCTCAGAGGGATAGGTCGGTCTGGGAGTTTGATGAGGAGTTTGGTCGGCTTGTGGTTCATGCCGACAAGGACATGGAAGGCGAGCAGGCCCAGGTTAAGAGGTTCATACGTGGACTTCGACCAGAGTTGAGGACTCGCTGCAGGGCAGTAAGTTCGCCACGAGGGCGGAGTTGGTTGAGACAGCAATTGCGATCGAGGAGGATCTGAGGGTTGAGCAGGCTGTGGTGGTTAGTCCACCGGTGCAGAGGAGGCCGGAGCAGTCGACGGGTTCGAGCATGGGAGGTAAGCCTGATCAGGGGCAGAAGAGGAAGTGGGAGAGAACTTCCGGACCTATTCAGAGAGGACAGGGTGGTCCAGGATGCTTCGGTTGTGGGAGCATGGATCACAAGGTGGCGAGTTGTCCGAAGAGGAGTGAGTCCCGGGCTGCGCAGGTGTGTTTCCATTGCAGGGAGCCAGAGCATATTAAGTCCAGGTGTCCTAAACTGCAGATGACGGTGGCGGTTGTACAGCCGAGAAAGGACGTTGAAGCTGAGGTGCAGCCGTTGCGGCAGATTACGGCGCCACGGGTGTATACATCGGTGGAGACGGGAGGCTCTAGCGCCAGGCCGATCACAGGTATATTTTCGAACTTGACTTTAGTAAATTCCTGGTATGGTGAATTACTTGTTGGAATTGTGTATATGTGATAAACTGTTGGGGTTCTTGGGCACATGGAATTTATGCAGGGACCTTAGTAGTAGGATCATGTCACAGAGAGCAGCGGGATCCAGAGGGATTCCGGTGAGTAGCCGTGAGTAGTTAGAGTGGCTGGAGGAAAGTCGTTAGCTACTTTTGGACGGCTCGTGGTGTGGATGTTCAGGTGGCAGGCGAGTTGATGCCAGCAGATTTGATCATCAGTCCGGTGGAGTTGTACGATGTCATTCTGGGGATGGATTGGCTGGATCGGTACAGAGTCCTTCTGGATTGTCATCGGGGACGAATCATGTTTAAGCGAGAGGCAGGGAGGTGGGTTTATCGGTAGGGGTGTCAAACTGAGCTAGCTCGCTCGGCTCAGCTCAGCTCATGATGATCTAAAATATTTCACAGCTCAACTCGGATCAGCTCAGTATTTATACGAGCTTACAAAATAAGCTCAAACTCAGATCATTGATATACCTCATATTTACCTATTTTACTATCCATTTTACTATGTTTTCCATGCATTTATCTACGGTATTACACCAAAAGAGGTAGTTTTCCTCGTATTTGTAGTTTTAGAGTCTTAACAGGGAAATCAAGCAAAACAGAGCTAAAAGAGCCAAAAATGGGTGTAAACCAAGTTACAGAAACTTTCACAAGCCAAAGAAACCATCAAGACCCAAGAATTCACAAGAAACAATATTCCACCAAATTGGACAGAATGCATACGCCAGAAGTTTAGCGATAAACGGAGGATCAAATCAATTTGGAATTGGACGAACCTTGGTGTGACGATAGATCTTTGAGTCAGATTTACAACAAAATTGGAATTATCTCATTTGGCGCTGTGAGCAGGAAGATACACCCGATTTACTGAAGATACGTCAAACTGCCTCGAAGCTGAAGCAGGGCCATAACGGGCCAGTGCACCGGTCTGCACCAATGACCGATATTCAAGCCATTCTAGCATCAAGAGAATCCACTTAATCCCCTATACCGGTCACGTGATTTGGGCCGTTATCCTTGACCGTTATGAGCCTCAGTTCGACGTAAAAAGACCGTTTTGACCTAAGTAAACCCTAAGAAGACCCTAAGCCTATATATACTTGTTTTTAGCCTCTTGTTTAGGGTGTGCCGAAATTATTAGACCTATTATTCATAGAAGAGCAGCCCCCACGAGCTCCCTTGGAGTTCTTGGTTAGATTTGGATTCTAGAGCATTCCGGTGGATGATCTCGTTTTGTATCTCGATATAGAGAAGATTTCTTTTACCCTATCTCATTAATTCAAGTTTATTTACTATGAATTCGTCATCTCTTTTGTGTTTTTTATGCACCATGATTGAGTAGATTACTTGTTAGGTTTTAGGCATTCAAAGATTCCATGTTTATGCATAATTGAATATCGAACTTTGTTAGGGTTTATTTAGTGGATTCTTCACCTTTATTCGATCTTATTGCTGTTTGCGTTTTTGGCCATCTCGCGAACTGATCTTAGGTTGATATACTCTCCAAAAGCTTGTTATATTGCCTGAACTAATATTTGGTGGGTAGTGCGCCATTACAATTCGAAAGGTTAGTTATGGAGTATTATGAACAATCAAACTTAAACATAAAGCATGTTTTCACCTTGTAATAACCTGCGATAGTTGAGTCTATTAGGGTAGAAAACGTAGATGGTTAGTTACGTCACGACAGTGGGATGACCTTACATCAGTGCTTTGAGTTCTAGAACGATCTTTAAAAACCCGATATCTTTATGTGTTTCATAAGTCTCTGCGAATTGTCTAATGCCTAACGCTTTTCTCTTATTGATTTATCCTTGCTTTTACTTTCTTCGCTTTATAATTTCTATTCATAAAACCACAAAAACCAAAATCATATTTTGTCTTAGCTTAATTTGCATCACATAAATTCGTAGCGTATCATATCTAGTCCTTGTGGATCGACCCCTAAGTACTAATGCGATTGCCTGTGCACTTGCAGGTTATTTAGGGTTATAAATTTAAAGCTTGAATAACCCACGACATCAAGTTTTTGGCGCCGTTACCGGGGACTAATTTGTTACCTACGAGTTTTTGATAAAGATTAAGTCTAAGATTTGTTTTTCTTTATTTTCTTCTGATTTTTTGTTTTTCTTTTTGTTTTTGTGAGTGTTTCAGAGAGTCATCAATGGAGCACTACAACCTCTATCCTAGGAGAATGGCAAGCTCTTACTACCATGAAACCATTGGGGATTAGAATCCAATGCCTCATGACTATCATCGACCCCCATACTTCAACAATACTCGGTGCAATGCTCATATGTACCAACAACAACCTTGGGAGGCTTATGAACGTGAGGATGCCTATCATTACCATCACTACGAGTATCCACAGCCACCACAACAACTCCAAGATGACGCTTTTCCTATTACCCTAGACGATAAGCTAGAATTGTTTGTAGCTTAATTCACGGGAGAATTCAAAAATTTCGAACATGAGCTCGGCTTTAAGACCAAGGCTTCTTGTTCAGCTCTTGGAGAAAAATTAGAAGCTCTTGCTGCTCAAGTCCAAGGCACCGAGGCACGTTTTGTTCATCTTGGAGAGATGCTTACAAGAAATCTCCAAGAAGACGAAACATGCATCACGGATGTTAAATTGGATGACATGTGCGATCAAAGAGAGGAGCTTAGAACAAGTTTCAACGATTTGGAGGTTAAAGATGAGCCTCACAAGCCTTTAAATCTTGGTTTACCATTCCTTGAAACCGATGGAGAATTTGTGGATTCTACAAATGACCAAATCTCTCTCTCTAAACTCGACAAAGAAGTGATCTACCCAACCCTACAAGGTAAGGTTTCTTTTTGTATCAATATGTACACTAATGAAACCTTTTATATAGATCCAGGTGATGCAATTAAGGAGATCCAAGACGCCAAAATTCCAGCCCCTCCAACCATACATAAAGATGTTGTCCTACCGACAACACCGAAAGGCAAAGAGACTGCAAATATTGCAAACTCGTTCTTGGTATCTAAGGAGCGTAAAGAGGATGTGATTCATGTCAAGATCAAACACAAAAGGTCCTCAAATTTTTTCTCCAACCTAAGAATTATGATCCCCGCGGATTTGAAAGAGAAAGATGATGAATTCATCGAAGAAAAAGTCAACAATATGGTGAAAATTTTTCACGATGAGATTGTTTTCATGAAAGCCATCAAGATGCCAATAGATGGAACCTCAAGCCATGCTGTCCAGAGTGTAAGGAAGCTAAAGGAGTCCTAATTCCTTTAGTGGAGCCATCCTATGCTTAAAAGAAAGAGGAGTCGAGCTAAAAGACTTAAAACAAGCGCTTTATGGGAGACAACCCATATTTGGTTTTAATGTTTTTTAGAGTCTTTAATTTAAAACTTTAATTATGGTTTTAATTTTTAAATCTTTATTACTCATTGGTTTTTCTAATTATGAATTTTTCAGGTTTTTTCAAAAAATTATAAAAATACAAAAAAATATTTGTTTTGGAGAAAGAAGAAGAGAGGGAGAAAGAACAAGACCCGTTCTGGTTCAGGGAACAATTGGAGCACCATATCAACCCAGAAAAATCTGAAATTTGGTGGACACCTAGAAGACAGTCATACGAAGCTACAGAAAAAAGCAGAACGTAATTTGGTATTACAGTCTGAAAGTTATGACCAATTTCCCACGACTGCAGAAGAAGGTTACGAAGCTGTAAGGAGCCAACTTGATATGATCCTGGATGGCACAAGAAGTTTGAAACGTGAGGAAGGACTTGAACCCGAGGAGCAACTTGTAGCTGAGGAAAATGGAGCCAATGAGCAACTTGTAGCTGAGGAAAATGGAGCCAAGGAGCAACTTGTAGCTGAGGGAAATTATGGAAAAGAAGTTATCTTAACCTCATTGGTTTTGATACATGATCTTCAAATGTGCATGTGTCTCATTTGTACCCTTTTTCCCTTATCTTTGGTTTTGTAACGCCCGTGATCCAGAAATTGGGATTTTTGGGTAGGGTGTCGATCGACACAAGATATGTGTGTCGATCGACACGGGTATTAGTTCGCGTGTGGGAATCGACCCGAGAGGTCTGTGTCGATTGACACAGATGGAGTGTCGATCGACATAGGTTTGAAATCGGAATTGGGAGTTTTGATTTCAGTTTGGTTTGGTTTCGGTTCGGTTTTAAGAACTATGGTTTCGTATATAAGACAGAGAAACGCATGGGGCAGTTCTCTTTTGGCCGAAATTGGATCAGAAACTGAGTTTCAGAGAGTTGAGAGAGAATTTGAGTGTTCTTGAGAGATTGAGAAAGTTCAAGGGATTTTGCCTTGTTTCTCTAATCTAGATTGTGTGATTTCGTTGGAGAGGCCTTAGAACGGATTGGAGACTGATTTCTGGGCGAAATCAGAGGCTGAACTTTTAGGGTTCTTCGTGTTCTTCGCGTTCTTCGTTCTTCCTCTTCAGAAATCAGGTGAGTGCGTGACTGTAGGTCTTTGTAGATTGGAAACTTGATGGAATGCGTTTGATTGTTGCTTGGGATTGTTTTTTGTGTGTTTGTGAGTGGATTGATGCAAGAAATCGACGGGTTCTGGGATTGAGATTCGATCTGGTGAAGATCAGACTTGAGTCTCGATTCTGGGAAGCCGTGTCGATCGACACAGTGTGTATCGCGCGACACCATAGTGGCGTGTCGAGTGACACACACTGGGAACCCGTGTCGATCGACACAGAGTGGATGTGTCGATCGACACAGGTCGTGCTGTGGACTTTTCTTGTTTGACTTTGTGCATTGCTGTTTGCTCATCCTGGTATTGTATCCTGTTTTCAATATATGATTAATTGGCCTGTAGACAGGATGACCGATTCACTGAGTATCTATGATAATACTCACGCAAATCGTTTATCCATGTGTTGCAGGTAAAGAAAAGATGTGATCGTGGAATCAAGGCCAGGAAGAGTGGATGATCCCAGGGTCTCGATTTGGTGTTCAATTGTTAGAACTGCTAGGTTGATGGTAGTTCATTTGTTAGACATTGCTGGATATTGATTATTGGTTATTGGTTCATTTTTTATTGAATACTTTTTAGTGGCTTAATGGAATTATTTGGTTATTGATAGTAGTCTGTGATTTCGTTGGTTATTTATGGTTGTGGTTTGATTGGATGATTGAGGGTTATCATTTATGAGAATGATGATCTGATTCCAAAGTATATATATAAAAAAAAACGGGTCGGGTTGTTTCAGGTTTTGTCCCAATGGGTTTTTCAAAGAAAAATTTTTAATGAGGCAAATGATTCACATCCAAATCACCCATTGATGATCAAAACCGGGCCAGAAACTCCAGAAAAACCTTCCAAGGTGTAAGCCAACAAGTTCAGCCTGTTTCACGTCTATTAGAAGCCTAAAGAAGCCCAAAACAAGTGCCTAATCTGCAGCCCAAAGAGAGTGACAAAAAAGAGAAGGGAAATGACTTGAAGAATCATTTTTGAAATTCAAACTTAGTCTTTAATTATTATTGACTGTTTTAATGGCTATTTCGAAACTAAGGATGTTAGTTTCGAAACTTGTTTCTTTTCTCTTTTATATTTTGTGTAATCTCTTCTGAATAAACTATCAAACCTTTTTCTTTATTCAAACTCTCTGAAATCGTTTGATCATGAGTTTGTGTGTGTAATATCACAATCTCAACTTGTTCTACCTCTGGTGTGTAATATCTAAGTCCAAGAACAAGCCGGTAGTCTAAGAGACACTCATATGTCTTGGATGTACCTTTCGATCCATTTTCTTCACGTGTTCACGTTATGGTCCGAATCCATTCAACTCATCATTCCGCTGCAACCATTCAATTTCATTATGTTTGATTCAAGTGTTCACAACCCAGTTTCAACTCCATAAATCATTTATCCGCTGCATCATTCAAGGATCTTTAGTAATCAGATTGAATCAACCATTCGAAGTGACTCCTTGGGCTGAAATCCTCTCCAGGATCGTATCAAGTGGTATCAGAGCCACTTCGTCAGGTTGTATCTATCCTTTCACATTCATTTCAGTTTCTGCGTGACATTCACTTAACGATTTAGGATTCTTAATCTGTCCGATTCGCATGAAATTTGTCCAAATCGTATAGATCAACACGTGAACTATGAGATTTTGTATTGAAACACGTGTTTTGGAGAAAACATCATCAACTTCTTGTGTTTAGAAATTTGACTCTTCAACTGCCTTTTGAAAACCGAATTGCATTCTGATCTATATTCGTTTATCTATTTGTATCATCTGTTGTTCTGCTCTCCAAGAGCTTTTTACTTGTTAAAACTTGTGAATTTCAGGTACAATGGGGAATGCCAAAGAAGAGGAAGTGCCAACAATGTACAGACCAACAAATTGATGGTTGAAGCTATCATGGCAAAGATGGAGCGATTTGTGAACCAGAAGGTGGAAAAGTTTCAACAGCAATATAAGCAGAGGATTTCGTCCAGATAAAGTTATGGTATTGCGACTACCAAATCAAATTATCAAAAAGAAGTGAGGTCCCTTGAGAAACATGATTGGAGAAGAAGATCACCCCGAGATGAATCAAATTATGGCTACTACGGCCGTGGTGATCAAAGAAGTAATGAGCAAGCTAAACAAGTTCATAATCAGATAAGGAAGCAAAAGGAGTATGCGGAAGTGAAAAAGTGTATAGAAGAGGCGTTTGATGCTGTGGAGAAAATCCAAAAGAAAAGACGAGCCACTCACCAATCTTTTGGTACTGAAGAAAACGTTGAGAGCAGCACTAGAAAGGAAGAGGAAGCTTCAGATTCATTGCCAGTTCATGATACAAGAGAAGAGCCACCAACCAGAAGCGTTTTGTTGAAGCATGGGATGAATCTAAACCAAAACCAGGAGCATGATCAACGTGAGAGCCTCTTCTACACAAGGTGCTCAGTTCAAAACAAAGTGTGGAACCTTATCATTGATCAAAGTATTTGTGCAAATGTTGCAAGTTCAACAATGGTGGAAAAGCTTAGTTTAGAGACTAAGAAGCATCCAGAACCTTACAAGCTTCAATGGTTAACAAATAATGGAGAAATAGAAGTGACCAGACAAGTGATGGTGTCTTTGTCCATTGGGAGATACGTGGATGAGATACTTTGTGATGTTTTGCCCATGGAAGCTAGCCACATTGTTCTTGGAAAGCCTTGGAATTCTGATCGCCAAGCTACTTATCAAGACCTTACCAACCGGTACTCATTCCAGTTCAATGATAAGAAACTCTCCCTTGTTCCTTTATCTCCATTGGAAGCTTACCCAGATCAACAAGCTAAGAACATCGCAATGGAGTAGCTCACCTTTCTCAAAACATCTTTGGAAGCTAAGTATTTTCTTTCCTCTCTTCAGTCTGATTTTGTGCTTGAAAAACTAACCCCTTTGGAGCCGGAGCAACCGAGTAGTATCGTTTCCTTTTCACAGATCCTAGAGGGAGAATCACCAGAAACAATACAAAGGAGATTGCCATTGCCTGGTCAATTGGAAAAGCCAACCAGCTTTGTGCCAGATCATGTCCTTATGCCATTTCCTTGTGACTACCCAAGAAAGCACTGTAAGGAAATTGATTTGGTTAGGACATAACCTAATTTGTTTGTCATGATTTCTGCTCAAGAGGAAAAACGTTTTGGTTTGGAAAATGTGAAAGAATTTCGTGTTTCATACTCTGTTTTTGATAAAATGATTCCAACTTTTGAAACGCTCACACCTGAAAAGTTTTTTAAGCTAAAAGGTAATCTGTTTGATGAATTTTGTGAATTTAGCTCTTCTTTGAGAGTTTCTTTGTGTAGCGACACATTTGAGCTGATTAGAACTAAAACATAATGTGCATTGGTTAGAACTTGTCCTGAATTGAAATACTTGCTTAAAAACGTGTTGTGTGAATCAAATCCATTAAGTGAGTTTTGTAAACCGAATTTGGAAGATCATGTGTTTGATAAAAGCTTTTCTAAAAGTGTCAGATTACTCACTAGTAAAGCTTTATTTTTTCTGAGATATGTTAAGGATTTTTGATGTTGTAAACATATACTGATTGGTGACAAAGTGTTTGAAGTCCATAAAACGCAATCAGAATCTGCCTTAGATGTCGTGAGCATAGAAAACATATTTGATCATCCTAAGAAGTTCTTTGTTCTCAAGGATTCTTTAATCTTTTATCACACAAATATGATTCGCTTGTCTTTGTCAAAAGAGCCAAATACAGGTTTTAGAACAGCCTTGAGGCTCATAAGAAGAACCGAAAAGAGAGAGGAAGACAAACGATTTAAGCCACATGATTTGGACCAGGATAACCACCAAGACGTCAATATCTTCATGCTGATCAAAGAAGCACCTTCAGATGCAACAAATAAGCCAAAACTGAGCCAAAACAGATTTGGAGGTATGACCCTAATTCTTCATGATTACATTTCTCACTTGGTCTCTTTCAATGCAGATAAATCGGATTTGAGGTCAAATCCTTTTCAAGTGGGAGAGGATGATATGATCCTGGATGGCACAAGAAGTTTGAAACGTGAGGAAGGACTTGAACCCGAGGAGCAGCTTGTAGCTGAGGAAAATGGAGCTAAGGAGCAGCTTGTAGCTGAGGGAAATTATGGAAAAGAAGTTATCTTAACCTCATTGGTTTTGATACAAATGTCTCATTTGTATCTTTTTCCCTTATCTTTGGTTTTGTGCCAATGGGTTTTCTAAAGAAAGGTTTTTAATGAGGCAAATGATTCACATCCAAATCACCCATTGATGATCAAAACCGGGCCAGAAACTCCAGAAAAACCTTCCAATGTGTTAGCCATCAAGTTCAGCCTGTTTCATGCCTATTAGAAGCCCAAATCAAGTGCCTAATCTGCAGCCCAAAGAGAGTGACGAAAAAGGGAAGGGAAATGACTTGAAGAGTCATTTTTGAAATTCAAACTTAGTCTTTAATTATTATTGACTGTTTTAATGGCTATTTCGAAACTAGGGATATTAGTTTCGAAACTTATTTCTTATCTCCTTTATATTTTGTGTAATCTCTTCTGAATAAACTATCAAACCTTTTTCTTTATTCAAACTCTCTGAAATCGTTTGATCATGAGTTTGTGTGTGTAATATCACAATCTCAACTTGTTCTACCTCTGGTGTGAAATATCTAAGTCCAAGAACAAGCCGGTAATCTAAGAGACACTCATATCTCTTGGAAGTACCTTTCGATCCATTTTCTTCACGTGTTCACGTTCTAGTCCGAATCCATTCAACTCATCATTCCGCTGCAACCATTCAATCTCATTCTGTTCGATTCAAGTGTTCACAACCCAGTTTCAACTCCATAAATCATTTATCCGCTGCATCATTCAAGGATCTTTAGTAATCAGATTGAATCAACCATTCGAAGTGACTCCTTGGGCTGAAATCCTCTCCAGGATCGTATCACAACTTCAAATCTTTTCTCAGGACGAACCACAAGGAACCAGTAGATGATCTATATACCGTTGGAAAGATCAAAGTCTCAAGATTACAGAACATCTTTCAGATCTAATTTCGTGCTGTGTAGTAAGAGAAAACCAAAGAAGAAATAAAGAGGTCGGAGGAAGAGTACTCGAGCACCGGTATCAGCTCCTTAGCCCGCACTCTTCCGCGTCCCGCATCCTTCCCGCGTGCCTCGTGTTGTGTCTCCATAACGGACGCAATACCGGGTCATGAACATGACCGGTGTTCGAGCACTCAGCATCCGGTACCGCATCCCCGTGCCGCGTCCATTCTTCTTCGTGTCGCGACTCCACCATCCACACCATGTCTTGTGTCGCATCTCGCCTAGAATCCGAGCCACACCTCGATCCAATCTAGCACCGAGACTAAACCACTCGACATCATAGACCGGCACTGATCACACTGCGCCTTCATCAACCGACCACCCTCAACCGGAGCCACCTGATGGGGTATAAGTTTTAATACAAAATAAAACTGCAAGTTCACAACAATCACTGTAGTATTTAGGGATCGAATCATGGACCTATGTTTTGTACTACAATCTTTATAGGAATCAAATCTAGCTAAAACAAGAATATGGTTTTGGGGTTTTCAAAAGAAATAGTCACGAAAATAACTAAGTAAAATAGGGTTCAATTCAATGGTAAGCAAACATTAGGCAAGTAGGTTAATCGCAGAGAATCATGAATCATTAACTAATATCGAATTTCAGGGACCTTTTCAAGAGATGTGTTCTAGAACTCAAATCACGGATGTATAATTATACCACTGTCGTGGATCAAATTACTATGTTTTGACTTCCTAATAGACTCAACCATCGCAGGTTATTAAAAGAAGAAAACATGCAGTAAGTTCAAGATTCGATTGTTCACCAAACTCCTTAACTAACCTTTCGAATTGTTAAGACGCCTAGCTCATCAAATATTTAGTTCAGACAATATAACAAGCTTTTGGAGAGTATATCAATCTAAGATCAGATGCTAATTGATCAAGTTAGCATACATACATTACGAGCAAATAAAGATGAAGAACTTAATAGATTATCCCTAATTCATTCGATAAAAGTTAACAAGTCATGAATTCTTTGATTTTCCTACAACCTAACAAGTAGATCTATTCTAGCATGGTGCACGAAAAACACAAAATAGATGATGAATTCATAGTAAATAAACTTGAATTAAAGAGATAGGATAAAAGAAATCTTCTCTATATCGAGATACAAAGCGAGATCATCCACCGGAATGCTCTTGAATCCAAATCTAGCAAAGAACTCCAAAGGAGCTCGTGGCTGCTGTTCCTCTATGAATATTAGGTTTATTAATTTCGGCACACACTAAACAAGAGGCTAAAAACAAGTATATATAGGCTTAGGGTCTTCCTAGGGTTCACTTTGGTCGAAACGGTCTTTTTACGTCAAACTGATGTCAGTAACGACCAGGCATAACGGCCCAGCTTCGTGACCGGTGCCAGGGCTTAAGTGGCCTCTCTTGAGTTCTAAAAATGGTCTGGAGTACCGGTTGGTGGTGCAGACCGGTATGGTGACCCGTTATGGCACTGCTTCAGCTTTGAGGCAGCTTGACGTGTCTTCAGTAAATCGGGTATAACTTCCTGCTCACAGATCCAAATGAGTTGATTCCAACTTTGTTGTAAAGCTGACTCAAAGATCTATCTTCAAACCAAGTTTCTTCCAATTCCAAAGTCATCTGATCCTCCGTTTATCGCTAAACCTCTGGCATATGCAATCTGTCCAATTTGGCAAAGTGTTGATTCTTGTGAATTCTTGGGTCTTGAAAGTTTCTTTGGCTTGTAGAACTTGCTGTAGCTTGGTTTACACCATATTGAGCTCTTTTTGACCGTTTTGCTTGATTTCCCTGAAAAGACTCTAAAACTACAAATACGAGGAAAACTACCTCTTTTGGTGTAAAATCGTAGATAATTGCTTAGAAAACATAGTAAAATAGATACTAAAATAGGTAAAATATGAGGTATATCAACTCCCCCTGACTTAAACATTGCTTGTCCTCAAGCAAAATTCAAGAATAGAAAAGAGGTTTGAAAACACGGGAACTCACATATCCTTCGGATCCTTGCCTTGAAATCGAAACTTTTAATCCACATGAGACAAGATCAGCTCATAGACGCTTTCATCTTCTTCCATCATGATTTTCGCAACCATGTCCATACTCTAGATTTCTGTCCCTGCAAAAATCTCAACTTCAACTATTTGACTCTTTCTACTCTCTTGGATTTAGTGAAGATTTCTCAATAAAAACATCATCCAAGGAATACGGGCTAGGTATTGGGAAAGGCTAATTTTAGTGGTGAAGTTAAGAGTGTTTAGGGTTACCATAGACTCCGGGTGCGAGATATTATGCAAAATCGCAAGAGAGAATGGACCCGTTGATGTCCACAATTTTCCAACCACTTTCTTCACGCCTTTCTCCCCCATACTTAGATTTTTCTCCGGGAATCACTTGAAATATCTTCTACTCATCTCTCCTTCGTATCATGACAACTCCTTGGGTGTTTTTCGGCCAGAGGACTCTAAGAATACCGTTTCCCTTTCCCTTAGATTTTTTTTTTTTTTTTTTTTTTAAATTTTGAAAGGGGGAAAACGGTGTCTCTTTGATATGAGTCAAGGAGGCACGGAAATTACCATTTTAGGTGTCCAAGGTTCGGCCAAGCTTTTGTAATATGCTCTTTGTACTCCTCCATTCTTTACTAGGTCGTCGCATCTCTAGTGATTGGAAAATTGCGTCGATCCTTTTCTCTCCGACGTTTTTGCACATATCTGCAAGTATGAAACTCAAAGAGAAATGCATGAGGTCTGAAAGAAGGGTAAAGGGTTTAAGGTAGGGTACCAACTAAAGATGAGCTGGCCATTCATGATAACAAAGAGTGGTAAAAGAGGATAAGATGTCATGAATGTGTGATTCGTTTCCTTGATCTAACATCCTTAATAAGAAATAATCAGAAACCATATTAGTAGTCCAAATATAGAGTCAAAATCATATCCATCAAAATCAATGCAAGTAGAAACTTTCTGGTAGGGAGTCCAATCATGAGGTTTCTGAATCGATTGTCATGAACAAACCCTGCAACAATGGTTATTCGGTCTTTGAAATCAAAGCATTAGTTCCTAGAAAAGTGTCATAATTCCCAACTTATTTTGACTCAATAAAACGTTTTTAGAAAAGCCATTTTGAAAACTCTTTTAAAACATAAAAACCAATCACGAACAAACGTGTTAGCAAACAACAATCCCTCCAGACTTAAATTACACCGTCCCCGGTGTAAAATAAATCAAATTAAGAGAAAAATGCTAGAAAAAAAAAAAAAATTAATAATTAATATTGAAAAGAAAAAAAGGTATGGAAAAATGTTACTGGAAATGTTGAAGATACCGATCAAAATAGTCGGAATTCTGATCGGATTGGTGACCGGTGTCGTTGTGCGCGTCGCGAGAGGTGATCGGGTGAGGTCTGCTCGCGGGAAGGTTGAAGGCGTGCCGCGGGACGGGCGTGAGCGAATGGGTCGCGGGATGATCATCGCGGGATGCGGGAAGCTGTGCGGTACCGGTCGCTCACGATGTCTAATACGCGGGACCGGTATGAAGGCAATCGGGATGGGGCGGGTGAACACGGGCCAGGATCTAAATACTTGGGTACCGGTCGCGTGTTCCGACCGGTACACGAGAACGGTATCGAGTCCAACCGGTCGAGCTCGTCACCCGGCACACTCATCCGGTAATCGGACCATCTTTGTCCCGATTGCGATTCACGCCATACCGGTCGAGTCCGATGGCCGGTACTCGGACCGGTATGGTCCGATAATATATATATATATATATATATATATATATATATATATATATATATATATATATATATATATATATATATATTTTTTCATAAAAACCTGAAAATTTGAGAAATGAAAATAAATTAGATTAAAATGAAAGAAACTTATGAAAACCAAAATTAAGAATTGAAAAACGAAAGCATAAAAATTGAAAGTGTGGGTTGCCTCCCACAAAGCGCTTGTTTAAAGTCTTTTAGCTCGACTTCTTTGGAATTAGATATCGGGTGGGTCACTCAAGGCAATAGATACACTCTTGCCTTGATCGGTATCCACGAGGTAGGGCTTTAGACGTTGGCCATTGACTGTGAACTCGTTCCCTTTTTTATCCCAAAGTGTTACAGCTTCATATGGCTTAACTTCCTTGATTATGAAAGGTCCGGACCACCTAGAACGAAGCTTACCTGGAAAAAGCTTTAGTCGAGAATTGAAAAATAAAACCTTATCATTAGGTTCAAGCTTCTTTGGAATGATCTTCTTATCGTGGTAGGCTTTGGTCCTTTCCTTGTAAATCTTGGTGTTCTCATATGCCAGATGTCGAATTTCTTCCAGCTCATTCAATTGGATTAATCTTCTTTCTGCGGCTGTTTTGAGATAGAAATTCAGCTCCTTTACTGCCCACGAAGCCTTGTATTCAAGTTCCACCGGAAGATGACAAGCTTTGCCATACACTATGTGGAATGGAGTTGTTCCTAATGGTGTCTTGTAAGCTGTCCTGTATGCCCAAAGAGCATCATCGAGTTTCTCTGACCAATCTTTCCTTGTCTTGGCCGTGGTCTTTTGTAGAATTGCCTTGATCTCTCGGTTAGATATCTCCACTTGTCCACTAGTTTGAGGATGATAGGCAGTGGCTACTTTATGCTTGACTCCATACTTCTTCAAAAGGCTATCAAAAGCTTTATTGATGAAATGAGTTCCTCCATCGCTTATCACTACTCTTGGCACTCCAAAACGTGGAAAGATGACCGATTTGAACATCTTAATCACAGCATTAACATCGTTGGTTGGCGATGCTATTGCTTCCACCCATTTAGACACATAATCAACCGCCACAAGAATGTATTGGTCTCCGAAAGACATGGGAAAAGGACCCATGAAATCGATTCCCGAAACATCAAAGACTTCAACTTCTAGAATGAAATTTTGTAGCATCTCATTTCTCCTGCTTATATTCCCCATCTTTTGGCAAGCATCACACCTTGCAATGAAAGATTGTGCATCTCTAAACATTGTAGGCCACCAAAATCCGGCTTGTAAGACTTTCGAGACAGTCTTGAAAGTAGCAAAATGTCCTGCATAAGCTGAGCCGTGACATCCGTGTAAAATCCCTGGAATTTCTTCTTCTGGAACACACTTCCGAAACAAACCATCTGTGCACTTCTTGTATAAGTAGGGTTTGTCCCAAAAGTAGAATCTCACGTCTTTGAGAAACTTCTTCTTCTTATAACCATAAAAATCAGGTGATGCGATATCAGCGGCTAAGTAATTAGCGATGTGCTTATACCATGGTGCTCTGAAAACTTCCCTCCCTTGAATCCTCTGTGGGGGTGCTCTCACTTGTTTGCGCGGTATAGCATTCATGGCGTAGACATTTTCCTCTGCGAGACGGTCATTCATAGGCAATGGTTCATCAATCCTCATCCTCGAAAGGTGATCCGCTACTCCATTGTCTACTCCTTTCTTGTCTCGAATCTCTAGATCAAACTCTTGTAATAAAAGTATCCATCTAATGAGCCTCGGTTTAGCATCCTTCTTAGCCAAAAGATACTTTAGTGCAGCATGATCAGTGTGAACTATAACTTTAGAACCCACCAAATAGGACCGAAATTTCTCAATGGCGAAAATGATGGCAAGTAGCTCCTTCTCCGTTGTTGCGTAGTTGCATTGAGCTTCATCAAGAGTCCTACTAGCATAGTAGATAACATTCATCTTCTTATCCTTCTTTTGACCTAGGACAGCACCAACTGCATAGTCGTTGGCGTCACACATGATCTCAAAGGGAAGACTCCAATCTGGTGACTGCACAACCGGAGCACTTACAAGCGCTTCCTTGATCTTCTTGAAGGCAACAAGACAATCTTCTCCGAATTCGAAAGTGGTGTCCTTGCAGAGAAGTCCTGTAAGAGGTCGAGCAATGTTGAAAAAGTCCTTGATGAATCTTCTATAGAACCCTGCATGTCCCAGAAAACTCCTTATGCCTCTCACGTTCGTTGGTGGTTGAAGACTAACCATAACTTCGATTTTGGCCTTGTCGACTTCTATTCCTTTCTCGGATCTATGCCCAAGAACTATTCCATCTCTCACCATAAAGTGACATTTTTCCCAGTTCAAAACTAGATCCTTATCTTCGCATCTTTGTAAAACCCTGCCAAGATTTGACAAACAAGCCTCGAAAGAAGAGCCATAAACCGAAAAGTCATCCATGAATACCTCCATTATATCTTCTATAAAGTCGGTAAATATGGCCATCATGCATCTTTGGAATGTCGCTGGGGCATTACATAATCCAAACGACATCCTCCTATAAGCATAAGTACCGTAGGGACATGTAAATGTAGTCTTTTCCTGATCGTCGGGGTGAATCGGAATCTGGAAAAATCCTGAATATCCATCTAGAAAACAATAGTAAGGATGATTAGCAAGACGTTCAAGCATTTGGTCTATAAAAGGAAGAGGAAAATAATCCTTTCGAGTTGCTGCATTAAGCTTCCGGTAGTCGATGCACATTCGATGCCCGGTAATTGTCCTGGTAGGGATCATCTCGTCGTTCTCATTTTTTACCACCGTTAGTCCTCCTTTCTTGGGGACTACATGGACTGGACTCACCCAAATGCTATCCGAAATTGTGTATATAATCCCTGCTTCGACAAGCTTTATAATCTCCTTTTTTACGACATCCTTGAGATTTGGGTTCAATCTCCTCTGGTGCTCTATGTAAGATGCAAACTTGTCTTCTAGGATGATCCTATGCATACATAGGTCTGGAGATATTCCTGTAAGGTCAGCAAGAGAATACCCTAGGGCTTTCCTGTGCTTTCTCAACTCACAAAGAAGTAAGTTTGACTCAACGTCAGTTAAGTTAGAATTAACAATCACATGATAAGTTTGATTTTCTCCAAGGAACGCGTACCTTAGCCCAACAGGGAGCTCCTTTAGTTCAACCTTAGGGGCTCTTAGCTCGCTCCAAGGATCTTGCAACACTTTGGGTTTAGGTTTAGGTATCTCGGCAATGATTTTGTTAAGATCTATGGTGTCTTCTCCTGGTTCTGGCTGAGCTACTAACTTGTCAAGCACCTTGGCCGAATCTAATGCCTTAGCATACTCCTCGGTTTCTTCGTCCAAGTACCCATCTTCTCCCTCTATCTTTGTCAATGCTATCTCTAGAGGATCATTGACAATGAGTTCTTCAAACATCTCACCCGATGCTTCACTCAATTGGTCCACCCAAAAGGCATTTCCATCTATAGTTGGTCTCTGTAGAGCTTCATCGACTTCGAAATTTAGTTCAAGATCTCCTAGGTTTAGCTTGATCTTTCCTCCTTTGACGTCAATCATAGCTCCAGCGGTTGCTAGGAAGGGGCGCCCAAGGATTATGGGATCTCTAGGTTCTTTTTCTAACTCCAATACCACAAAATCTGTCGGAATGCAGCATGCTCCGATAATCACTTGTAAATCGACTATAATTCCCACCGGACGTTTAACTGAGCGATCCGCAAATACCAATTGGATTTTTGTAGGCTTGAAATTGGTGATGCCGAGACGTTTAGCCACTGTATAAGGCATCAAGTTCACACTCGATCCCAAATCACACAAACAGCGATCAAAAGTAGAACCTCTGATCTCGCAAGGAAGCACGAAACTACCCGGATCTTCTAGCTTCTGAAATTCGTTGTCTTGAAATCTTGTGCTACACTCTTGAGTAATCAACATCACACCTTCTTCTAAGCTCACATTGCTGGTTAGAATGGTCTTCATATACTTCCTCAAAGCTGAAATGATCATACAAGCATCGACAAAAGGTAGTCGAACGGTAAGTTGACTCACTAGCTCCTTTAGCTTGGCTTGTTCCTTCTCCTTCTTTGGCTTATTCATGGTACTTGGGAATGGTCTTTTAGGCTTGAAAACACGAGTTAGCTCTGGTGGAACTTTGACTTCTTCTGGAATTTCATTGGTAACTTTTTCGTTAGGCGTTTTATCTTCTTGTAACACCTCAACGACAATATCCTCTTCTTCTTCTTCGGCTTCTCTAGGCATTCTTACCTAATCCAGCTGTGTTCCGCTTCTCAATGTAATGGCATTCACGGGGTTGGTTCTGGGAGTTACCTCAACTTTACCGGGAAGAAATTCGTCCGGTTTTCCAATCGTACTAGCGATATAAGCAATTTGGAGATCAATTCCCCTAACATGAGATGAAATTCCTTCTATCTTGTAGTTGATTTCACGACTCATAGTGTCCATTCTAGTGTGAATTTCCCTCCTGAACTTGTTTAGCTCATAGCGAAATCCATCAAGCAAAGATGCGCAACTCTCTTCCGAATCTCGCTTGACTCGTCGTCTTGAAAATTACTAAAGTGTTCGGTGTGAACTCTCTTAGCATGCTGCTGTTTCGGTTGAACATGGGTCTCTTGGGGAATGTTTTTATGAGTGCAAAAACATTCCCTAGTACCAAAATTGGGGTCGTGACTCCTTGTCCCCATATTTTGGTATCGCGAGCCTATGTAATTCACTTCCCTTAGATTGAAATCTTGATCATCTTCCTCATAGGGGGTCGTTCTTCTTGCATAAGCTTTAGGTCTTAAAGTGTTCCTCAAGACTTGAGAAATCATCATCTTGATCTCTTTGAACTCCGCGGGTTCGGTGTTGATGGCTTTGATAGTTTCATTGTAGCTTGGTCGAATCATGCAGTCACTCTCGGCAAGATTGTTTATCAAAGTCTTCACCTTACTTACGGATTGTATCATGAAGTTCCCCTCGCTGCAAAGATTTAGAAGTAGCTGGTGCTCTCTATTGATTCCATTGTAGAAGATATCCCACACTTTAGCCTCCGAGAGACCATGTTGTGGACAATCTCTTACATACTCCTTGTAACGCTCCAAACATTCATGATAGGGCTCGATAGGACCTTGTTGGAAACCCGAAATCTTGTTTCTTAAAGAACTTAGTCTTTTTTTTGTGAAGAATTTCTCAAGAAAAGCCTGCTTGTAGTCTCTCCATGACGTAATCGATTGTGGTGCAAGCGATTTCGTCCATCGAAAAGCGTCTCCCGCCAAGGAAAAAGAAAAGAGCCGACACCTAAGGTGGTCAAAAGGGGCTCCATTAGTGTTGATAGCTCCGCATAAATCCTCGAATGAATCAATGTGATCCAAAGGATTTTCTTGTGGAAGGTCGTAGAATTGATTTTGCTTCACGAGAGAGATAACGCGAGGCTTTATCTCAAAGTCTACGTCTTGTTGACCAAGGTGGATAGGGTTTCGGTCTAGGAGAAGGGGTGTTGATGAGTAAGTGTCTCCCATCGTCTCATGGTTAGGCGCCAGCCGTTCCATGTCAAAGTTGTGGTGAAATTCATCGAAACCTTGCTCTAATCCCATCGGTTGGTCTTGGATTCTCTCGAGAGCTTGGTGTTCGAATTGCGGTGCTCCAAATGGTTGATGAGCTTGCCGTGGCTGCTGGTCATGGACTAGCATTGCCATGCTTGCTCAAAAGTTCCCCTGAAACAATCAAAACAAAAGAAAAACAAAAATTAAATTAGCAAAGTAAAAGAAAAACGTTCTAGACTAGATTTTAGTCCAAAGTTTGTAGACAAAATATCAAAGGTCCCCGGCAACGGCGCCAAAAACTTGATGGGGTATAAGTTTTAACCCAAAATAAAACTGCAAGTGCACAACAATCACTGTAGTATTTAGGGATCGAATCCACAGGGACCTATGTTTTGTACTACAATCTTTATAGGAATCAAATCTAGCTAAAACAAGAATATGGTTTTGGGGTTTCAAAAGAAATAGTCACGAAAATAACTAAGTAAAATAGGGTTCAATTCAATGGTAAGCAAACGTTAGGCAAGTAGGTTAATCGCAGAGAATCATGAATCATTAACTAATATCGAATTTCAGGGACCTTTTCAAGAGATGTGTTCTAGAACTCAAATCACGGATGTATAATTATACCACTGTCGTGGATCAAATTACTATGTTTTGACTTCCTAATAGACTCAACTATCGCAGGTTATTAAAAGAAGAAAACATACAGTAAGTTCAAGATTCGATTGTTCACCAAACTCCTTAACTAACCTTTCGAATTGTTAAGACGTCTAGCTCATCAAATATTTAGTTCAGACAATATAACAAGCTTTTGGAGAGTATATCAATCTAAGATCATATGCTAATTGATCAAGTTAGCATACATGCATTACGAGCAAATAAAGATGAAGAACTTAATAGATTATCCCTAATTCATTCGATAAAAGTTAACAAGTCATGAATTCTTTGATTTTCCTACAACCTAACAAGTAGATCTATTCAAGCATGGTGCACAAAAAACACAAAAGAGATGATGAATTCATAGTAAATAAACTTGAATTAAAGAGATAGGATAAAAGAAATCTTCTCTATATCGAGATACAAAGCGAGATCATCCACCAGAATGCTCTTGAATCCAAATCTAGCAAAGAACTCCAAAGGAGCTCGTGGCTGCTGATCCTCTATGAATATTAGGTTTATTAATTTCGGCACACACTAAACAAGAGGCTAAAAACAAGTATATATAGGCTTAGGGTCTTCCTAGGGTTCACTTTGGTCGAAACGGTCTTTTTACGTCAAACTGATGTCAGTAACGACCAGGCATAACGGCCCAGCTTCGTGACCGGTAACAGGGCTTAAGTGGCCTCTCTTGAGTGTAAAAATGGGCTGGAGTACCGGTTGGTGGTGCAGACCGGTATGGTGACCCGTTATGGCACTGCTTTAGCTTTGAGGCAGCTTGACGTGCCTTCAGTAAATCGGGTGTAACTTCCTGCTCACAAATCCAAATGAGTTGATTCCAACTTTTTTGTAAATCTGACTCAAAGATCTATCTTCACACCAAGTTTCGTCCAATTCCAAAGTCATCTGATCCTCCGTTTATCGCTAAACTTCTGGCGTATGCAATCTGTCCAATTTGGCAAAGTGTTGATTCTTGTGAATTCTTGGGTCTTGATAGTTTCATTGGCTTGTAGAACTTGCTGTAGCTTGGTTTACATCATATTGAGCTCTTTTTGACCATTTTGCCTTGATTTCCCTGAAAAGACTCTAAAACTACAAATACGAGGAAAACTACCTCTTTTGGTGTAAAACCGTAGATAATTGCTTTGAAAACATAGTAAAATAGATACTAAAATAGGTAAAATATGAGGTATTTCACCAGCTCACGACCCTTGGATCATATGGTTCGAGCCACGGTCCCCACCACCAAACCACCCACCTAAGCATGGTCGATAAAAAGGTAAGTTTTCCTTTTCCTCTTTTATTTCTTCAAAACTAAGTTTTATATTCAAAAATTTAACAAAATTTTATTTCTAATTTTGCATTTTCATAAATTCTCATTCTTCATCTATATAATTCATTAAATTAATTTCTGATGGATTTATTGATTTATGAAATTTTGCATCTTTAATATTGATATTCTTGGTTAGATTAATTTAGTTTATGAATGAATTTCAAATCTTAACAAATTATTCCTCGTTTTACCTATTTTCACTTGGACTAAGCCATTTTTATCAAATTAGATTCTTTTTTAGACCAAAAAAAAAAAGATTCTTTTTTAGGATTTAATTTTTTTTTTTATGGCTTATCTTATGAAATCTTGAAACTAGACCTCAATATACCTCTTGAGCAATCTAGATCAAAGAAGAATTTAACAAGTGATTTTAGGTATTTTTGCAAGGATATTTTACTCTTAAACAGGACTTGTAACATGACTTTTAGTTGTGATGTACACACTTCCAATCGTCTTAAGCATTATCCACCATTCAAAGGAGATGTGTGAGAAAAGAGGAGAAATTGGAGACACCTAGCTTGGTTATGATTCATGTGGGATACCAAATGCTCAAAATCAAAGAAGATCTCAGATTGCTCGCGACAATCCTATGATTTTCTCGACCTAAGCTCACAAACGGACCACGTGGAGCATTTTATGGGACATTTACCTATCCACTAGAGCAAACACCTTCAAACTTCACCACGTGAATTAAAAAGGTATGTTTTATGATAGATTTTCAATTTGGCTCGAGAAAATTTCTACTGTTTTGCAGATGGCTTGATACTACCCTTCCTGTGAGTCGAATCGCCTTATTCAAGGACCATACGCGAAACCGTTCGAGCAAAAGTGTCGAAAATTCACCATGAGCTTTAAAATACCCTATAACTTGGTGAATTTTCAATTTGGCTTGAGGAAAATTTCACGGTTTGAGAGATAGTCCATGAGCATCTTCCGGTGACCAAAATCACTATACCGTGGGCCATTTTTCAAATGATGAGGAACCAGCTGTTGAAGCCTTGAGAAGAAATGTTTCTAAGGACCCAAGGAACCTTTTAGGAGTGTTACTACACCCCTGGAGACAACCGAGTCCTAAGATGCTTCATACCAACCGAAAATGGGATATTTTTCGATCTTCTACCGGTAACTTCGTTCTATTCTCTAACTTTTCTACTTTCAATTTTATTTTTTATTTTCGAGCATACTCCCTTAATTTGATTTATTTTACACCAGGGATGATGTAATTTAAGTCTGGGGGGGATTGTTATTTGCTAACACGTTAGTTCGTGATTGGTTTTTATATTTTAAAAGAGTTTCAAAATGATTTTTCTAAAAATGTTTTATTGAGTCAAAATAAGTTGGGAATTATGACACTTTTCTAGGAACTAATGCTTTGATTTCGAAGACCGAATAACAATTGTTACAGGGTTTGTTCATAACAATCGACTCAGAAATCTCATGATTGGACTTCCTACCAGAATATTTCTACTTGCAACTGTTTTGATGGATATGATTTTAACTCTATATTTGGACTACTAATATGGTTTTGATTATTTCTTATTAAGAACGTTAGATCAGGGAAACGAATCACACATTCATGACATCTTATCCTCTTTTACCACTCTTTGTTGTCATGAATGGCCAGCTCATCTTTAGTTGGTACCCAACCTAAAACCCTTTACCTCTTTTCAGACCTCATGCATTCTCTTTTAGTTTCATACTTGCAGATATGTGCAAAAACATCGGAGAGAAAAATGATCGACGCAATTTTCCAATCACTAGAGATGCGACGACCTGGTAAAGAATGAAGGAGTACAAAGAGCATATTACAAAAGCTTGGCCGAACCTTGGACGCCTAAAAAAATGGTAACTTTCGTGCCTTCTTGACTCATATCAAAGAGATACCGTTTTCCCCTTTCAAAAAAAATAAAAATAAAAAAATAATAATAATAAAAAAGGGAAAAGGAAACGGTTATCTTAAAGTCCTATGGCCGAAAAACACCCAAGGAGTTGTCATGATACGAAGGAGAGATGAGTAGAAGAGATTTCAAGTGACTCCTGGAGAAAAATCTAAGTATGGGGGAGAAAGGCGTGAAGAAAGTGGTTGGGAAATTGTGGACATCAATAGGTCCATTCTCTCTTGCGATTTTGCATAATATCTCGCACCCAGAGTCTATGGCAACCCTAAACACTTTTTAACCTCACCACTAAATTCAGTCTTTCCTAATACCTAGCCCGTATTCCTTGGATGATGTTTTTATTGAGAAGTCTTCACTAAATCTAAGAGAGTAGAGAGAGTCAAATAGTAGAAGTTGAGATTTTTGTAGGGACAGAGATTTAGAGTATGGACATGGTTGCGAAAATCATGGTGGAAGAAGATGAAGCGTCTATGAGCTGATATTGTCTCATGTGGATTAAAAGTTTCGATTTCAAGGCAAGGATCCGAAGGATATGTGAGTTCCCGTGTTTTCAAACCTCTTTTCTATTCTTGAATTTTGCTTGAGGACAAGTAAGGTTTAAGTCTGGGGGAGTTGATATACCTCATATTTTACCTATTTTACTATGTTTCCCATGCATTTATCTACGGTATTACACCAAAAGAGGTAGTTTTCCTCGTATTTGTAGTTTTAGAGCCTTAACAGGGAAATCAAGCAAAACGGAGCTAAAAGAGCCAAAAATGGGTGTAAACGAAGCTACAGTAACTTTTTCAAGCCAAAGAAACCATCAAGACAAAAGAATTCACAAGAAACAATATTCCACCAAATTGGACACAATGCATACGCCAGAAGTTTAGCGATAAACGGAGGATCAAATCAATTTGGAATTGGATGAAACTTGGTGTTAAGATATATCTTTGAGTAAGATTTACAACAAAGTTGTAATCATCTCATTTGGAGCAGTGAGCAGGAAGATACACCCGATTTATTGAAGATACGTCAAAATGCCTCGAAGCTGAAGCAGGGCCATAACGGGCCAGTGTACCGGTCTTCACCAATGACCGATATTACAGCCATTCTAGCATCAAGAGAAGCCACTTAATCCCCCATACTGGTCACGTGATTTGGGCCGTTATCCTTGACCGTTATGAGCCTCAGTTCGACGTAAAAAGACCGTTTTGACCTAAGTAAACCCTAAGAAGACCCTAAGCCTATATATACTTTTTTTTAGCCTCTTATTTAGGGTGTGCCGAAATTATTAGACCTATTATTCATAGAAAAGCAGCCCCCACGAGCTCCCTTGGAGTTCTTGGTTAGATTTGGATTCTAGAGCATTATGGTGGATGTTCTCGCTTTGTGTCTCGATATAGAGAAGATTTCTTTTACCCTATCTCTTTAATTCAAGTTTATTTACTATGAATTCATCATCTCTTCTGTGTTTTTCGTGCACCATGATTGAGTAGATTACTTGTTAGGTTTTAGGCATTCAAAGATTCCATGTTTATGCATAATTGAATATCGAACTTTGTTAGGGTTTATTTAGTGGATTCTTCACCTTTATTTGATCTTATTGCTGTTTACGTTTTTGGCGATCTCGCGAACTGATCTTAGGTTGAATACTCTCCAAAAGCTTGTTATATTGCCTGAACTAATATTTGGTGGGTAGTGACAATTCGAAAGGTTAGTTATGGAGTATTATGAACAATCAAACTTAAACATAAAGCATGTTTTCACCTTGTAATAACCTGCGATAGTTGAGTCTATTAGGGTAGAAAATGTAGATGGTTAGTTACGTCACGACAGTGGGATGAAGTTACATCAATGCTTTGAATTCTAGAACGATCTTTAAAAACCCGATATCTTTATGTGTTTCATGAGTCTCTGCGAATTGTCTAATGCCTAACGCTTTTCTCTTATTGATTTATCCTTGCTTTTACTTTCTTCGCTTTATAATTTCTATTCATAAAACCACAAAAACCAAAATCATATTTTGTCTTAGCTTAATTTGCATCACATAAATTCGTAGCGTATCATATCTAGTCCCTGTGGATCGACCCCTAAGTGCTACTGCGATTGCCTGTGCACTTGCAGGTTATTTAGGGTTATAAATTTAAAGTTTGAATAACCCACGACATCAATCATCTAGATCGTAATCTAAATGAGCTAGCTCGCGAGCTCATACAAAATTAATATGAAAATAAAAAAAATTAAATTTAAATTAATATAAAATCCAAAATTAACTTTAAATGTTAAATATTAAAAACAAATCCAAATAATATTGTTATCGAATGCTAAATCTATCAAATATTATTTCGGTTTTGTTTTCTTGATTATACTATATTCTATTTCTGTATATCCTAAAGAATTAAAATGTAAAACAAGAATTATTTTCTATTTTATTAATAAAGTATAATAGATTATTTCTATATTTGTTTTAGTTATAACTCATAAAAGAACGAGAATATATGTTTTGGTTGGTAAATCTAAGATATATTTACAATATATCAATATAATAGTTTAAATCATTAAAAAAAGATTTGTTCGTAAGCTTGCTTGCAGCTCGTCTAAGCTGTCTCACATAACTCGCCAACTCATTTAAGCTCGATCACTTAACTCGTTTATTTAATGAGCCTGAAAACATAGCTTGCGCTCGTCAAAATCCGTTCTGAGCTAAGCTAGCTCATGAGCTAATGACTCGTTTGACACCCCTATATATCAGGGTGTGAGACCAACTTCCGGGAGTCTCGTGATTTCAGCGATTCAAGCCGAGCAGCTGATTGAGAAGGGCTGTGAGGCATATTTGGCGACGATAGTGATGCCAGAGTCTGTTGGAGAGGTTGCAGTGGTGGATATTCGGGTTGTTCGGCACTTCCAGAATGTGTTTCGGTTTTTGTAGGGGTTACTGTCGTCTCGGTCTGATCCCTTCACGATTGAGTTGGAGCTTGGGACGACGCCGATATCTAAGGCACCTTATCGTATGGCTCCAGCAGAGATGGCAGAGCTAAAGAAGCAGTTGGATGATTTGTTGGGTAAGGATTTCATTCGGTCGAGTAGTTCACCGTGGGGAGCGCCGGTGTTGTTTGTGAAGAAGAAGGGTGGAGTTTCCGGTTATGCATTGATTACCGGGGACTTAACCGAGTCACTCTGAAGAACATGTATCCTCTGCCATGGATTGATGAGTTATTGGATCAATTGCGAGGGGCTACTTGGTTCTCCAAGATAGATTTGGCTTCGGGTTACCATCAGATTCCTATCGATGGGGCCGATGTGAAGAAGACGGCTTTTAGGACGAGGTATGGGCATTATGAGTTCGTGGAGATGCCGTTTGGGAGCATTCATGAGGTTGATGAATGATATATCTTATATTTTACCTATTTTACTATCTGTTTTACTATGTTTTCTATGCATTTATCTACTGTATTACGTCAAAAGAGGTATTTTTCCTCGTATTTGTAGTTTTAGAGTCTTAACAGGGAAATCAAGAAAAATGAAGCTAAAAGAGCCAAAATAGGTATAAACCAAGCTACATAAACTTTCACAAGCCAAAGAAACCATCAAGACCCAAGAATTCACAAGAAACAACATTCTACCAAATTGGACAGAACATATACGCCAGAAGTTTAGCAGTAAACGGAGGATCAAATCAGTTTGGAATTGGTTAAACCTTGCAGGAAAGATAAATCTTTGAGTCAGCTTTACATCAAAGCTTGAATCATCTCATTTGGAGCTGTGAGCAGGAAGATACGCCCGAATTACTGAAGAGACGTCAAACTGCCTCGAAGCTGAAGCAGGGCCATAACGGGCCAGTGTACTGGCCTGCACCAATGGCCGATATTCCAGCCTATTCTAGCACACAAGAGAGGTCATTTAAGCCCCAGTACCGGTCAAAGATTCCATGTTTATGCATAATTGAATATCGAACTTTGTTAGGGTTTATTTAGTGGATTCTTCACCTCTATTCGATTTTATTGCTTTTTGCGTTTTGGCCATCTCGTGAACTGATCTTAGCTTGATATACTCTCCAAAATCTTGTTATATTACCTGAACTAATATTTGGTGGGTAGTGCACCATAACAATTCAAAAGGTTAGTTATGGAGTATTATGAACAATCAAACTTAAACATAAAGCATGTTTTCACCTTGTAATAACCTACGATAGTTGAGTCTATTAGGGTAGAAAACGTAGATGGTTAGTTACGTCACGACAGTGGGATGACCTTACATCAATGCTTTGAGTTCTAGAACGATCTTTAAAACCCGATATCTTTATGTGTCTCATGAATTTCTGCAAATTGTCTAATGCCTAACGCTTTTCTCTTATTGATTTATCCTTGCTTTTACTTTCTTTGCTTTATAATTTCTATTCATTAAACCACAAAAACCAAAATCATATTTTGTCTTAGCTTAATTTGCATCACATAAATTCGTAGCGTATCATCTCTAGTCTATGTGGATCGACCCCAAAGTACTACTGCGTTTGCATGTGCACTTGCAGGTTATTTAGAGTTATAAATTTAAAGCTTGACTAACCCCCGGCATCAATGAACGGGGTGTTCCAGGAGTACTTGGACGAGTTCGTGATCATATTTATTGATGATATCTTGGTTTATTCGAGGAGTCCTGAGGAACACGAGGTTCATCTGAGGCTGGTGTTTGAGAAGCTGCGGGAACAGAAGTTGTATGCTAAATTGAGTAAGTGCAGTTTCTGGCAGCGGGAGATGGGTTTTCTTGGCCATGTGGTGTCTGCAGAGGGAGTTTATGTGGATCCGGCTAATATCGAGGCTATCAGAGGGTGGCCTAGACCAAGGAATGCGACGAAGATCAGGAGTTTTCTCGGTTTAGCTGGGTATTATTAAAGGTTCATTAAGGGTTTTCGAGTATAGCGCAAGCGATGACGAAGTTGACATGGAAGAATATCCCGTTTGTGTGGCCTTCAGCTTGCGAGGAGAGTTTTGGGAAGCTGAAGGAGATGCTGACTAGTACACCAATATTGGCGTTGCCTGATCCGGGTGAGCCGTACGTGGTGTATACAGATGCATCAGGAGTTGGTCGGGGCTGTGCCCTGATGCAACAAGGTAAGGTGATTGTATATGCTTTGAGGCAGTTGACGAAGCATGAGTGCAACTACCCTATCCATGATTTGGAGTTGGCTGCAGTGATCTTCGCATTGAAGATTTGGCGATCTTATCTTTATGGCGGGAAGGTGCTGGTTTTCACAGACCACAAGAGTCTGAAGTACTTCTTCACTTAGCCAGAGCTGAACTAGAAACAGAGGTGCTAGATGGAGTTGGTAGCAGATTATGATCTGGAGATTGGGTACCATCCGGGTAAGGCTAATCTGGTTTCAGATGCGTTGAGTCAGAAGAGGGTTACTTCGGCTCAGGAGCGTGATGTAGAGGAGTTGATGAGCGAGATTAGCACGTTGAGGTTGTGTGTTATCTCACAGGAGCCGTTAGGGTTAAAGGCAGCTAACTAGGCATATTTGTTGAGCAGGATACGGGCAGCCCAGGAGAAGGATTAGGGGTTGATTGATGCTTTTCGGGTTGTGGGTTCAGAGTATCAGGTCTCGGTAAATGGGACGATACTTGTGAACGGGCGGGTTTGTGTACCAAGGATGGGGATCTGAGACAGGAGATCCTGAGGAAGGCTCATTCGAGCATTTTGTCTATTCATCCGGGAGCGACTAAGATGTACTGGGATCTGAAGCGGTATTATCATTGGGTCGGGATGAAGAAGGATGTCACTAGTTGGGTTGCAGCGTGCAATGTGTGCCAGCTAGTGAAGGCTGAGCATCAGGTTCCGAGCGGGTTGTTGCAATGTTTGCCTATTCTGGAGTGGAAGTGGGACATGATTACCATGGACTTTGTGATAGGGTTACCGGTGTCGCGGACCTATGATGCTATTTGGGTGATTGTGGAACGTCTGACCATGTCAGCACATTTCTTGCCATCAAGTAGACCGATAGAGCAGCAGTGTTGGCTAAAAAGTATATGCATGAGATAGTGAGGCTGCCAGCGAGTATTATGTCAGACAGGGATCCGAGGTTTGCTTTAGATGGGCACTAAGGTGCATATTAGTACATCTTATCATCCTCAGACGGATGGGCAGTCTGAGAGGACGATTCAGACAATGGAGGATTTGCTGAGGATGTGTGTGCTGAATTATGGTGGTCTCATCTGAACCTGGTAGAGTTTGCGTATAACTACAGCTATCAGGCGAGTATTGGGATGGCTCCACATGAGGCTCTGTATGGGAGGCCATGTCGGACCATTATGATGGACTCAAGTGGGGGAGAGGAGCATGTTTGGTGCAGATTTTGTTTAGGAAACGACGGAAAAGACCTGTGTCTTGAGGCTGAACATGAAGGAGGCTCAGGATCGGCAGAAGAGTTATGCCGATAAGAGGAGGAAAGAGCTGGAGTTTGAGCTGGGAGATCTGGTGTATCTCAAGGCAGCGATGTTAAGGGGTCCTAACAGATCCATTTCAGAGAATAAGCTAAGTTCGAGGTTTATGGGTCCGTTTAACATTGTGGAACGGGTTGGACCAGTAGCTTATCGATTGCAGTTACCTCAAAGTATGAAGGCTTTTCATAAAGTCTTCCATGTTTCGATGCTGCAGAAGTGTCTGCATTAGTTTGGGGAGGTGTTGGCTAGGATTCCGGAGCATCTCAGCCCAACATGACGTTGGAGGCGAGGCCTGTGAGGATTCTCGAGAAGAGAGTCAAGGTGCTGCGTCGGAAGAGGATACCGTTGGTGAGAGTCGTGTGGGACTGTGACGGTGTCGAGGAGGAGACTTAGGAACCAGAAGCGAAGATGAAGGTAAAGTTCTCGAAGTGGTTCGAGAAGCAGGTGGTGGCTTGAGTTGTCTTCTTTTCTGGTTTTCAGTTTCGAGATAACATGTTGCTATGTTGTGTTATGTATTTCTTTTTGTGTTGTAAACGATTTACATTTTCAGAGATTTAATAAGATGAGTGGTTCCTTATTTATTGTGTTTTGAGATGTGAGTTCTTTTGTTGCCATGGCTAGTGGGGTCATGTGTGTATGTGATTGCTAGAAATGGAAGTTCTATGGGAGTTAGAGCTATCCATGTTCAAGGAGTATATGGGAAGAGCAGTTCTATGGGAGTTAGGATATGTCTATTTCATAGGGAGAGTCTGGTAAGAGGTTTTATGGGAGTTAGAACCGTCTTTCCAGGGACTCGATGAAAACACCCATGGTGGTTGGGTTGTTTCGGGTGGCCTAGTGAGGGGTCACGGAGGCCATGATATTCCGGGTTAGGGAATATCATGATGAGCCGCGGAGGCGATTTTTGACGACGGGTGCTTGGGGGCACGTTTCAGAGTATTGCTCCAGGGAACGGTGGGTTCCTGGATACTTGAGGGATGGTAGATCTCTCCAGGAGACGGTGGGTTTCCTGCATGCTCGAGGGATAGTGGATCTCTCCAGGAGACGGTTGGTTTCCTGGATACCTGAGGGTTAGTGGATCTCTGTAAGGAATGGTGGTTTCCTTGCATTTATGGGAGATAGTTGGTCTCTCTAGGGAATGGTGGGTTCCTTTATGTACTTTGAGGGATAGTGGGTCTCTCCAGAGGAGAATGGGTTCTCTGGATACCCTAGCTCAAAAGGTGACGATCCTGCGAGTAGGTGTGGTGTACATGTATATGGGTATTAGTATGGGTTGTGAGCAGTAGCGTCTGAGTTGGTCGTGAGTATGAGACTGGATGGGTCTCGGGGATCAGGAGTGATATCAGGTGGTACTGGCCGTGTAGGGTCAGGAGTGTTGATGTGGTGTTTAGTCTAGGGTTGTTACTTGCGTTTAGAACCTCGATTCAGGTGAACCTGGTAACTTATGTAGCGTCTTGGTCGTGCATGTTCTTGTTTTATTGTTGCATGATCAATTAGTTCATTCTGAGTCTACGTTGATCGGGCATGTTCTTGTTTGATTGTTGTACGATCAATCGGGCAAGCCTGGTTGGGACTAGAAAACGTTACATTCTGGTATGTTTTTGGGGGAATCTGGTCGGGTTTCTGGGCGGAAGTGTTGGCCTTAGCAGGGACGATGATGTATGACTCGTGATTCGAGGACGAATTCGTTTTAGTGGAGGAGAATTGTAACGCCCGTGAACCAAAAAGTGGATTTTTGGTTGGTGCGTCAATCGACACAGGGAGTGTGTGTCGACCGACACACATGTTTGACTCGCGAGGAGTCGGGTTGAGAAAGTTGTGTCGATCGATACAGGCAGGGTGTGTCGATCGACACGGGGTAAAACTGAACTGAGAGGTTTGATGTCTCGATCGTTCGGTTTGGCGTTGGTTTAGAAAACCCTAGGGTTTTGATATTTAATTTGTATGTAACAATAATAACACTAGAAACATAAAGAGTTTATAGAGTCTAATTTTGATAAATCTCTGTTAGAAAACAGAAAATCAATTAAAGAGAGAGACAAAAGTGATTTCACGTGCAGAACCAAGAAACGACATCTGTCTGATCGTTTCACACTATATTCTTCTGTTGACTAACACACTTTTTCCTTTTGAATTGTCAGTATTACGGAAGTGGGAGTTTGGCCATGTTCATTGGAGATCTTATGGTGTTTTATGGGGTGTTCTTAAAATATAAAATTATTAAAATTTGAGTAAAAGGAAGAAAGAGAGTGTTTTTGTGGGGTATATTGAAATATAAAATTAATAAAAATTGAGTAGATGATGATGAAGTGTTCTTAAAGAGGAGAGAGAATGTCTAAAATTAGACATTTTTGGAGAGTGTTCTTAATTAAAGTTGAGTAAAATGATAAAAGAGAAGGTATAAAATTGAGTAAAAGGATGAAAGAGAAGGTATAAAGTTGAATAAAAAGAAGAGAGAGTGTGTGTTTTAATAATTTTATATTATAAGAACACTTCTTAAGACACGACAGTGTCACCAATGAACATGGTCTTAGTAAAAACTTCTTGCTCCACCGATCCCTGTTCAAGTTTTGGCGTCTCTTTTGAAACAGGGAAATTTTTTTTTTATTGCTTCTTCGGGTTTGTAATTTGTAAAGATGTGATTTTCCCACTTCTCTATCTCTTTTGATCCTGTAATAGAAGTTGTGTTTAGTCTTTTTTTTTTGTTTTGTTCAACTTGTGTTAAGTCTATAAACCCATAATTTATTGCCCCGACCAAACCCAAGACAAACCAAAAAGTAGGTCTCTCCGGTAGATTCTAACTGTCGGTTTATAAAGATTTGGGGATTTTTCTCTCCGTGATTTTGTCAAATGGGTCTGTGTTACTCAAGAACTGGTGAGAAGACTACCAGTAAGGAAACGGGAGCAAAAAACACCACGGCGGAGAGACAAAGCTCCGGACGGTGGCGGAAGCCGAGAGATTTTAATACCGACGGCGAAATCGATGAGACTCAACAGGTCGTGGGTCGGCTTGTTGGTAATGGTTCAAGTAAGATTGCTTGTCTTCACACTCAGCAAGGCAGAAAAGGAACTAACCAAGACGCCATGCTTGTCTGGGAGGTTTTGTGTCCTGTTCTCTCTTTGCTTCAGTTTCCAATTTCACTTTTTTTTTAGGGTTTTGTTTCACTGTGATGAAATGTGATCGTTTTGTTTGCGTTGTTCTTGTGATGTTTCTTGATTCAGCTTGTTTTACTTCTTTTAACGTATGAAGATGACAACTTGAAACATTTTCTTTCGAATTTTAGAATTTCTGTTCGAGAAGCGATATGGTGTTCTGCGGTGTATTCGATGGACACGGTCCGTTTGGTCATATGGTTGCTAAGAGAGTTCGAGATATGTTACCTTTCACATTATCAACTCAACTTAAGACGATTTCAGAGACTGAGCAAAGCTACTCCAAGAATGGACTTGAGTCTGCTGCTTGCATAGATGGAGAGCAATGGTGTGATTTACAGTCGAGTCAGAAAGGCGGAAAGCTACTTCCGGAGATGTATCCCCTGCTGAAACGGGCATTGCTCAATACTTGTCAACAGATGGATAAAGAGTTGAAAATGCATCCAACCATCAATTCTTTCTGCAGCGGAACAACTTCTGTTACAGTGATCAAACAGGTGAAAGTCCAGTCGCTGGTGATTTACTCTCTCGTTGGCTCTATATAGTAACTGCTCTGATTTTATAGGGTAAGGATCTGGTGGTTGGAAATATCGGTGACTCGAGAGCCGTTCTTGCCACAAGAGATCAAGACAATGATTTGATCGCAGTACAATTGACGATAGACTTAAAACCGGATTTGCCAAGTATATCTGTCTCTCTCTCCCTTCAGCATTTACAATTTATCATCTTGGAAACACAATCTAACTTTCTTGATTATGTAACTACTTCAGGTGAATCAGCAAGAATCCAGAAATGTAAAGGTAGAGTCTTTGCCTTACAAGATGAGCCTGAGGTTGCGCGTGTTTGGCTACCGAACAGCGATTCACCTGGTCTGGCAATGGCTCGAGCATTCGGAGATTTTTGTCTTAAAGATTACGGTCTAATCTCTGTTCCGGATATCAACTACCGTCGCCTCACTGAAAGTGATCAGTTCATTATTCTAGCCACTGATGGGGTATGTTACTTCTCATATCCTTCTTCTTGCTGCTTCCTATCGAAATCTATGTAGCTAAAAAGTCTGTTTGTGCAATTTTAGGTATGGGATGTTCTGTCGAACAAAGAAGCTGTTGATACTGTGGCTTCAGCTCCTAGTCGAAACACTGCAGCTCGTGCTCTAGTCGACACAGCGGTTCGATCATGGAGGCTCAAGTATCCTACTTCCAAGACCGATGATTGTGCTGTAGTATGTCTCTTTCTTGAAGATTCCTCAGCAGCAGCATCCATGAAAGTTTCAGAAACCACTAATCATTCACACAAAGACTCTACAGAGAGTGTCACTATCACATCAAGCAAAGATTGTGACAAGAACGAAGAGGCTTCAACAGGAACAGACGAGATCGTACCGGTTTGGGAGATAAGAGAAGAAAAGACACCTGAGAGTTGCAGGATTGAGTCCAAGAAGACAACACTCGCTGAATGTATATCGGTTAAGGAGGATGAAGAATGGTCGGCGTTGGAAGGCTTGGCTAGAGTCAATAGTCTCTTGAGCATTCCAAGGTTCTTCTCTGGGGAGCTAAGATCAAGTAGCTGGAGAAAATGGTTGTGAACCAACAAACAATCACTGATTTTCATTTCATGATTGGTTTCTTTTCCAGTGATGACATTAAAATCAGTGTCAACAAATGCCACAAATTGTTCATTGTTTCATATAGCGAACTCAGACAAGTTTCGCCATGGTAGATCTTACAGATACGTTTTTGTCTCTGCTATTCTTTAATCTCTATGAAGACAGCAAAATTATGAAAACTGCACACATTATATATATGTATTTCTTAAGGGTTCACACAACAGAAGAGGAATGAAAAAGCACAAACCCAAATGTGGAATCAGAAGATAGACTGAGACCATTCACATAGAGGAGTAAAGTGAATTAGAGAGAAACTTATATAAGCTCTCTAATGTTGGTATTACAAATACTTAACCAGCAACCATATTACAACAGCAAGACCGACGATCCCGAGTACTGACAAGAGCATTGACATGCAAGTACAACCACTTTTCATATTCCTGTTCATGACAGCAAGGTTCTTTTGCAGTCTCTGTAATATATCAATGAATTTAATTAGGCATTGGCTTATTGTAATGTGGTTTTTGGTTGAACAAACCCAAAACAGATCACATCATTAGATCAGTGTTACTTTTGATGAAATCAATTCACTTCATGCATAAACCTACTTAAGCTTATGACTGACCAAAGTAATTTCTTGAAATACCTGTAAGCGAGAGTCAGTGACCTCCACACCGTAGTCTAAGTCATCCTGCAAAGAACCCAGAAATGTTACGATAATGAGATCCAAATCAAGGTAGTAAAAAGTAATATAAACCCTATGACGTACGATAAGCCTTGTCTGCAAGGTAAGCTCTTCCTTGACGGCTAGAGCAATGTGTTTGGTACTCATGACTGTTTCCTCCAACTGCTCGAGTCCTTCGTCTTGTTCTATTTGCAGGAAAAAAAAAACATAATCAATCGAAAAAATAGTACAGAAGTCGACATCTATATTACGTTGACTAGGATAAAAAGGGCATACCTCTCATAACTTGTCGTTGAAAACCAACAATTCCTTGGTTATCCATGCCGGTAACTCTGCTCACGGCATCATCCGGCTTTATCTCCGACCCAAGCAAGCTGTCTCTATTGGCAAAGTTTGACATGTTCAAAGCATTCGCCATCTGGTTTGCTTTCGATCTCAAATTCCCTACCATATCCTTACGCCTGTTCATCTCTTTCTCTGAACTGTCTCGGTAAGCAAAATGTCCATATGGAAAGAAAAAGATTCATTCACAGGTCAACACTGAACTTAAAAGTGTCATAACTCACAATCAGGACTAGACTTGATCGCTTACATTGGTTTTCCATGAGTTTTAGCAAGAAGAGACTGCAGACTATCTAATCGGGTTCCGAAAATGGTGATCTTTCTTCGTATAGCTGAAGCACGACGTTGCGCATCAGGTCCTGTTACAGCCTCTTTGCTTCTTTCCGATATCATTCCATTTATATCCTCTGAGAGTTTTAAAGCCTCGTTGTATTCTTTCATCCATGAATCAGACGAAGACGCCATTGACCTTATTCCTTTTCAATTTGAAAAAGCTAATCAAAGCCAAAATCATGATATTTCCAACTACAGATCAAAGATGTATATACAAGATGCAACAAGAAGAAGAAAGATCCAACTAGCCAAGCAAAGGCCACATTTTTAATCCAGTCGATTCACTTAGCTATAGATTCATAATCGGAGAGATTACCCCAAATCAATACACACGGAGTTGACCAAAATAACATTGATAAGAGAATCGAATTGCTTACCAAGAAATTTCTAGGATCTCTTATTGAATCTTAAGTTTCACGGAGCTCGTATGGTGAACGAGAATTACGTAGTCGCCGAACCACCGTGAATCGGAGGGGAAAGAGAATTCCGTCGAAAGACGAGATCTTTATGTGAAGCTATAAGTTGCAAAACGACAACGTTTATTGATTGATGATCCTAGAAAATTAGAGAGGTTAAAATAATAATTTAATAAAATAGGGGTTGAAAACAGAAACATACATATAAATAAAGGACTAAATAAGTAATTTAGACCCATTATAGTGAATCTATCCATTGTAGAGCCATGGTTGTTCTTTGTCTCTCTCTCTCGTCTTCCTTTCCAGAATCTTGATTGCTCTCTTAAGTGTGTTTGGCTCTGTCGTTAATAGATCGGTCTATTTACAGTTTCCGGCAAAGTGGTGGATTCGTTGTTGTAGAGCAAGTTGGAGGAGGGGATCGCAGAATCTATGTAAGTTAGCTCTGTAATTTTTCTTACAAAATGTCGAATCTAGATGCTTTTACCATTATCCCCTCCTTGCTTCAAATTGAATTTAATTTCTATTTTCGAATTTTAGATTATCGATTCAGGATGTTTGATCGTTTGGTCCGGTGATTATGCAAAACTAATGTATACAAATCTGTATATTCAGGGATTCCATAGAACAGTCTATTATCCCAGGTTTACCTGATGATTTAGCTTTGAGATGCATAGCGAAGCTATCTCATGGATATCACGGAGTGCTAGAGCGTGTCTCTAGAGGTTGGAGAGATTTAGTTCGTAGCGTTGATTACTCGTGCTATAAAGCTATAAACGGTTGGTCAGGGAGCTGGTTGTTTGTGCTCACTGAACGTTCTAAGAACCAATGGGTTGCTTACGACCCTGAAGCCGATCGATGGCATCCCTTGCCTAGAACTAGAGCTGTTGAAGATGGATGGCATCATTCTGGTTTTGCTTGTGTTTGCGTTTCAAATTGTCTTCTTGTGATCGGTGGTTGCTATGCGCCTTCGGTGTCATCGTTTCCTCATCAGAAGCCTGTTGTTACGAAAGATGTCATGCGGTTTGATCCGTTTAAAAAAGAATGGAAAATGGTTGCTAGCATGCGAACACCACGGACTCATTTCGCTTGTACTGCTGTCTCTGGGAAAGTTTATGTTGCTGGAGGTCGCAATTTAACTCATTCCAGAGGAATTCCATCTGCTGAAGTTTATGATCCTGTGGCTGATAGGTATTGTTTCTTCACTAAATGTGGCTCATTTTCTCGTATGCTATATGTGGTTAAATGATATGATTGGTTTAAAGAATCTCACGATGTACTCTTTCTAGTTTTTTTTCTTTCTATGATTGGCTTCTGTTGACCTTGAGAAGCTACAAAAGTGGAGTCTGACATAGTAGTCTTGCAGATGGGAGGAGTTACCAGCTATGCCTAGACCACAGATGGACTGCTCGGGATTATCATACAGAGGCTTCTTTCATGTTCTGAGTGACCAGGTTGGATTTGCGGAGCAAAATTCTTCAGAAGTTTTTAATCCATTAGACATGACTTGGTCCACTGTGGAGGATGTCTGGCCTTTCTCTAGAGCCATGCAGTTTGCTGTTCAGGTGATGAAAAATGATCGAGTTTACACGATTGTAGATTGGGGAGAAAGTTTGATCAAGACTAGGGATACAGATGAAGGAGAATGGTATAATGTTGGTTCAGTTCCTTCTGTCGTTCTTCCTAATCATCCGAGAGAGTTAGAAGCCTTTGGATATGGGTTTGCAGCTCTAAGGAATGAGCTCTATGTTATAGGAGGTAAGGTTCTTAAATGGGAAGAATCAGGGGTAGGAAGATTTGACATTGTGAGATTGCCGGTCGTGAGGGTATGTAACCCTTTGGATAGGCCTCTGAACTGGAGAGAGACTAAACCGATGTGCGATCCAGCTGGTGGGTCCATCATTGGTTGTGTATCTTTGGAAGAATCTTCTCCGCCTTAACCAAGGTGATAGAATCTTTCTGGATGCATAAACTGTTACAGTCAATCTTCAATCGTTGATGGATTACTATAGTTATAGCCTTATACTTAGCTAAGTCTCGGTTTGCGGTCTATTATGGTTGCGTATTTTCCCAGCAAAGGTATTAACACTCTTTGAATAATTCTTCCTTGTGCTGTAGCTGACTAGTATTCATGGAATATCCAAGGCTGTTCCTTGTTTGAGAAAGACCTTGGTCCCATTGTCAAAGTGGAAGCGTCTGATGTAGTACTCGCAGCAGAGACAACACTTGGCCCAAGTGAAAACCGTGTGCGCTGAAACGGTTTTTTATACGGGAGAAGTCAACCGATAATCCATTTATCTTCTAGTAAAAGGCTTCCACAGTTCTGTGAAGTGAGTTCAGTATGTCATGCTATGAGATGATTAGTGCAAGTAGGTAACCAATGGATGGTCAGGCCATTACTGCGTCACTGAAATTTGGTATTAGACTTGGACTTGTGTACAAAATAAGATTCATGTTTTTGCAGTGTATTTGGGTGTTACTGAAATCTTGTTTTGTTATGTGTTCATTTGGTGAACTTATCTGCACAGAGGTGTATCATCTGTATAGACCAAACATGTGAAACATAACATTAAGAGTAATACAAATGGTTTTGCTTCTTTTGTAGGCTTGTTTATTTCCATGATTTTGCTACATAAATTCTTATAAACTGCAGATAGTGGAACTACTGGATGAAACTATGGAGTACATTCACACAAGTAACAAGATCTCGAAGGTTGATTGCATTTCATTCTTTATATAATAAGTATTATGTCTTGGAAGGGTGAGACTACTGGTTTTCCAGTCACTGTGTCCTGTTCGACATAAGTGGTTCTGATTCCAGTGAGAATGAGCTGTTTTCAATGATTATGTTCGGAGAAGAGTAGCTGAGTGACATAGACTCTGGTATTGCTATCTTGATGTGTGCATGCCCTTCACTATTCTGTGCTTGGCTTTGAGTTCCTTTTTTCTGGGATTGCATCCTATCCAATTCAATGAAAACGTATCTCATCGTAGGGCGGTGTTCTGAGTTCAAGCTCAAACACCTTCTTGCTAGGTTGGCTACTGCAAGGACTTCCTCTTGATCACATTCCTCCTTGATACGAGCATCGAGAATCTCATGAAGTTTGTCATTTCTCATGGCTTCAAGGAAGTAAGCACCCAGCAGCCTGACTTCTTGCCGCCTCAGGAGTGAGACGGGTTTCTCTCCAGTTAAGAGCTCAATGAGCAAAACCCCAAAGCTGTACACATCACTCTTCCCTGTGAAGTGGCTTGACTGGAGATACTCTGGGTCTACGTATCCAACTGTTCCTTGCACGATTGTCGTCAAGTGAGTATCCTCTATAGGAACAGATCTCGAAATCCCAAAATCTGATACTTTTGCACGGTGTTTTTCATCCAATAAGATATTTGTTGACTTGACATCTCTGTGGTAAATTGGGATAGAGGCGGCTGAATGCAGGTAGGAGATGGCATCAGCGGCTTCGCAGGCGATGCGGAGACGGACTTCCCAAGTCATTGGGAAATCCTCTGATGGGTTTTGAAGATGATCGAAAAGGCTTCCGTTGGGAATGAACTCATACACCAATATAGGTACCTCTGTCTCAAGACAACATCCAAAGATCTTGACAACATTTCGGTCAACACAACCCGTGTTGGTATTTTGGTCTGGCAACATCTATCACCCACACAACCCGTGGCCTTACCATCTTTGTAAGTCCGTGTCTTATTCTCACACGTCGTCTCACATCCCACGATTTGTGACCCTGTGCCTTTCATCAACGCCTTGTTGTTACATCCAATAGCTGTGAACTTATTATCGTCCGATATAAAGAATGGACTGCCCGTCAAATTCAAAGACGATGAATCACCTACTGATCCATTCGAACAACCTGTATGTTTCAGTGGACTCAGAATGTGAATCTTATTGCTCTGGTAAAGAGAACGGACATAGATCTTGGTGTAGTGTCCAAGGAAGAACGAAAGAACTTCCCTTCCGATGCTTAGCAAGATAGGTACAGAAAGTAGTTCTGATGAGTTTCGGCAGACAATCTCGAACCATTTGTTCTTGTAACAACCTTGGCCTATCCCAAATGGGTAAGGAACATCAACATCTCCGCAACGGTCTTTGCAATTAGGTAGAGCAAGAGGGAAAGAAGTAGAAGCAGCTGCGAGTTCGAAGATTCGTAATATTAGCAATGCAACAAAGAGAAGTTTCAGATCACAACCCATTTTCTCTCTTTAGCTACACCTTTCTCTCACATTGACAAGTCTAACAAAGACAGAGTATTATAACACGGTTTGGTCTTGGTCTTGGTCTTTCTTTGAATTTTCTTTCCTGCATAGTTTATTGCATCATTAACCATGCGAATCATAATCGCACTTGGACCGGAAAAAATGTCAAAATTAGTAATGATGCCTCTTCTGACAAAACGCAGAGTTTTATCACCTCACTTTGAGTTCCCAATTTGGTTCGTTTTCTTTCAGACCACGAGAAGAACAAAAATCAGCGGTTTGATTACATTTTGGTTTCTTGTTTATAGTTATGTTTGTTGCTTATAGGCCTGGGCGTTCGGGTACCCGATCGGGTTCGGGTTAGATATTTCGGGTATCGGGTACCCGATGTTTAGAAATATAATACCCGATCAGGTATTACATATATACGGGTCGGATTCAGGCGGGTTCGGGTATACCCGAATTAAACCCGAAATAGCAATTTTTTTTTTTTTTTGGTATAGTTGCTATATAATTTAATTTGTAGAATAAAGTTTAATAATGTAACGTGGTGAAGTGGTTCCTAAAATGTTTTGTCAACAATCAAAACGTGAGTTCGATTCCTTGTGATGTCCTTTTTTTTTTTTTTCAATTTTTGTGCAATTAAAGGTAAACTACGAAATTACCCTTGTCTTCAACCTTTCAAAATCGAGATCTGCAACTGTAAAGAAGTCTTGATTGAAGATCGGAAGAAGAAGAGATTCAAACATGCAACAAAAAGGAGAAAACCAAATTAATGATTTAGGGATTTAAGGCTGCGTTTAGTGAACAATAGGTGTTTGTATAGATTAGGTATAGGCTGTGTATCGGGTTTTAGTTCAGGTTTTCGGGTAATACTCGTACCCGGCCGGGTATCCGAACCAAAGAAAATCAATAACCGATCGGGTTTTTTGCCTTACCCATATTCATATCGAACCCGGTTTTTCGGGTCGGGTTCAGGTTCGGGTCACCGGTCCGAATAAAAGGCCCAGGCCTAGTTGCTTAATTGCTTTAATTGTTTTTGGATCAAAAGATAACAAATCTGAATCTCTAAGTCGATCAAAAAAAAAAAAACATTTCTCTAGTGTTATTCAATTAGGTGTTTCATTAATTCTCTTAAATGCTTGTGTTATTAGATTATAGTTTTTTTTTCATTCCTTTAGAATACTTTAAATTTTTGTGTTATTCAATTGGTTGATTTTGTATTTCTATTAAATATATGAGTTATTCAATATTAGATAGATTTTTTGGCAATTTGATTTCAAGGGAATTTAAAAGAAACATTTCTTCATAAACCTAAAGAATCAATTTCCACCCTAATAGGTTGTCATTTGAAAAGAATCATTTCCTCAAAGTTATTGGAGGTGATTGGTTAGGCTTTAACTTTAGTCCACAGTCTTGTTTTAAAAAAAATTACAATTTTTTTACTAATCATGTTGTAGTTTTTTTCCTAAAACTAAAGACTTGTTTCTAATTTTTACTAATCATGATGTAGCTTTCTTTTCAAAGTTACAACACAAAAAATAAATTTTTTTTTTCTGGCTGTAACTTGTCAAAAACCTAAAGCCTTATTTTTCGGGCTTTAAAAATTATTTGGTTGTAGTTGTACATTTTTTTTGCTGCAGATTTTTTTGTTGTAGATTTAGAAGCTGTAGCTGTAAATTTTTAGCTGTAACTATTTTTAAATAAAACATGATTGGTAAGTATACAATATGTGATGTAATTTTAAATTTAATTAGTTTATGTAGATAAAAATTGTTAAAATTTAAAAATGTATTGCTACTTTTAACATATAAAATAATTTAGTTAACATATATTGATACTTAACTAAATTTATTTTCTATGTTTAAAGTAGCAATAAATTTCTAAATTATATAATAATTTTTATCTGCATAAACTAATTTGACTAAAACTACATCACATATTGTATAATTACCAATCATATTTTATTTTAGAGTAGTTACATCTAAAAACTTACAGCTACAACTTTTAAATCTACAGCAAAAAAAATCTGCAGCTAAAAAAATGTACAGCTACAGCCAAAACACTTACATCAATTATTTTACAGCTACAACTACAACACAAACATCTACAGACTAAATCATACAACAATTATTCTACAACTACAGCCAAACCAATCACCCCCATTATTGTTGCCGTAATTTCCTCAAAATCAATTGAAACAAAATACTTATTTCAAATTGTAATTTCCTCAAAATTATCACTGTTGCCGTTTTGTTGTATTCAAATCTCTATAAAATAGTATCACAAAATCCCTACAAAGCATATTTCAAATTATTAAAATTCATTAAACTCTAGTCAACAATATATTACAAGAATCCCTAAAAAATAGTATTTGTCCATACTTGATTTTTAAAAATAAAAATTAGCACTTTACATATAACTTGTCCTATAAATTATGTGTCTTCTCAAAGAAAACTGAGATTAATAAACTTTCTTTGTGTGTGTCAAAGATCAAGCTTTTGTAAGTGAAATAATTTGTTATTTTTCATATTTTTAGGTTTGCATATATAGATGTATGTTTCGAATGGTTTATAGCAAATGTTTGGAGAATGTCTATAGCGGAAGAAATGTGGAAAGATGCTACTGAATTTGAAAACTATATATATTTTTTTCAGTTTTGCATTTAATAAAATTGCTGCAATTTAAAATATTATAGCAGTATTTTTTTTTGTTTACATTTAGTTTCAACTTTTTGACTACATATTTTATTTAAAAATTGAATAAGATTATTTTGTAATCATTTACGACATCTTTAGTTGCAGTAATTATATTATTATAAGATTTCAAAGGATTTCAAAAAAAATTTACAAGATTTCAAAAGATTTCAAAAGAATTTCTAACCTTTTAAACTATCTTAAATTCTGTTGTATTCTATTAAAAGCTAGAAACATAAAGATGTTGAATTCTGTTTATTACATTAAAAACCCATGCAATACCTGTAAATCTCTTGATTAACTCTGCAATTGAATTTTTAGATCCAATACCACCCCCTAAATCCAGTATAATCCTGGTCACGATTTAATCAGTTTTTATCGCATCTTTTAAAAAACGTTGGGAACTTGACTCAGCCTCCATGGTACTATTTAGTAACTTCTAAATTGAATTTTTGTGAATGTAAAATGGACTTATATGTTTGGTTCAATGGCCTAAAAACTTGAGACTTAACACTGATAGTTTATTAACTCATGGAGAGTAGTCCTAAAATGGGATACGGTTCTAAATCTAGTAGTATACCCATGACATGAATTAACAGTTTTTTTACCGCATCTTTATTGGGAATTTGCCTCAGCCATGAGCCATCCATCATCATGGTAGTTTAACTTCTGTCTGAATTGACTTTTTGTGAATTCAAAATAAATTTATATGTTTGGTTCAATGGGCCTAAAATACTTGAAACTTAACAATGAATTTACATACGAGTATAATGGGCCTAGAATAAATATTTTTTTTTTGGTGAATGGCCTAGAATAAATATAACTACAATTAGAATTAAATTCGTTTTGTAATGGAAACCAATATTCGCAAATATATTTTCACTGAAATTTTCCAAATCTGAATGTAAATCAGATAAAACTGTATTTAATTATATATAAATTTTAGTTACGTAAGGGAATTAAAAGATAGAACCTTTATACCGAAAAGGAAATTGAAAGTTTTTGGCGCACGTTCTTATAAATTTTAGGATCTGATGATAATGATATTGAGAGACTCTCATTTAATGCAAACCGTATAACATAAGCTACGGTACTCTTTTGATTCCATACTTCTCACTTACTCCAACCCATCCTATTCTATCATCTCGACCGTCCAATTATCCTGAAGCGTCAGTCTTTCGAAAGATGTACAGCTCACATTTCTTCTGGTTTTAGAGGCACCGAGTCATACGGACACGATGGATTTTGTAAATTTTCCATTACAATACAAAAGTCTGACCAATTTGGTTATTTTTAATTAATTTTTTTTTCTTTGATCCTTTAAACGGATTTTTCATTTTCTTGAGCTAAGAACGAGGACAAACTATAGAAAGAGAAAGTGAGAGAGAGAGAGAAAGTGAGTAAAAAATATAAAAATTTAGGGTTTATTCTGAGATTTGAAAGCTTAAAGAAGATGTTTTCGATTGTTGCTAATTCTCATAATCCTTGTTAGTTTTATTCACCGAACCGGTCAAGCTCTGTAATTTTTCTGTTGGTGGTATTGTTCTTTCTCTTTTGATTCTTTGGTTTTTTTCTATTTGTCTTTTCTTGTGTTGTTGTTGTTGTTGTTGTTGTTGTCTGAAGCTATTTTAGACATGTGTAATGGCGGAATCTTCATATCAAGCTAGGGTTTTGTCTCTTTTCTTAATCACTATGGCCTGTTAGTAATCTATTGAGGTTTTTGGGATTAATCGGTGAAAGGTTGGTGTACAAAAGTTTCCATTTTTTGAAAGAAAAAAGCATGTTTTTGGAATTTTCTCCTCAGATTATGCATCTTCAGATGCATGTATATGAATTACTTTGATGAATCTCTGAGTTACTGTATTCTTTTAAGAGTGTGAAGGTCTTGGCATTTTCTTGATAGTTTCTTGAGAATTCAAAGCTAATCTTATTTCTTCTTCATTCTTTTCATTGCAGCTTAGTAATTTGAGAGGTGGAAATCTATAGCAGCATCTTCTGCAACCTCTGAAGCAATTTGGCATCTCAATAGTTTCAGTAGTGGTTTAATTTAGTTTAGTATGTCAATTAGAATAGTTTGAAGAACTGTGTTGTTGTTGTGATGGATAGAAACAGACCACAGCATCCGTTCCAGCAAAACTCCGTGGAGCCTGGATATGTGAATGACCCTGTCCCTCAAGGATTTATGCCTAGCATGAACGTAAATGCCCGACCTCCCAATTTGAATGCTTCAGATTTTAGGCCAGTGCATAATTACTCGATACAGACTGGAGAGGAATTTGCTCTTGAGTTTCTGCGTGATCGGGTGATTTCTCAAAGGTCTGCAAATCCTAATGCAGCTGGTGACATGGTGGGAAATGGGATGAGGGAGTATAAACTTGGGCATATCCAGTCAGCACCGGAAGCTTCATTATGTCAAGATACAAGTTTAGGAAATTTTCATGGGTATGCAACTTCTTCAGCCTCGAGTAGTGTAACAGCAAAGATTAAAGTTCTTTGCAGCTTTGGTGGGAAAATACTTCCACGTCCAGGTGATTCAAAGCTTAGATATGTAGGTGGTGAAACACACATTATTTCCATAAGGAAAGACATAATTTGGCAGGAGCTCAGGCAAAAAGTTCTTGAAACCTACTACCGGACTCAGGTTGTCAAGTATCAACTTCCTGGTGAAGATCTTGACGCCTTGGTGTCTGTATCATGTGATGAAGATCTCCAGAATATGATGGATGAGTATAATGAGATGGAAAACCGTGGGGGTTCGCAAAAGCTTAGAATGTTTCTGTTCACTGTTAATGATTTGGATGGTTCTCTTCTGGGGGTTAATAATAATGATGTTGACTCTGAGTTCCAGTTTGTTGTAGCTGTAAATGACATGGACCTTGGATCAAGAAGCAACTCTACCCTTAATGGAATGGAGAGTTCTTCCGCAAACAATTTAGCTGAGCTGGATGTCAGGAATACCGACGGAATCAATGGTATTGGCGCTTCGCAGTTACCAGGTGTTGGTTACCAACAATCTTCTATGCAATATTCTGACTCTGCTCCACCAAGCTCTATGCTTCAGTATCCTCAATCTATTCCACACAATGCTGCATTTCAGTTTCAGCAAGCTATTCCGCCAAATCCTACTCTTCCGTATCCCCAGTCTATTCTACCAAATTCTCCTCTTCAGTATCCGCAGTCGATTTCTGCTAGCGGTTATGGAATGTACCCACAATACTATGGAGAAAGAGAGCAGTTTCCGATGCATCATCCTGATCCCAGTTCTACTTACTCTATTCCTATGCCTTTCCAAGGGCAGCCTTACCCTCACCCTGTCATCACACAGCAAAACGTACCAGTGCAAGTAGAGGAACCAAACATTAAACCTGAGACGAAAGTTCGTGAGAATGTAGAGGCAAAGGAACGCCAGAATGTTCCTCAAGCGGATAATATTGAGGTTAAGAATCACTGCGAAGTTCGGGAGGCATCAGTTGCGACAACTGTTCCTAGCCAGGATGCTGCACATATGTTGCCTCCAAGAAGAGACACACGGCAGAACAATGCTGTGAAGCCTTCTTCCTACCGTGACGCTGTTATTGCTGAGCAGGTTCCTGTACCTGGTGAAGATGATCAGCTTTCAACGTCAAGTGGTACTTGTGGTCTTGCTCATACCGACTCTGAGTCATATTTAATCGATCTTGATTACCCGGAACCTTTACAGTCCACACGGAGGGTATACCGTTCAGAGAGGATACCTCGTGAACAGTTAGAAATGCTTAACCGCTTGTCGAAGTCTGATGACTCACTAGGTACTCAGTTCTTAATGTCTCATTCACAAGCTAGCACTGGACAGCAAGATCCAGCAAAAGAAGCAGAGGGTAAATCACATGAAGATTCCCATATTGTTAATGAAACCATCTCTGAAAACGTAAAGGCGTCGAGTGAAACCTTGGACAAAACAACGGTCAATGGTGGAGGTATTGAGACTGAAGCTCCTAAATTGAGCCATGTAGACACAGCCATGAATCATATTATCCCTGAATATCGAGCTTCTTCTGGCGTTCTTATTGATATCAATGACCGGTTCCCTCAGGACTTCCTTTCTGAAATGTTCGCAAAGGCACTCTCTGAGGATATGCCACCAGGTGTCAATCCATATCAGCATGATGGAGCTGGTGTTAGCTTGAATGTAGAGAATCATGATCCTAAAAATTGGTCTTATTTTCGGAAACTGGCCGAGGAACAGTTTAGTGAAAGAGATGCTTCTTATATTGACCGAACCCCTGGCTTTCCATCTGACATGGAAGATGGCGGAGAGATGAGCAAATTGCATCGCGTCACTCCATTGACTAGGGATGGCATTTCAACAGAAAACCGTTTGGATCCTCAGATGAAGTTAGGTCAAGATTATGAATATGCTGCTGGCAATAACGAGGATGTACAGATGAAGGTCACGGACAGTGACGAATTTGGTGCTATGGTTGAGAATCTAAGGACGCCAGACTATGAACATGAGGTATAAGTTTCTTGTAGATTTGATTTCACAATTCCAAAACCATGACTGTACTAATGAGGATGAATGCTTGGTAGGATGAAAAGTCAGAAACAAGGAATGCTGGACTTCCTCCACTTGGCCCGTCTCTGACAGATTACGACGCGAGTGGCTTGCAGGTATGATGGACTTTAAAATCTTCAGATGATAGAACTTTTACTTATTTTGAGCTCAAAAAAGGATCGGTACCAGTGGGTCTTGAGTTTTAATTCCTGTTTGTCATATAATATTAAATTTCTGCTTCTAGCTTCCTCTCTGATTCTTCTATTCTTTAATGTTTCTAGATCATTATGAATGATGATCTCGAGGAGCTAAAGGAGCTTGGTTCTGGCACATTCGGTACAGTGTATCATGGGAAATGGAGAGGATCAGATGTTGCCATCAAGAGGATAAAGAAGAGTTGTTTTGCAGGCCGATCATCTGAGCAAGAGAGATTGGTGAGCATTTCTACCTTTGTTTTTGGAAAAAAATTTATTTGGGCATATCTTAAAATGACTACCAAATGATAACACTTTTTAATTGTTCATCATGGGATGCTTATGAACCTTTTTTGTTCCTTAGACTGGTGAATTCTGGGGAGAAGCTGAAATTCTTTCAAAGCTTCATCATCCAAATGTGGTTGCATTTTATGGTGTTGTAAAAGATGGACCTGGTGGTACATTGGCTACTGTAACAGAGTATATGGTAGATGGTTCTCTGAGACATGTTCTACTCAGGAAAGATAGGTACAAGCCTCACTCAAAACGCTTCTGCCTTTTCCTACTTGATCAACGGTTTAAGAGTCTTTGCTTTTCATTATTATGTATTCAGACACCTTGATCGTCGTAAGAGACTAATCATTGCCATGGATGCTGCATTTGGAATGGAATATTTGCACGCTAAAAACATTGTTCACTTTGATTTGAAATGTGACAATCTACTTGTGAATCTCAAAGATCCTTCTCGCCCAATCTGCAAGGTAAACTTTCAGTGATCTGATTTCTTCCACAAAATTAGATTTGTGCCTTATAAGTTATAACTCTCTCCACTCATTTTGTTTTTCCTCAAAGGTTGGTGATTTTGGTTTGTCAAAAATTAAAAGAAATACATTGGTATCCGGTGGTGTACGTGGAACACTACCATGGATGGCTCCAGAGCTTCTAAATGGTAGCAGCAGCAAAGTTTCAGAGAAGGTAGAATAAAATGTTTCGTAGTGAATATAAAGAATGAAGTGTGAAATCATACCAACTTATGGCTTCTGTTTTTCTGCAGGTCGATGTCTTCTCTTTCGGCATAGTACTGTGGGAGATTCTAACCGGGGAAGAACCATATGCTAATATGCACTATGGTGCTATAATAGGTGCGTGTTTCACCTACCCATGAGCCTCACTTTTTTTGCATAGTCCAGTTTCAGTTCAGATTTTTTGGTTTATGATATACCATTCAGCCAGTTTGATACGATTACGGTGTTAGCTCGGTTTGAGTTTCACTTTGAAGGATTCTCATAGAAATTGCGGTTCTAAACAGATTATTGTTAATGAAACCTAATCGGTATATTGCTCTTTGGATTGGTTTTTGGGTCCAATTTAGGCACTACTTTAATGTCTGAACTGAATAATTTGTTTTACGGTTAAGCGCAGGTGGGATAGTAAACAACACACTGAGGCCAACCATTCCGAACTACTGTGACTCGGACTGGAAAATATTAATGGAGGAATGTTGGGCACCAAACCCGACAGCGCGGCCATCCTTCACGGAGATAGCCGGCCGGTTACGTGTAATGTCAACTGCAGCTACTTCGAACCAATCCAAACCACCAGCTCACAAGGCTGCAAAGTGAAAACCGTGTCTCCATTCTTTATAGGTTTTTCTTTACTCTTTTCAAGTGTTTTGGGGGCAGGAGGGAGATATTTGTTGACCCTTTTCTCCTTTCCCTTTTCTTTTACCAAAACCAAAACACAATAATTAATAAATTTGTTTTGAGTTCGTTGTATCAACAGTCAAAATTTGTTTTAATCTCATATTACTTTTCTTACTAGTGTGGAAAAGATTTATGATTGATGTGAAATATTGTTTCTTACACCATAAGGTTTAAGAGTGTAAACAATCAAGATTCAAAACTAAAGTAATAAACATGGATACTCAGTGATATGCTGTTCAAAATGCAGCCAAGAGAACAAAACTTGAAGATGATTTTAGTCATCAATTTTCTTGTGCAGATTTTTGCCTTTTGCTCCGTTTCTTATACAAGCCTTTATCCATAAGTGTTTTACGTTTCTGTTTCCTCCGGTCTTTAACCTTGTCTTCGAATCCATCGTCCAGCATTTTCATCATTGCCACCCTTTTGGCTTTTGAGACCTGCAGGTTCAGGTTTTGAAGTTTGTGTAAGCCTCAGGCATTGAAGTTTGGATCAATAATCACACATATATCACAAGCTAACACCTGAACTTCCTTTCCTTATATACCAATGTAAACTAAACGCTAATACTAGACACAACATGGTGAAGCAGCTGGTCTGACTCTGTATTAGATAAAGACTGAGCTGAAAAGAACTATAAAGTATGACACAGCAGATCTTTACCTTTGTGACTTCTATACTGTCGGTGATTTCTCTGTAGTTGTACAGTTCCATCTGTTTTCCAACCTCGGCTTCTATTTCATGGATAAGGTTCACATCGGTCTACAGACGGAAATGTAAGGGTTAGGTTCAAAGCAAACCACAAACAAGAATCTAAAGAGTTAATAATTCGTGTGATTTCATGATTTACTACTTTACCTCAGTGATAATGCTTACAGCAAGTCCTCCTCTACCAGCCCTAGCTGTACGTCCAACACGATGAACATAATCCCTCGGATATCTGATGTGAGCCAAGCGTAGAGTTAGAATTACATTAAGAGTGAAAAGCAGAGAGATTAGAAGAAAAAGGAAAATTTTCACCAGAAGGTACCTTGGAATATCATAATTGATGACAAGATCAACAGTTGGAATATCCAATCCACGACTAGCAACATCAGTTGCAAGCAATATCGGTACTTTCCCAGACTTGAATTTACTTAGTGCAGAGAGTCGCATGGACTGAGAATTCAGCGAATGCATAGCTGCGTTTTCCACTTCAAGCTCCTCAAGCATAAGACTTAACCTTTGACACGTTCTAAAACACGAAACAAAGTCTAATCAGAAACTACAAATGGAATCACCCGTTAATACATGAACTTACAAAGCTACAAATATGAGACCTGCACGTCGAGACAAAGATCATGGCTGATCGAATGCCCTTGTCTTCCATTTGCGACAAGATATGCACAAGATATAATTCTTTCGCATCTTTGTCCAAGAAAATGTACTGCTGAGTAAGAGTATCAACCGTCTTTAACCCTTCATAGGCTTCATAGAAATAAGCTTTGTTTGAAGAATGTTCGAGCAACGTCTGTAAATTACTCGTCATGGTAGCAGAGAACAACAACGTTTGTCTATTTTTGGGCAGACACTGAAAGATTGTCCTCAACTCGTCTTGGAAACCAACATCAAGAACTCTATCCGCCTCATCCAGCACTAAGAACTAATTAAAAACAAAACCAACCACACATACACTAAGTAAGGCTAAGAATCTAAAGAACACTTTGATAATGTGAATGTTCGTTATTACCTTGGTCCTAGAGAAGACTGGAGGAATATCTGGATTGTTTTCAAGCAAAACCTTAATCCTCCCAGGAGTAGTAATAACAATATGAGGTCTTGAAACCAAGCTCTTCGTTTGCGTCAACGTATCCATTCCTCCTACAATCACAGAGCAACGCAAATTCAGACACGAACCCAACGCCTTAAACTGCTCAGCGAGCTGGAACGCTAGCTCTCTAGTCGGGGTCACCACAAGCGCGAAGACTCCGTACGGATCTTCGGCGAGGCGGTGAAGTATGGGTAGAGCAAACGCCGCCGTTTTACCGCTACCGGTTTGAGCAAGACCTAAAACGTCTCGTCCTGCTAAAATCTTGGGGATGCAGTGAGTTTGAACCGGAGTGGGTTTACGCATACCAAGCTCCTTGCAGGTTTCGATTGCCCACTCGGCTAATCCGGTTTCTTCGAAATTTGCGGCGGGTGTAGTGTCGGAGCTAGGGTTAGGACTTGTGAATTTCTCGAATTGAGGAACATTTTGGTCGGAATCAAGTTTCTGGGGATGGATGGGCTCTTTGATTTTAGGGTTTTTGCGGGATTTAGCTATGATGGTGATTCCACCGTCCTCCTCCATTCTCTTCGAAGGTTAAAAAATTTGACTCCAATTTATCGAACGGAAATACACAAAAATCGAAGAATTTTGTTTAGCCTCCTCCGTTCTCAGATTGTGTTTGGACATATATATACACTCGTAAACTAGGGGAGTTCAAATCCGGTTTAGCCGAACCTGAATGAATATCAAACCGGATTCAAAATCGGAATTCAACAGACAAGTTAGGCGCGTGAAGATTGTTTTTACCCTTTTGAAAAAATCAGTCATTTGTTTGGTTTTCTACTGAGCCGTTGTTAATCATTCATAGTACAAACAAAAGAATGTTGTTTAAAATCGCAGAGAGGAAATCTTGAGATACAAACATGGGAATCCATAGTTAAACCGTTTAATCTTCATCGGATGTGTATGGTTAGACGCTGGTCTTATTGGATAATGCAGCTTCTAGTATCCCTGATAAGACCAAAAAGAGTTATCGAATCAAATCATCAATCGGAATGGTCTTTTTTTTTACGGAAAACAAATTGTTGCGGTTATGAACATTGATACCTCTTGGACTCTTCATAGTAACTCAGAGCTTGCTCAAACTTGAGCCAGAGTGGACATGATGCCTCGAGATCAACTTGGTCAGGACCTGTTAGGAGGGGATCCGAGAAGGATGGAGCCTGACGCAAGAAGAATATGGAGCATTGGATCAGGTGCTTCTAGAATAGGGTGACTCATGAAGGGCCAGCATCACCATGCTTTCTGCAACAACAATTAAGCAAATAGACTGCAACTTCAATACAGAGGCTTTGCTTCTCTTAGTCGTTAGGTGCAATTACCTTATTATAAGTACGACTAAAAATAACAATACAACAGCAAACTGCAACACAAAACTAGTTTCTTATATCTGACAGCATTATGATGACTGATTGTTATTAATATCCTTTTCCTTCCAACCATGCATAAAAGATGACAACAGAAACTAGGTAGAAAGAACAATCGGGGAGCAGAAACAAAACCTTGAAGGGAGAGCATCTTTCACTGCAAGATATCGTCTCCAATATGGCAATGTCGACTTGTGAGTCGCCTTTTTTGTCCCGCCATTATATGCTCTGACAACAAACTCTTCACTTCTCTGGCTGCACATGGAGGAGAAGATTAGGTATCTTATCACTGAAATTGTAAAGCTAGCCTAACAATGTCAACTCAGGGAAAGGAATCATACTTATTCTGATAGTCTGTCAACCATTTCAGGTAAGCTGCCCCAAAGTATACGTTTATAAAGGGCTTGTGAAGAAGATCAGGATTGTCATCCACATTATATTCCGAATAGCCCTGTCCCCTGCAATAAAATTAAATAAAAACCTGAACATAAGATTTATAAATTCTAAGATCCTCTTTGAAAGGGGAGAATCTAGAAACTTTTGTACCCAGCCAGCCACTGAGCTGTCTTTTCGAAAACTTGTAGAATTCCTAAGCCAGTTTCCTTGGTCTTTTTGTTGTATCGCATAATGAGAGGCTTTCGATCACTCTCAAGCTCAGCAATTGCGCATATCATTTCCTGCAGAGGAAGAGGGAGATGCAAAACTTTGAGATCAGAAAGGCAATAGTTGGATTCAATAACTTATAGATTAGCTAAGGCAAGCTCAAAGGTACCTGTTTTTTCAAAGATCAAACAATAAAATGTAACACTCTGAATGATAAGAGAAATATAGCATACCGGATCCAATATTGAATCAAAATGTCTTCGTAACAGTGATATCAGCAACAGCCTGCAATAAATAAGTGACTGATCGATAAATAGACGGAACATTCTGTGAAATTCACATCAATCTTCGATTGGAAACTTCGAATTCAAAGGAAAACCTTCATCTCAGTCTGTGTCAGATAAGGCTGTCCATCAGGATCCCTTGAGAGATGAACCTTTTGTCCTCGAGTCTCTCCCACTTCTAACCATTCAGCTCTCACCGCAGGATCCATCCACATTGCATCTAAATCTTCTGGGTCAACACAATCGTTCCATAACATGAAACTGTTGGCCATTCTTGCATTGCTATACGACCTTTCCATTGGCACCTTTCAAACACACACAAAAAAGAAGAAGAAGAGGAGTATTGTCACAGAAGCAATTGGATGTTTTACAACCACGAATAGCTTAATGGAGCGAGAGAGGGGAAATCAAGCAACATAAAAACATAAACACATCGAATTCAACAAACAAATATATCAAACACGAAGAAGAATCAACAGATCCAGAAGAAAAAATCAATTAGGAAACCATGCAAACTAACGAAACCATGCACGAACGATTAAGCACGCACAAATCAAGAGAAATTCGCGTGTGGAAGACCTTGCATTGATTATATACAAGCGATAGAGCAGAGAGATAGAGAGAGACCTTGCCCAAGGATAACGACGACGATAGGAGCGGAGAAACAAGGTTTCACGGCGAATCAAGAGAGAAGAAGACGACGAAATTTTCAAATTAATAATCTTCGGGAAATTCTACAGATACAGAGAAAATGACGAAGAAGAAACAGACGGTTCGCCATTTTTGACGGGAGAGGCAGAAAATAAAATCAATCGCACACAAGGGACTGTGAGACTAAAACGAAACGCTGAACAGCCACGGTTGTTTCGACGGCAATGCCACGTGGCACCTCGGAGCTGAATCAGTTCGTCGTCGTTTCAACGTAACAAGCCTCCCATTTTTAGAGTGAGAGCCACCTAGACTCGCTCAACATGGAAATAAAAAGGCTTTTCTACACAGTAGGCCCGTTTTAGTCACATTCTAGGACTCACCCTAACCATCGATGGCTCAATAACTATGCCCACTAAATAACCTCGACGCCGATCCAGTACACGTGTCTTTTGTTACTCCTCCGTTAAATCTCAACCCTTAGTTCTCACCGTTACAATGGACCGTGTCGCACCCGAACACACCCATCGCTCTACACCGTAATTACAATTTGCATTTCTTGGAATCTTCCCGTTACTTTAATTGTGTTTGGCTCTACCTACACTTACACGCAAAAGCCATACATCGTAAGGGTTTAGTTAGGGTTTTTTGGCGGTGAAATATCTTTGTTTTCCGGTAGTTTAGCGATGACCTTCTCTTCTCTTCTCAGATCCGACACCACTTCCGCCGTTGTTATAAAAAAAAATTTTCAGGTATAAAATATTTTTTTCTTTATTCTCTCGGAATTTGTGTTTGTTTAAGCTTACCTTGCGTTTTGTGACAGTTTATCACAAATGAGAACAATTAATTAGTGACTCCGTTTTGTGACAGTTTTATTCGTCACATAATTTTCTGACAGAATTAAGACTGTTTTGTGACACTTTTGTGACTACACACTATAAGATTACCATATTTATCACAAATGTGTGACAAACATAGAGCGTCACATATTAGTGACCAACTAGGGACAAATACGTGACTAATACCATATCGTCGTAAAATGGTCACTCATTTGGGACACTTGTGTGACGTGCATATAGCGGAACAAATTAGTAACGAATTTTCAACTACAGTATCAGTCACAGATTAGCGACACGACAGAGTGACACTTTCGTGACAAAACTGATGTCAGTCATAAAGAGACAAAATCAAATTTATGTCGGCAAGGAGAGAGAATAAAAAAACGTGGGGAATCTTTACCTCACCTAATTTTGACGAAAATATTGATAAGGGTCACAAAAGTGTGACAATATCGTCACTTATTTGTGACGTTATGTAAGTTGTCACAAAAACGTGGGAAATATTTTCCCTATATATACTACAACACATCTTCTCAATTTTACTCACAAATCTTCTCATCTCCTCTTTCTTGGTTCTGAAAAAAAAAATTGTTGAGGGGAAAAAATAAGAAAGAAAAAATAAAGATAATTAGAGAAAAACCAAAAAAAAGGAAAAATAATAAAATAAAAAGGAAAAATTAAAATTTTTTTAAAAAAACATAAAAAAATGTGGCCGCATCAAAGCCGGGAATGGATGTACAACCGGCTAAATCCACACACCAACAATGTGTCGGACGAATTTTTGGTGGGAGTCGACCAGTTCATGAGGTTCACATCTAGTCAGGACTTTGCTTTTAGCAATAATGGTATGATCTACTGTCCTTGTTTCAAATGTAAAAATTCTGGTAAACCAAAATCTGCTAGAACTGTTTCGAGTCATCTTCACCATAGAGCTTTTATGTTAAACTATTATATCTGGGCGCAACCTGGGGAAGATCCAAATGTATTAAGAGTAAGAACTAGTAGTCATTATGCACATGGTCGTTACAATAACGGTAATGATTTTGGTAGCGTTAATGATTTTAGTAGGGTAATCCGGAAATGAACTACGAGGGCAATAATGTTTATACTGGGATGGTTCATGATGCATTTCATGTTAATGAGTATGCAAATGAACATGATCAAAGCGGAAATGATTATGTTCATGAAGAACCTACCCTAGAGGCAAAACATTTCTACGAAATATTAAATGCTGCCAATAGGCCTCTGTATGAAGGTTTTCATGATGGGCTTTCACAGTTATCATTAACTTCTTGGCAAATGAACATCAAGGCAGACCATAATGTGGCTGAAACTTGTATGGATTCATGGTCGGAATTGTTTACCGAAGTACTACCTCAGCCTAATGCGGCAACTGGTTCATATACGAGATTGAAAAATTGATGAGAAAGCTAGGATTGTCGGTCAAGACATACGATGTATGCGTTGATAATTATATGCTTTTCTGGAAAGAAGACAAGGCGTTGGAGAAATGTAGGTTTTGTGGAAAAGATAGATATAAGGCTAATACTGTGGGGCGGACAAGAGTAACATTTAGTAAAATGTGGTATCTACCGATCGGTAAAAGGCTGAAGAGATTGTATCAATCAGAGAAAACTGCAGTGGCGATGAGGTGGCATGCTGAGCACGAGTCACAAGACGGAGTTATGTGTCATCCATAAGATGCGGCGGAGTAGAAATTTTTTGATAAATTACATCCTAGTTTTGCAGACGAGACGCGCAACATGCGGCTTGGATTATGTACTGACGGTTTCAATCCTTTTGGATTGTCTAAAAACTATACATTGTGGCATGTGATCTTGCCCCTACAATTTACCCCCAGAGATGTGCATGAATAATGAATTTTGTTTCTAACGGTTTTAAATTCTGATCCTAATCGTCCGAGAGCGAGTCTTGATGATTTCCTTCAACCACTGATCGAGGAGCTAAATGATTTATAGAATAATGGGGTTGAGGCATATGATGTTTCTGTAAATCAAAATTTCAACCCGAAAGATGTTTAGTTGTGGACGATAAGTGATTTTCCTGCATATGGTATGTTGTCGGGGTGGACGACACATGTAAAATTATCATGTCCAATTTGTAAGGGTGAAACAAATTCTTTTCTACTTGCCTGCTGCAAAGAAGACGTGTTGGTTTGACTGTCACAATAGATTTTTGCCGTACAATCATCCGCTACGAAAAAACAAAGTTAACTTTCGGAAGAGAAAAACACTTTTGACCGACTCTCCATCAGATATGTATACGGGTCAACAAGTAAGCCAAAGTATTACGCATGTGAGAGCACCAAAAATATCAGTTGTCAGTAGAAATGGACCTGAAAAGAAACCTCGCGGTTATGGAGATTGGCATCACTGGCATAAAGAAAGCATTTTCTGGGAGCTTCCGTATTGGCGCGATTTGACTCTACGACACTGCCTTGATGTGATGCATATCGAGAATAATTTTTTTGATAACATCATGTATACGGTCATGAATGTTAAAGACAAATCGAAAGACACAATCAAGTCAAGAAAAGATCTGGAAAAGTTCTGTTGTCAGAGTGATTTGCATGATGATGGTCATGGGAAAGCCCCATTTCCTATATGGAGGTTGACTGCAAAAGCCATAGATGCATTACTACAATGGGCAAAAAATGAAGTCAAATTTCTAGATGGCTATGCAGCAGATTTATCAAGTTGTGCATACATCAATTCTCGCAAGTTTTCTAGAATGAAGAGCCACGACTGTCATATTTTTATAGAGCGGTTACTTCCTTTCGTATTTGCGGAACTTCTCCCACGAAACGTTCATCAAGCATTATCAGGTACATATAAAAATTATCTACTTCTTCTTCTCATTTGAATTTTGGATGATTGTAAACTAATATTGATGTTTTTGTAAGGGATTGGAGCATTTTCCGTGAACTAAGCAGTAGATCATTGGAGCAAAGTAGGATTCAACTTCTGAAGGAGAATATTGTGATGATTCTCTGTAACTTGGAAAAAATCATCCCACCATCTTTCTTTGATGTCATGGAGCACCTACCTATCCACCTGCCATACGAAGCAGAGCTTGGTGATCTTGTGTAATATACGTGGATGTATCCGTTCGAAAGGTATTATAAACATTTAAAAGGCAAAGCGAAGAACAAAGCTCGTCCTGCGGCATCAATTGTTGAATCGTACATGAATGACGAGATATCTAATTTCTCCCAACAATACTTTCCACCTCGAATTTCTACAGCAAGCAGGAGAAGGTAAGTTCATTACATATCTTAATAGATCTTATTAAGTTTCATATGACTAATAGGTTCAAAATTGTAGGATAAGCCGGTAAGATGAAGGTGAAGCACCCGTATATTCGGTGGAAGTACCGCACATATTTACTGTTGTAGGCCGTCCAAGTGGTAAATGTATTGCATTGTGGTTAAGCGAAGTAGACTATGCGTATGCACATTCATATGTTTTGCGGAATTTTGACTGTTTTAGACCGCTTGAAGGGTAATTTGCATTAGTTTATAATAAAAATTTTATATTTAACTTTATTCGTCATTATCTTACATGTACTTTGCATGCAGAGTGTTGGAGCAGCAAATTCAATATGAAAACCCCCACCTATCTGACGATGAAGTGACGACAACAACAGATGCAGACTTTCATTTATGGGTTCGCCAATACGTATGTATGTGATATAAATTACTGGAATTTACATTGTCATTTAAATTTTCATTCCATATGTTAATAACATTGGCATGTTTGCTTACTTTGTATGTAGGTGATTCACATGAAAAGTGAAACAAGTTTTCCTCCTTGGATGCTAGATATTGTGGAAGGTCCTGAAAACAAAGTTAAATCGTGGCCCATGTATTTTACGAGAAGGTATATGTTTCATACACGTGAACATGAAGCTAGGAAAAAAACTATGAACTATGGGGTTTGTGTACAAGGGAAAAACTATTCAAACCCATCTGAAGAGGATGATTTATATGGGATTATTGAAACTATCGTGGAGCTGCAATATCCCGGATTTTTGAATTTGAAGATTATAGTTTTCTATTGTTAATGGTATGATCCAACGGTTGGAAAAGGAACTCAAAAACACGTAGGAGGCATCGTTGAGGTTCTGTCACCAGGAAGATATCATAACTACGAACTATTTATTTTAGGTATAATCCGGTTAATTAATATTTATAGATTTTCGCAAACTTTTACTTAAAGTTAATTTTGATTACAGGATCTCAAGCAGATAAAGTTTGTTATCTGCCATATCTATTTTCTAAACACCCTCGGAAATTGTGGCTTGCCGTGATCAAACTTAATCCGAAGCATCGTGTACAAGAGAAGTTTAAAGACACGGAATTGGTATTTTGCAACAAACAGAGGATAATAGCATGGAAGAAACAATTAGTGAAATTGATGTTGATATTTTGGTCGATGTGAGCCGTCCACCCGTACCAGTACCTCTAGAAATTGAAGACAGTGAACCCAAAGATAAATTTATGTGTAATTTATCATCATCATAGGAAGATGAAGAGGAGGAAGACGAGGAAGATGAAGATGAAGAGATTTAGAGTTTATATGTTTGGTGTGTATTAGATTTTAATTTTTATCAAAAATAAGTGTTGGTTATTTACATATATATTTTGTGTTTATTATATGTGAATTTTAAGGAAATATATTTGTATGTAATATATTTTTGATTTTGTGAATGTTAAATGTGTGAATTTAAAGTTAATTATAAATTTCAAAGTCAATTACTATATAGATTAATGGATGTATAGCAAAACTGAATAATAACACAAGCACAATGGAAAAAGTCTAATCAACATCCTCAAGGTTGTGGGTTCGAATCGTGGTAAGTGCAATTATCCAATTTTTTCATGTTGAGCTTCTGGAAATTAGTGAGTATAAATGGTAGCTTATGTATAATAATACTGAATAATAACCGTAGCCTACTGCGTTTAAGCTTTTAATAACTGCCCCAGGTCTCGGGTTCGAAACCCTGAGGAGGGAACAATTTTTTCTCATTTTTCACTCATGCGTCATAAAATAGTAGCAAAACTGTTAGATTTTTGTCCATATATACATATCGGTTTTGGGGTTTCGTCTGTGACAAATGTCCATATATACATAACGGATTTGCAACTCTCCATTTCAAATGTTTAGTTTTTACACAAAGTTCTAACCAAGATTTGTTACAAAATATTAGGTTTGCTTCCTAGGATTCTTAAATAGCATGATTTATGTTATGTTTACAACAAAAAATTATAATTTGATGTTTACAAAATTTTACTAACCAACTTACAAACTCTTTTACTAAAACACTTTCCATTTCATCTTTAATCTTTGTAAGTTAAACTTGTTGATAATTATTTTGTTTGGAATTGAACATTCACCCTTACAAATCCAATATACACTTTACCAATAGATGATCAAACTATAGGGAACATCTATGCCTCATATGATAAGTGAAAAATGTTTAGGGTTTAAGGTTTCAATATTTGGTGTCACAAATCAGATACATATTTGTCACATAATTTAAAGTGTCAAACATATTTTTTTAGATTGAATCAGCAAAAACTGGGCTTTTGGCCTGTTGGGCCTTATGTTTGTGACTCTTTAGTCACACATCTGTGACGACGCCGTCTAAACAAAACACGAGAATCGCAGAAACCCTTATTTCATTTTCATAAAACAAACATTTCTTCCTCTCTATCTTTCTTGCGGCGATTCTGAGATTTGAACCCTAATTTTAGATCTAGTTTCTCTGCTTCTGTGTTGTTTCTTCTCATATTATCTCTATAAACACCAAATCTCTCTTTCCTCTCTCAGAAATTCGCTTTCTTAGCAACCAAATCCAAAACCCTAATTCAGAATTTCTCTTTTTCTCTTTCTTTTCCGATTCCAATCCGTCGCAATGACTAAAAGAAACGGTAAAGGCATCGTCAAAAACCCTCTTGATGCTGCTGCTACTGGATCTTGTGGAAAACTAGGCATCTCATCTGGAGCTGTAACTCGGGCTCATGGCCATGGAGCTAACAGCCGATCTGGACCAGCCACACGTGGTGGTCGTGGTGGTGGAGCCAACCTTGTTCACTCTGCAGCTGTTCCACCCATGTTTAGCTGAAAACAGGCGGCTCGATCCACAACCGATGTTGGTCCCTCTGAGGCACTACCATTTACACCCAGAGGCGGTGTCACTGGTTGAGTCAACGGCCACGGTACTCCACCGATGATATATCATGGTTTTTACCTGTTTTAGACCATGATATAAGTCCAATATCTAGTGTTTTTGGTGTGTTTTGTTTATGTTTAAGTGTCTTTACAGGTTTCTAGATGTTTGAAGTATAAAAGATGTTTACTGGGAGTTTTGGAGCATTGTGGAAGAAGACGTCGAATTGATCATGTGAAGATTCGGATTCAGAAGCTAGTGTCGATCGACAACACCTCTAGGTGTCAATCGACACCTGGTTCGCACTAGAAAATCTAATTTTTGCAAGTTTGTCGTTTTTGCCCAGAAGTTCCAGATGTTTACTTTTATGTTTTATGACGGTTTATGAGTCTTATAATTACGTTTTTACAGCCATTGTTTAGGCTTGTGCTTTATTTTATCTACTTTTAATAGATATCTTCAATTAATATAATGGTTTCTTCTTTGATTATGTCTGAGTAGTTACCATGTTAGGTTTAGGGATTTTGCAAAGGTGTTTGATGAATTGCTAGATTTAATTCAACTGTTAGGATAATATCATTAGAAGTTCTTCATCTTGACTTGTGTTTATTGCTGATTTTAGCCTCGCAAACTAAAATATGATCTTAGGTTAATTAATAGAAACGACAAATTTATTAATTGCTTGAACTAGCCTTCGATGAGCAAAATTCTTTTTCGCCAAGAAATTTGGTTTAGGGTTTTGTGAACAATTGAACTTAAACTTTAAAGCTTGTTTAGATTGTTAGGATTCGCAACGAAAGTTGGCTTTCTAGGATTTAGTCATAGATAATCTCTGCAGCGAGAGTTGATTGATTTTATATTCGTGTTCATGTTTAAGAACTGTGCTTTATATCCTATCTTTTATTATTATCTGTAATTCTGATTCACCTGCGATTTCTCTATGCCTAGATTTTATTTTAATTGATTCACTACCGTTTAATGCTTCTTTATTTACTTTTGCTTTTCATTCTCACCATCCTGCTTAGCTTAATTTGAACTTATTAATCTATTGTGTTATTTAATTCTCTGTGGATTTCGATACCTAAAATTTTACAATTGATCTCTTAATTTGATAGTGTAGCTCTAGGATAAATTTGAGCATATCAAATTTTGGCACCGTTGCCGGAGATTAAACCCAGGTCACCCACATGACAGGCGGGAACACACCAGGAGGAGGCATCTCACAAGTCGGAGGGACGAGTGGGAATGCAGGAGGTTCATCGACGAGCCACAACTCTTCGTATAATAATGTTTTAAGCAGTGTTTCTAGAACGAGACTACCATCTCTATTTCCTATAGCGACCCAACCGTCCATACCGCAGCAACTTGCACATCAAGGTCCTCATCCTTCGCCGGTTCTAGAGCCTCAATTTCAAGATGAATATGAAGATCAAGTTGACTATCCACAAAATGATGAACTTCCTCTCGAAGCTAAAGATGAACTTCCTGTTCCAAACCCAATAGGTGATGACTATCAACTCCTCCTGAATAACCTCATGAATCTTCCTGGCCGCGAGCAGTTGTTGCATTTGTCGAAGTATCCTATCCCAAATGTCACGACCACCTAGTAAGTTATCTCAGTTTAGATATGTTGGGTATGTGATTATATTTGTGATTAGGCTTGCACATTCTGGAAATTGCTTATTTGATTAGGTTTGTGATTAGGAATGCATCTGTAATTAGCTTTGTCATTAGGTTTGTGATTAGGCTTGCATATGTTATTAGCTTTGTCATTAGGTCTGTGATTAGCTTTGTCATTGCACATTCATATCTCTGTCTAAGATTATATATGTGCTAATGTATTTGTTTATGTTTACGTCTTAGGTTTGGATAAGACAATTGTTCCTTGACCCGTAACATTGCTGGAATTCCCCGCCATAAATTGGACGGTCCTTTCTATAGCTAGACGGTTACACCAATCCATGTTCAAGAGCTCCTCTTCCGAACCTTTGTGGTAATTGTTTTGACTCTTTTTGCTTTTACTTTACATGTTTAACATTCATATAAGACATTACTAACACAGGTTCTTTGTAGGGGATGTACATTTGGGAGATTGGTATTACTCCAACCGTGAGGCAGCATTTCTTCAGAATTGCATCCAACCGGTTGCGAGGTATTGTTAGTCAGGCAAAGAATGGTCCTGGAAGGCCTTACTAGATCAATGAAACAATGTGGGGTCAAAATGCGCCAGCACTGGAGCCTACATGAGGTCCAACAGAGGAGTGTGATTGTTTCTCAGTGCCGCAATTATGATCGTGGCGGTCTAGGAGTTTCTAAGCACCGCTCTGGTGATGCAGCGAGATATTTGGAATATTTCCAAATATCATAATTATCTATTTAATTAGTAATATTTCTATTTTAATGTTTATCATCTAGAATATTCTAAAGAATATTAGGGTTTTATGCTTTCTTATAAATAGCCTATTATGGCTCCTTTTGTATTCAGTTTTATTGATGAATTATTAATCGAAAGATTTAAAGAGGTTTTAATAACCACTGTGAAGAGTATTCACAAATCCAAGAGCTTTTGCGAAAGCCCTGAGAGGAGGACTCTCAAACCCTATCCCTAGAAGCTTCCGCTGCATCATTTGGTATCAGAGCTACGCCTCTTTGATTTCTCAATCAAAGACGATTCTGGTGATTATGGTGAGTGTTAGCATCTACCCTATCATGGACGAAAGTCCTTTCGTCCAGAGCGAAGAGTTAGAGATCTATAGAGAGATCTATGGCGATCCTATCTACGACGTCTATGCAGATGAAGTCATGATTGTTGATTTCGTTTTTCAAGAAGATGATGTTGACAATCTGTCCCGTGCAAAATCCGTTTGTGCAGAGTTCGTGCAAAAATCCGTTCGTGCAGAATTCGTGCGAAAATCAGATTGCGCAAAATTCGAGCAGTTGCAGATCTGCGAAGATTTCAGAAAGTTAGAAATTTATACAGATTCGGTTCGTGCAAAACCCGGTTTGGGCAACATTCGTGCAAAATCCGGTTTGGGCAAAACTGTCAAAACCAATGTGGAAAAACCGGTTGAAGATTCGAGGGCGAATCTTTCTTGCCCGGCGAGAGCTGATGCAGCGCAGATGCAGATACAAGATTCGAGGACGAATTTTTTCTTGGCCGGTGAGACCTGATGCAGCGAGATATTTGGAATATTTCCAAATATCATAATTATCTATTTAATTAGTAATATTTCTATTTTAATGTTTATCATCTAGAATATTCTAAAGAATATTAGGCTTTTATGCTTTCTTATAAATAGCCTATTATGGCTCCTTTTGTATTCAGTTTTATTGATGAATTATTAATCGAAAGATTTAAAGAGGTTTTAATAGCCACTGTGAAGAGTATTCACAAATCCAAGAGCTTTTGCGAAAGCCCTGAGAGGAGGACTCTCAAACCCTATCCCTAGAAGCTTCCGCTGCATCATCTGGTCAGAAGTCGTTCTTGAGGATCCAACGTGATATGGTAACTCTTCTAATCTAAACTAGTTACACTTACAATTTGGATAGGATAATTTGATTCCTCACTTCTTTCTCTCTGTTTTTCTTGCGTACAATTATAGCTTCTCGTGCAATTACAGGAGAAGGAGTTCGGTCGTCGGGGAAGTGTTCCTGCTTACACACACCAACACAGATGGGCCCTTTATTGACTTCAAAGCACAAGAGGTTTGTGAAGCTTATGAGAGACACCTCCATGAGGTTATGTCTTAGGATCCTGTTGGCGGGCCTGACAATTCTGACAACTCTTTAGAGCGTTCTACTCACCGCAGTCTCACCGTCGATGAAAAAAATGCCATATTTCTCAAGGTAAATTATATGTCTTTTACTTTATGATGCATTCCTATTTTAGATTATTGTTCTGTGTGTGTTATTGGTTTTGTGTGTGGTATTGAATTAGTTGCTAATTGTTTTCAATCATTTTCTACGGTATTGAATTAGTTCCTAGTTGTTCTACATATTTGTAAACTTAGTAGGTTTAACTACATTAAATTAATTTGTTGCTTGTAATTGTTTTGTTCTTGTAGTGTACCAAGACTGACTAGAAAGAGAACCAATTTGGACTTGGTGAACTTAACCAGTTGGTCGGCCAAGGAAGCAGCCAAGGGAGCTATACAACCTCTTCTACGCATCTAATTGCACAGCTCCATGACCACCTTGAAGCAGCAAACCAGAAGATTGATGCACAAGAATAGGAAAACCGTTGACGTGATGCAGAGCAACAACGCGCTCTAGCTGAGCTCTCTGAAATGAAAAAGCTTGTGTCGTTCTTGAAGAGTGATAATCCTCGCATCACAACTTATATGATAGAACCTGCTCCTACTTTATAGATCATGTCTCCGCGTCGCAACTCTCCGACCAGTGAAGAACCTCAACCACCCACCGCAGCAGGCGTCATAGTAGACACAACACCAACCACCTCACCATCCACTGCACTAGGCACAACTCCAACCACCTCACTAATCCCATAAACTGTTTATGTTTGCTTGAACTAATTGCTCTTGTCTAATGTTTCTGTTATGTAACAGTTAACTATTTTGTATATTTTTGTTAACCGTTTTCAAAATTCATAATTCAGAACCGTATTTTGCTACAACAAATTGCTTAACTCTATGTTTCTTTATGTATAATTCCATTTATGTAACATTTCTATTAGTAGAATACAGAGTACAATATGAAGTAGAATACGTAGTATAACACTGGGTAAAATACGAAGTATAATACAAAGTGTAATACCAACAAAAATACTCATAGCAAATTATCACATACACATAGCAAATTGGTCACTCTTTTGTGCACTTTAGTGATTAATTAGAGACTACCACTTTTCTTTAAGTGGTCATAAAAGATTCACAAATTAATGACACTCTAAACCATCACAAAGCAGTCACACATCAGCCACTACACTTGTGTCACACTTCAGTATCTCTTATGTCACTAATCTGTGATGCCTAAAGATCGTCTCAGGTTCGTTACAAATGTGATACTCCATAAGCTGGTCACAAAAGTATTGCAAATATGTGTCACATTTGTGACGAACCAAATTGGCGACGAAAAAATTGCCAGTCTTTAATTTCATCACAAAAGTGTCACAAATGCTACTTTTCTGACAAATTTGTGATACAAATCGGAGTCACAAAATGACTGTTTTCTTGTAGTGTTCGCTGCTTGAATTTCGTATTTATGTGTCGCTTTGGGTTTGTTTGTCGAGAATCAGAGGTGATGTCTCGTATTTAGCTCTGTTTTATGTAAAGCAAACTTGGGGTTTCTTATTGTATCTTGATATCTCTACTCACCGTTGAAATTTTGCATTCCTAGTCGTTTGGTTTTGGCATGTGTTATTTGATTAGTATTTAAGCAATGATATGGAGCATTGAGGTTTTATAAATTTGGAGAATTTTCTTTCCTTTTGGGAAAATTTTTATAATGGGTGGAAGTACCAGAGTTGCTCAAGTAGCCTCGGTCTCCTCCAAACAAGTGGGATTTAGGTGTTTTTAAACGAAACAATAGAAAAGCTCAAGAAATGAAGAAATGTTTCCAATGGTATTTTAGTATTCAACAGAATTGCGGATCCCTTTCCTAGTAAAATGAATATATTTATACTCTTTAGAGTCGGTCGAGTATACCCTAGAATTGCATGGAAAGTATTATAACTAAGAAGATTTACACAATATTCTCATATATTATCAAGTTATTTTCCAATTATTTCGAGATCGGCAGATTGAGGTAGATTCGGTTTTTAGCCTTCATAATGAGTCATAAAAGGCTTCATGCAGCCTATTTCGTCGTTCACAGATGGATATTCGGATTGGTTCGATCCTAGGTCGGGTCATGGTAACGGGTGCTATACCCGATACCACCAATGGGTTTATCTTTTGTCTCAAATGATCAGGTCACGTCAAGTGTTGTTGTTTCGACTGGGTCATTTTCATCTTTATGGTAAAACAACCAAGCTTTCTCATTCCTCTTTTAACTGATTTGCCAATACCCAAAGACTAACAGATTTGTGGGTTTTGTAATGTGTACGACAATCGGGTCCTTGACCTGATGGAGCACATGGCGTTAACAGCAGCCAACCGCTAAACCACACCTAGTTCTTGGTATGTTTATTAGGTACCTAGCTGATTTTTTTGTGTGTGTGGTTGTTATGGTTTTGCTCAAAGTTTCATGTAATTTCGAATTGGCTTTGAAACCAGACGATATAATCATTGGGATGTTTTTTTTTTTGTACTACGGAAAATTGTTTGCGGGCATGTCATTCCCCAATTTGAATTCCACTAAGAGAACGATGTACCTTTTTCTTATAGGTAAGTTGAAAGATTGGTCTACATGACATAAATAACCTAAATTTAATGACAGTGAAGCCATTCATGACTACAAAAAGATGTGACTTTATGACAGAATTAGCCTTGTACCGAATAATATATGATGAAATGGTGACATCACGTCCCACTTGAAGGCAAACACCTCTAAAGATATATAGGATTTTGATAATAAACACGATGTTACATAAAAGTTATAAAACCCACTCGGAGATAATGTTGGGCACAAAGAGGTCAGACCCGGCCCGTTATAATTTGCTGTCTAAAGACAAATAATATTTTGATGCCCTTTAGGGCGCTCGAACTGGTGAGCTTTAACACAAGCAAATACATGTTTACCATTACACCATAATTTATATTCTGAACGTGATGCCATTAAAATTGTAAATATATTATGATGTCTAACGCCTTGGCTTCTTAGGCTTTAGCCAAGGGCCGGGCCTGAAAGAGGTAAAGTTCGAGTTAACAAAGGTATAAGGGACAAATGCTTTATGGCACAATCGTGGAAAACCACTTTCATCTCAACAAATGTGCACCAATTGTTAATTGTTGTTCCATATAAATAATACTCTATCAATACTAAAAAAATCTGATAGTTTATTTTACGTGGCCGTCTAAAAAACCTTTTTGATTATATCTTTTTAGAGGAAGGAAAATTGTGTTTTTATGTATAAGAATTTGGGACTCCTTGCTAAAACGGACCACGCCTTTGGCATCACAGTGACCACCTACTTCGTCAACTTAACAACATAAAGCATTATTGTTTTTGAGATCACATTTTTAAAACAGAAAATAAAATGTAAAGTGCAGAATATCATACATGCTAATACGTATGGCATTACCAATTCCTCACTATGGCGATAAAAAGCTAATTTATTAACTAATACAACTAAATATTCTGATTAGAGTATGTTTGTAAATAGGGGCGGACATGCACCCATTGTTTTTTAAAAAAGTAATGTAAACCTTAAGTAGGTTTAATTATGCACCCATTAAAATTTAAGATTGTGGCCCCATTCTTTTTAGATCATTCAATCAATTTTTCAAAATAAACATAAACAAAGCAAAAAAATCCATAAAAACCCCAGATTTAAAGGTCACTTATATTTTTCTTAGCATTTTTAATTAAAAATCCATAAATGTAGCAGTTATTTAAAATTTAGTATGACATTATATATTAATTTCAATAAGTATTTTTTTATTTAGTATTGGTGCTTTTCGTGGCAAAAGTCTATGCCTCTATGGAAAGTAGATCCATGGCTGTGATTGCTTCAACTTTGGACTCTCTCTTAGATCTCTTGTCTGGTTTTATTCTCTGGTTTACTGCTAACGCCATGAGTAAACCAAACCAATTTCACTACCCGATAGGCAAACGACGGATGCAACCTGTGGTATGTTCTGTACTTCTGTCTATCCACTAATGTTTTGTGTTCTGAATTCACCAATGAACTTACTTGTCTCACAAGAAATTCACGTACTTTAAGCCAAACCATATGCCATATGGTCACAAACCTTGCGTTTTAACGCTTTAACTAAACAGGGCATTATTGTGTTTGCTTCCGTGATGGCGACTCTTGGACTGCAAGTTTTGCTAGAGTCAGGAAGGCAACTAGTTTCCAAGGCACATTAAATGTTTTTCCGGTAACAACTTTCATCGGTTATTTGATGTATTTATCGAATTCCTCCATTTTGGTTACAGAATGGTATTCACATGAACAGCACCGAGGAGAAATGGATGATCGGGATCATGGTCTCTGTCACGATAGTGAAGTTTCTACTCATGCTTTCTTGCAGAGGATTTCAGAACGAAATCGTTAGGGCACGCTCAGGATCATCTCTTTGACGTCGTAACTAATTCAATTGGTTTAGCAACAGCTGTATTGGCCGTTAAATTCTACTGTTGGATTGATCCTTCCGGCGCTATACTTGTAAGTATGCACTCAATTCTTTCAGCTACTAATTGATCAAGAAATGTCTTATGAAACGTTTCTTTTTCTTTATTTATGGTTTCAGATTGCTTTGTACACCATAGGAACATGGGCAAGGACTGTACTAGAGAACGTCCATTCGCTGATCAGACGATCTGCGCCACCAGATTTCTTGGCGAAACTGACGTTCTTGATATGGAACCATCACGAAAAAATCAAGCATATTGACACAGTAAGGGCTTACACTTTTGGTTCACACTACTTTGTTGAAGTGGACATTGTTTTGCCAGAGGATATGAGATTGCAAGAAGCTCACAACATCGGAGAGACTCTTCAAGAGAAGCTCGAGGAGGTGGAACGAGCTTTTGTCCACATTGACTTTGAGTACACTCATCGTCCTGAACACAAGTGTAATTAGAGTTTTGAGCTTTAATTTTAGAAGATTCAGAAAAAGGATGGTAAGCTAAGTATTATGTAAGCTTATAATAGTCTACTAACTCCATACAATCTGTTTATTGGAGTAAAATGACGTTTTGTATGTTGATTGGTGTCTTAAGCTTCTTCGCAAACATGTTTCTACGTAGAGATACACTCATATTGAAATTTGTTACATGAAAACTTACATCTTGAATTAATTTGAGAAATAAAGTAATTTTATTTGTACATTTATGGTGATTTGCATTCAGCATGATATCAGAATATTGCTGTTGATCTATTGGCCATGGCAAAGCCCTCTGCAATGTGGCATACGAATCTAGAGTGGCTTTGCAAGTCCATGAGTTTATTGCACTTGCCTATGTTAAGAGAAATACATTGTTTGATTGATTCGTGAAATGGCATTTAGCTATTCAAAGGAACGATTTCTTTTCAATTATTTTCGAAATCGGAGTTTTATTTTTGAGGAATCTTGAAATTATGGATTTATCCTATATATTATTTGAGAAGCATTTTGGGAGCACTTTGCTTAGGTGTCATCACCACAATTTTTCTCCTCTTTATTTTTATTTATTTATTTCATTCTCTTATATTCATTACTAAACACATTTAATTACAAATATACTTATTTTGATTACTATAACTCTAATTCCCAAACACATTGAATCTTCCTAAACTTATCAAAATTAAAATATTTTGAAATTTTCAACTTGCCAAAATTAAAATATTTCGGAATTATAGGTTTAAATCATAGAATTAAATGTGAACAAAAATTTAACATATATACCAAAAAATTGATTTAAAATAAAATTAAACTATTAATTATCTTTTCAAAATATATGAGCATGTAAAAATATGTTTTTATATGTGTTGTTTTGTTTGACAAATAGATGTTTTTAATTTTTCATAAATGCACCTTCGTACAAGTAAAAATATAATTATTAATGAAATTTGTTGGTTTAATTATTTCACGGGTGGAATACATTTGTATGCAAAATAATTGCAAAATTCAAATATATAAAGTTATGTATAATTATTTCTTCATAATCTTTTTTTTTTAACTAAAACTATTGATTTTATTCGATAATCATTTTATCTCGCGTATAACGCGGGTAATTTTCTAGTCTAGTTTTAAACACCAACCTCAAAATAAAGATATATAATCACAAAAATTAAAATTATTATGATTTCAAACTTTAAATTAAAACCACTCAACCAAAAAGCTAAAGAGCTGGTTATCTATCTTCCACCAAAGTTCCGTGTTTCGTTTCTCTTCTGCACCAGACATTCTCTGGCTCAGAATCTTCGCCATGAAAACGTAAAGACGAAACCAAGACGAGTTTTCAAATCCAGCAGCTATGGCTTTTCTTCTTCCTAATCTATCTCCCCCAATCTTTCTCCAAACCGGAAAATCCCCAAACCTTAAACCCATTTTCAATCAATCCCTGTCTTCTTCTTCTATTAGCTACGAATTTGAGGAAGATAATCTCTCTACACTCTCTCTTTCTAGCGTACAGTCTCCTCCGCTTCCAGACGCGCATATTAAGGCAAGACAAATTCCGCAAGATAAACATAACCACGACAAAGATGAGTTCTATATCAATCTCGGTGTCGCTGTCCGTACGCTTCGTGAAGATTTGCCTTTGCTCTTCACTAAAGACCTCAATTACGACATCTACAGGTAAAATTTCTCATCTGGGTATTTGGTATTTGAGTGATTATTGATGAAAAGACGAATCTTTGGATGCAATCTGTAGAAATTAATCATCTTGGTAGAAAAAAAGGTTTTCCCTTTGATCTCTGTTTTGTGAATGTTAGTTTATGAAATTAAGAATCTCTATTTGGTTTTGCAGGGATGATGTTACATTTGTTGATCCGTTGAATACATTTAGTGGAATTGAGAACTACAAATTGATATTTTGGGCACTTAGGTTTCATGGGAAGATATTGTTCAGAGATATCTCACTTGAGATCTTCAGGGTATGGCAACCATCAGAGAACATGATTCTGATCAGGTGGAATCTCAAAGGTGTGCCTAGAGTTCCATGGGAAGCTATAGGAGAGTTTCAAGGTACTTCTCGGTATAAACTCGACCGTAATGGCAAAATCTACGAGCATAAAGTCGATAACCTGGCCTTCAATTTCCCTCATCAGCTCAAACCCGCAGTTTCGGTTTTGGACTTGGTGACTGCCTCTTCTGCAAGCACTCCCAATCCAACCTTCTTTTTCGGTCATGCAGACTCGTATTCGTCTTCATGGATTATGTTTTATCAAGCGGTGAGACGGACACTGGACCAAACAGAGGAGATGTTTGTGACAGACAGTGTAGTCGCATGCTCATAGTGAAAGTAGAGTTGATTCTATACACACACTCTCAAGGACACACTTCTCAGGTGTACATAGTTTTTACATTAAAGGTTTTGTGTATCTGTAGATCTGAGGAAAAGTAGAATTGTAATGTTGCTCCAGAAGCTTTATACAACTTTGTCAATACAATGGAGTTTTGTCTTCATGATCTTGTGAAACACTAATATTACTCGGTAGTTAAACACACATGGAAAACCAGCACAACTGATGAAGAATCAAATCTTAGCTTTTGAGTATTTTATAACTAGGTGGAGTTCATGTAGATGCGTCTCCCTGCAATTTTTTCAGGTAAGCATGGACAATATCAGTTTTAAAAAGAAAGCTAACAGAGCAAGACAAGGTTCCAGCTACATGTTTAGTGGAACATGCGCATACCTTTAGACTAGCGAGGCTCCTCATGGCTTTTACGGACATTGCCTTAAAGAGGGAGCTTATCCAAAGGTTTCAAAACTGCGACATTCATGCGATTTGGATTCATGTACTTCTCATATGTGACCCGTAGTTTCCCTGTTTTAGCAGCTTTGTGGAACCTTAAGATCATGTCAGAACAATCCCTGTGATAAAAATTGTATATGATTTGTTAAACAACGTAATTAGTCTAAGTGATATGGAAGGAGTGTTTTTTTAGAATATGGTTACTAACTTCATTTGGGAGACACTGTAATGGGTATGGCTGCTTAGCAGCGAGGTCCAAACTGGAATAGCACGTAAAGTGCATCGGGCAACATATATGGCCGATGCACATAGCAACGAAGGCTTATATTTCAAAGCTTCGTATTCAACCAAACACAGTTCGATTAGGTAGAAAGAGAGTTGTTCAAGCTGACACAAGAAAAATAGTAGTATTCATCATCGGCATAATCAAACAAAGTTGAATTTATCGGTTAAATAACATTTAGATGCAAGTTTTGCACGTACCTTCTTGTTTGATTGAGCAGCTTTTAGGAACCTCAACATGAAAACGTAAGAGGTGGGTGCATTCAAACGGAACTTTAACTGTTTAAGCATAATCCTCTCCTGGGAACAAATAAATAACAGGGGGAAATATTCAACCGAGTATGCAAACAACTAAATATTGTTAAAACGGATAGATAACTTGATTAGAAACAAAGTAGATTTCATTGATACCATTCCAAGGATTTGTTCTCTAGTGTATGATTCTGCAGAGATGCTTATCAAGTCTTTGATCTGGACGACAATAAGATTTTGGAAATTTAAGTTTGAAATCATACGGAGCTGAGGATATATTTGCTTGGAGCATAAGTGTCACTTACCCTTGGATGCCAATAGTCCTCATATTTAGAAGCCAATAAGAGCGCGGTAAGACCAATCAATTGCATCTCGTTTTTCTGAACTGGAACTTGGGAGAGATAACGGTCTAGTAAGTCCATTGTAAGGTAGAGAGTCTCATGCATTAGATCAAATTTGAAATGAACCTGCAAACAAATAGCCAACACCAAGAAATATGACTCTACATGGAGAAGAAAAAGTTTGAGCAGGGAAAATATCAATTTGAAATGGAAACGAAAAAGATATTGTACTCACTTCAACAAGCCAATTGATAAGAATTCCACGCGTAACCGGACTAACTTCTGTCTGAGCTGACAAGTAGTATCCCAAAGCTGGATTTAATGCCTGCAACGACATTCCACGTTAAAACTACTGAAAAGCTTAAATTCATTTTGTGAAATATATTCAGAATTCACACTGAAAAGTAAAAAGAAAAACCGAACATAAGGGAAAGAAAGTGGTATGTATGTTGAACAACAAGTGGATTACCTCTGCAGTCCAATAGAACTGATATATGTCATCAACGTACTCTGCAACTTCCAGCTGATTGGACTTATCATCAATGTTGGGAAGTTTTTCTCGCTGTGCAGTTTCCCCATTATCGTCATCGAACTGCAAGGAAAGTCACCATATTAGCGGAAATGGGAAAAAGAAGCCACAAGGAACATGACAGTTAGTAAAATTGTGAACCTTTGATCCTGCCACAAGTAGAGATGTGAAAGACTTTCTACGCTTTGATTTTGGCTTTGCTGTAACATTCAACAGTTTCGTAGTTGGGTCTGTGTTTTCTTTCGATGAACTCGCTCCTTGAGTATCTTCTTTAACACTTTCTGGTGCAACTTTTTCCGGAAGCAGCACTGCTAAAGTTTCTTCCGAGGGAGTTATCAAAGAAATAGACTTTGATTTACTTCTAGCCACCGGGGGCTTCTTAACAGAACTACGGTTGTGTAATGAGGTCTTCACCGTTGTCTGGATCTTGAGTGAGAAAAAAGCTTATCAATACAGTCCAATGATGAAACAAAAAACAAGAGCAAATTTTGTAAACAAAAAAGATCGATTTAACAGTTCAATGATGCTGGCCAAGGCAATAATACTTTTGATAGCGCTTCAATAGTTTGGCTTTACCATTTGCATACAAAGATAAAGGAAGTAAGGTACATACTTTGATAGATTTCCTTGCCATATGAATGTGATTCATATTCTGGCTTCTGCAGTCCCTGAACATGCAAAGAACATAATTTTAGCAGAGTATATTCTAGGTTATGGTTCACGAAAATGTGAAGAAACCGACCTCCTTTAACTTAACTAAGTCGTATATTAATCACAAAAATGCAAAAGAGAAATATCAACCTTGCTTTCTTTAATGATGTTATCAGAAATTACTTACGATGGTAATGAGCCCACGCTTGTCCGAGTTCTCCAAGTGTAGCTACTGGAACTGCTCAGCCGTGGGATGGCATTCTTGCTGACCTTACTGGCTGAAACAGTGCAACCTCACTCATATTAGGTACTGAACAAATCAGGTTACAACCATTACACATTGGAAGTTTAGAAAACAAAATCCATGTTACCTCGACCTAGACCCAATTGTTTCGAAGCTTCGTTTGAGACATTGTCCTGCAAAAATAAGAAAAGAGAGAATAATCAGAATCAATGACATTGAGTAGAGTCATATCGAATAAAGTAAAATATCTAATTAGGCACACGAATTGTTGTATGACCGCCTAATTGTTAGACATAAATAGTGTCAAAGTATATTGAAAATTAACCTTCTTTAGGCTCTTATCTGTAAGACTGGTTCTCTTTAATCCCGGTATGGATTTTCTGCAAGAACAAAGCAATCAAGCAAATTAATCAATGAAAGATGTAGAATTTTCTCAACATACTACTAAAGAAATCCTCTCGGATAATTCTCCTAGGCAAGAGATTAGCATAAAGGGTACCTTGTTCCAGCAACAGTTGATCCAAGGCTCAACGTCTTGTTTTTGATGAATTTGTTACCAACATCGGTTGTGTTTTTACTCCCAAGCTCCTATGTCAGAAAAAGAAGTAGAATCTAAGTCTTCGAAGAAAAATGAAGGAAAAAGCGATCAGGTAGATTGATTAATGAAACTAAGATGCAACGTTCGTGACATTTTCTTTAGCTCATTATCTGGATAGTTGATTCTGATTAATTTATAGCTTCCTCCTGCATCCAGTCATGGTAATTTGCAAGTATATGACTTGAATACAGTTTGCCAATATGGTTGTTGTACCTTGGTAGTTTTTTTGGATGAAAGATCATGAACTCTTGTAGAACCAACTGAAATCCTACACATGGAAAGATCAATTAACATAATATCATCAAACAATGCATATTCGTTCTACAAAATCTCCTTTTTACAAGAGGAAAGTTGACAGAATAAGTGATGTCTATAGATTATAGCTGCAGCTAACGATTACTACTTACCTTTGCAAATTTGCACACTTTACACCCTTCCATTTCCTGCATTGTTGCACGTTCAATAGAATAGTTTTAGAACATAACATAAATCAGGAAAATAAAAACTAATTTAGCTAGACAATGAGAAATTTATCACTCTTGTCCATGAGAAATCACAAATAGAACCCATTAAGGTTAAGGAATTTTACATTGTGCTGCCACCAAGCGTTGGAATCCTTTGAGTGTTCCCACCAAGATTACTTAAATCAGTCAATGCTTTTCTTGTATATTCCTCTGAAAACGAGACAAATTTTTTTGAGTAAACTTCAAAACAACATCTCAAATCTGTGATGAGAACACTCTCCACAATAAGCTTACCAGAATTTTCATTACTTCTCCCCTTGCTTGTGATTCTCGAATTCTCTTTCTTTCCAATCTAAAACACAAAATGCATTTACATGTTATAGAAATGCATAAGATTCAACATTTTTATGAACTAAGAAAGAGGGAAAAGGAGAAACCTTCATATTGTTTGTGTTAGAAGTTGCTCCACTGATAATTGTCACAGATTTTCTCCTAAACCATGTAAAAACTGAATATTAATTTCTTAAAATTCTTAATGATCAAGCCAATATACTAGTAAATCCATCATTTAACAGATGTAAGAGACATGAAAATTGTAAACCAACACCACATACCTCAATGGAATACGAGTCTTTTGCGTAGCACCTCTGCAGATATAGCGACATTATCATTATTCATATTAACCAAATGACAAAATACTGCAAGAGATGCACTTACACTATACAAGCAGGATCAGTTTTTTGATTATCGGAGTAGATTTTGAAACTCCTAGTGCCAGCTGTTTTACAAGTAACCATTTCTTTAAAAACTGAATATGATGATTCACCAAGAAAAAGAAAAACAAAATAGTCCTCTTACCTCGATTTCCAAGAATGTCGTCTCTACTTAGTCGTGGTGCCTACAAAAAAAAATTGTATAGTAACTAGAGTAAGAACTAAAACTTAATCTCCTCCAATTTTTAATCAAATAACCAAATCTGAAATAAGTATGCCAGGAAAATCACAAGGAATCAAATCTTGCTTCCTTTACCAAAATTTTTTAAAAAGAAATAGAAGAGGCAAAAACACCGAATAATCTCTTCTATATGAGCGAAATCAAAGATTCCAAATCCGAATCGAGTATAAAATTTCGACAAAGAAGATTAGCTCATTGGTAATTGAATCGCGAAACAAGAACATGCCCTCGATCTCAACGTAATAGCCCCAAACTCGTTTTTCAAACAAAATCTTGAAGAAATTTCGATTTCTCAGGAAAAATTTACCTTCGCAAACGCCATTTTCGCTCTCTGAATTCTCCAGATCTTCTTCGGCTTTCTCTTTTCTCAATGAGAGTTGTACCGTTGCAAATTTCCGAAAGACGAAAAGCAGTGACGCCGCTTCTTACATATTTGAAATCGAACTTCTTATTTTACGATTATACCCTTGAGTTTTACCCATTACTATTTATTTTTGGGCTACACTTGTTTAATAAAACCCATTCGAAAGGTAAATCAGGCCCATCAATATATTTTTCGAAAAGAACTATTATTTCTCAAATTTATTTTTATTGTGCAAATGCAACCAAATATTGAGATTCAGAGAAAGAAACCCATACACACTGTAAAATTCAAAAGAGAAAACTATGAGAATGTAGAATGTCAAATATATAATAATTAACTTTCTGTTGACATAAAAAAGTAAATTTAATTGTTGTGTATTTCTTTTTCTTCTAAAAACAGCTACTTAGAAATATTAGTCGCTACTGGCAAACAAATAATGCTTATTGCTTCAACAAGATTGAAGTATTATCTAGAAGGTGTAGTTGCATCCAAAATGACGCCAGAGAGCTGCAAAATTCAGAAAAAATCTGAGTCAAGTGCTCGTCATTCGCGCATAAAATTTGAGGGATACACCTTTAGGTCACTTGCCTGGGAGATACACCTTTTGGTTCTAATCACGATAAGGCGTGAGATCAATCTGGAATCGCTGTTTTCCCTTTGTGACACCCTGCAAAAAATGTCATAAGAGCCAAATTTACAACAAATGGTAACATATTGTAACTTTATGGGATGGTGAAAAGAGCTTACTGCGATTGCTATGAGCTCTTCTAACAGTTCTTCTAAATGGCGCAGAGGCTACGAAAACGGGAAAAAGATGACTAAGAATGAGAAGATACATGGTCTGAAAAAAGTGAACATACATTGCGTTTTAAAACATACCCATTGTGTTGGACCATCGACTGGTGCACTTAAAGGATCATCATGCACCTAATTTACCAGAAAATGATTCCAGTTTCATAACCAAATTGGATCAAAGGATCAAATAAATGATTTAAAAAATGCCATGAACTTGAAAGAATTATTGATACCTCCATGAAAATTCCATCAACACCAACAGCTACGGCGGTTCTTGCTATGCATGGTATTAATTCGCGAAGGCCTCCACTAGCAACACCTCCACCATCCAACTATATAAAGAGGTTATGCATGTGTTAAAACTTGAGATCATTTTAGATTTGGTTTATTACAAGGAGCGATAGTTCTAAGTAACCACTAAGCAATTCATAAACTTTTTGGAGGATCATTGGCTAATGATCATACCTTCTTGCCTGCAGGTTGTTGTAGTGAGTGAGTTATATCAGCTACCTGTGAAACATCAAATTATAAAGCTGAAAACCAAGATATAAACTCCTGTAACAAGAAAAAGAAGAAGCAAGAGTTACTTACAACAGGACAATTAGCTTCCCTCATCCATTCCAAATTCCGAGGATCTACTATTAAATCATCTGAGACAGAAAATCAAATAGTAAGGACACTCAGGAGTTTGGTATTTAGTGTGGCTTTTAGTCTATCTTAGTCCCACAATATATGCATAAAATTGGCAAATATACATGTCCATTCACGCCGCCAATTCTATTAACACAAAGAACACACTACATTGCGGTATTGGGATCATGTATCTGAAAAAGAGGTGTTAACTTACTGTATCCAAACATGGTTCCTCTTTCACAAACCATCACATTTGGATTCCCTGCGAGTCTGATCTTCTCAGCCGAGTTTCCCATGACCTGAAAAATGGTTTATACATGAAGTTACGCAGAATAATAAAACAGGAGAAAAAATGTTTGGCAAGATCAAAACAAGTCAGAAGAGATAACTCACAGAAGGAGCACAAAATTGTCCTTTCTTAATATTGATAATTTTTCCAGTTTGGGCTGCCGCGACCAGAAGGTCTGTCTGGAGATATAGTTAATAGTTAAAAACCATAAATCTTGGATGTAAATACACACAGCAGATGGAATTTTGATAGCTAAAAACAGTAGAGCTGAAGAAAGCATATGTTAGAAATCCTGCCTGGCGACATAAGAATGCCGGTATCTGAATTATATCTGCAACCTTGCCAACCGCTTCACACTAATAGAAGTAAACTAAGAATCAGTAAAGAACAAAGATTTGTTGAGCTCGATTCTCTTGATGTAACGAAAAATTCAATATACCTGGCTTGATTCATGAACATCGGTTACGATTGGTAGATCATATGCTACTTTCACCTTCTCAAGAATCTGTTGAGAGAATCACAAAAAAAATACTTAAGCAGAAATTATATTAAGAAAATGAAGTCACATCGACACTATTTCTCGATACCAGCTAATGCAATTGTTGGTGTTAGCTCACACTGAAGATTCTAAACAACCTTATAACTAATGGAGACAAGATCCCTATTACGTTGAACATCCTGAAGGTTTTCAAAACAGCACCGGATAGAGAATAATCCGTTCTCGTTATCAAAAGTAAACACGATGAAAATTTACCTTCAGGCCCTCAGTCATGCCAGGACCTCGGAAGGACTTTGATGAAGTTCTGTTAGCTTTATCAAAACTTGACTTGAAAACCAGAGGCAACCCAAGCCTAAATGCATTTCAAAATCAACAAGAACATGCATTAACAAACAACACAGGTCAATAACCAAAAAATGCTCCTGCGTAAATGAGAGGATCAAGGTCTACACTATATGACCCACAATTGCTATATGTATTACATACTAATTCTGAACAAAAAATTCCCCCTTTTTCAATTATTTTACTAGTTCCATCCCAATTGAACACAAAAATCTCAGGATTACATACTTTGTCGCAATATCTTTGATGTGTTTAGCCATCCGAAGAACATGTTCTTCAGATTCGATCACATTTGGACCAGCCAACAAGAAAAACGGCTCAGCAACCTATACAAAACACAGTCAATATGCGTAATGATAAAACAACTCAATTCACCAAGGAAATAATAATCAGCATTGTCAAATATACCCAACCTTGAGCTGGTTATACAGTAACGACGATGAATCCGCCATTTTTTCCCCGTTAAGCTCAAGATCACGAAACAAAACCTGCACTTTTTTAAGGTCCAAATTCGCGATCTAGGTAAATCACAAGAGAACAGTTTAGGAATCTGACCAAAACGGGAAGTTGCAGTGTGCGTGAAGGCACTGATGCCAAAATTGCCAAGGGCCAAGAATACACGGCCCTGTTAAGGATAAAATCCGTTTGGTTTGGTTTGGTTGGTTAGATCGATTTCGGTTTTTTACTATTTTTCGGTTTGATTCGGTTCAAATTTTTCGGTTACGGTTTTTTTTTTGTTGTCCACCCTTATTTTTTTTTATTTGTCATCTTTCGCTCCTAAACTTTCACCTATAACCTCACTAAACCCTAGCTTACCCACTAGTCCACTACCCTCACTGTTCCTTTATCTCTCTATCTCACTGCAGCGACGCCATTACTGGAGCTCGAATTGAAATGTCAGGAATCGAAGATGGATTCGCAGCGGAGAGATTGTTTGGGCAAGGATACTCTTACACTTACGACGATGTGATTTTTCTACCTCACTACATCGATTTCTCCACGGACGCAGTCTCGTTATCCACGCGCCTCAGCAAGCGCGTCCCACTCTCGATCCCCTGCGTCGCTTCGCCGATGGATACTGTCTCGGAGTCTCACATGGCTGCTTCTATGGCCGCGCTTGGAGGAATCGGAATCGTCCACTATAACTGCGACATCGAAACTCAGGCTTCCGTCATTCGCCACGCTAAATCGCTTCGAGTTCCGATTGCCTCCGACGCTGTTTTCAAATCCCCCGATCATCATATTGGTTCCGTTGATGATTTTGGTCCTTCTTCCTTCGTCTTCGTCTCGCAATCAGGTAAATTTCACCATCAATTTCAGATGAGGGATGAGGAATGAGTACTCTGCTTGATATTTAGCTGAGGGATGAGGAATGTTCGATTATTTAGTGATTGTGTTTGTGGATTGGTTAATTAGGGACATTGACACCGAATTTGTTGGGTTACGTATCGAAATCGGAGTGGTCGAGTTTGAAAGACGATCATAAGGAGACGAAGATATACGATTACATGCGGAGTTGTGAGGATAAAGATTATTATGTGCCTTGGGATATTGATCTTGACAAGATCGAGGCGGTTTTGGAAGATAAGAAGAAAGGATTTGTGGTTCTGGAGAAGGACGGTGAGACAGTGAACGTACTGACGAAAGACGATGTGGAGAGGGTTAAAGGATATCCCAAGTTAGGGTCAGGAACTGTCGGTCCGGACAAGAAATGGATGGTGGGTGCAGCCATTGGGACGAGGGAATCAGACAAGGAGAGGCTAGAGCACTTGGTGAAAGCTGGGGCTAATGTTGTGGTGTTGGATAGTTCTCAAGGGAACTCTATTTACCAGATTGAGATGATCAAATATGTGAAGAATTCGTATCCGGAGTTGGATGTGATCGGTGGGAATGTAGTGACTATGTACCAGGCAGAGAACTTGATCCAAGCAGGAGTTGATGGGTTGAGAGTTGGTATGGGATCTGGATCTATTTGCACAACGCAAGAGGTTTGTGCCGTTGGACGAGGACAGGTAAATGAAAAAGCTTTCTTATTTGACATATAGTGCTAAGTTAATTCTATGAACTATGTCTTATAAAGTTGGTTGATTGGTACTTTCTTAGGCTACTGCTGTGTACAAAGTCTCGACGCTTGCTGCTCAGCACGGTGTACCTGTTATCGCAGATGGTGGTATCTCAAACTCAGGTCACATTGTGAAAGCTCTAGTCCTTGGTGCATCAACAGTGATGATGGGAAGCTTCTTAGCTGGAAGTACAGAGGCTCCTGGAGCCTACGAATATCGAGTAATTGCACACAACTTCCTACTATGAATTAATTATTTTACCAAGTTACATGATATTTTTTCCTCAATAAGTTTGCTTTTCTTGCTCTGTTTTGTGTAAATTGCAGAACGGTAGGAGAGTGAAGAAATACCGAGGTATGGGTTCATTGGAAGCGATGACTAAAGGAAGCGACCAGAGATATTTGGGAGATACCGCGAAACTCAAGATTGCACAAGGAGTGGTTGGAGCAGTTGCAGACAAAGGCTCGGTATTGAAGTTTATACCTTACACAATGCATGCCGTGAAGCAAGGTTTCCAAGATCTTGGTGCTTCCTCTTTGGAGTCCGCTCACAAGCTTTTGAGAGATAACACCCTCAGACTCGAGGTACACTGTTATTACTACTCCTTGGAACCTCTCTTAGGCTGAGAGTTTCGCCATTTTGATGTTAATGTTTGTGTTTTATGGTTTTGATGTTGCGAATAGGCTCGTACGGGTGCAGCTCAGATTGAAGGTGGAATCCATGGACTGGTTTCTTACGAAAAGAAATCGTTTTAGCTTTCCTGAGTAGTGTCAACTCTGTTCTCACTTGTTTTAAGTATTTTGGTGTAATCTTGTAATAATTGAGTCGTGTTTCGTAATGCTGTTATCAACCATTTCGGATTATGGTGGAAATAAAGTTGATTTTCATGTCTCTTTTACTTCATCTGCTCGATGACACAAAGCAAGCAAACGAAACAGTGAAAGACATTTCAAATTTCAAAGTGTAATGTATAGACAAGAAAAGTTAACAAGTTTCTCTCGTAAAGATTTTAGTCTAGACAAGTTAATAAGTTTATTTACCGATAGAAGAAGTATGTGACTAGGTCCAACAATAGAGGAAACAAAAACCTGAGAGCAACTCAATCATCGTCCACCTCCGGCACTTCTGTTCCATGACAAGTACGAGGGATCTCCCAGTCGTCTGAAACCCGAAAATAAACCATATTCATTTGCAACATATATAGTTTTGTGTTCTAGACTCTTATAGATTAGCATCCAAATGTAGCATTGTAGAGAAATGTAATTATATACCTTGGTTTTACTAGATACAAGACGGAGAAGAAAACAGCCAAGAACAAGCATATGCTACCAACAGTCAAGTATGCGATCCCAAGGAAATCATTCCTTCCGCCGAGCCAGCTAGTGGTAGATAGCACAAGCTTCTTCTTTCCATTGAAGCTATAAGTATTGTAATTGTTTTGCAACAAGACCTCTATGGTATCTCCAACTTCAAGATCAGTTTCTATTTTACCGTACAACTTTCTAAATGTTGGTAGAGCCGCAGTTCGCATCCACACTATTAGGTCTTCTTGCTCACTCAACTGCGAAAAAACAATGTTTATATAAATAATTAGTTTCCTTGATCAAAGAGAATAATAAGTCATGGTTATTGACTTCCAGCTTAAAACCAATTTAACGAGTGGATTGGTTCATATCTCTTATATATTACTTTCAGGTCTTATTTTACTTAAAATACTTACGGGAATCTTTGGATCAAGACTTTTACCGCCAATGGGAGATTTCGTCTGGAAATTTTTTGGGAAGACGTTTTTGCCAAACTTTGATTCACTATCACTCTTCCATGAGATACCTTTCTTATTAATGGCGAGTTTTTGATTGTTTCTTGTGAAATCATAAGTATCATTGAACAAACTCCAAGCAACAAGACCACAAGGAACAATAGGTTCGCCACCTACATTATCCTCGGGCGCACATGATTTCACATCGTTTTCATCTTTTGTACTTCTCAATTGCCCATCTTGTCGACTTTTCACGTATCTACAATTTTCAAAATCAACAAAACTTAATATAATCTCAAACTTTTTTAAAGGTCTTGTGCAAATATCAATACCAAACATATATGGTCAAAGATGTCCTACTAAATTCGAAAGTCACAAACAAAGAGAGAATACTACTAATAGCGAGATGTTACCGTCGATGGTTTTGGTAATAGTTCTCAAGCTGGTAATATACGTAGACAGGACTCTTCATATTTTTTGTCACCTACCAAAATGAAAACAAAAAGCTTGTAAAAGAGAGCTAATTAAGAAGAATTCTATCTCAAGAACTAAAGATGATGATAAATATCTACCGTTATTGTTCTGTTGCACCTCTTATCTTCTAAGCTCTGTATGTATCTGACTTTATTGTCTCTAGATGATAATGGAATACAGTCTGTGTCATATCTATCAACAAGTTCGATGACCTTCATGTAATAAAATATAAAATCATATCTGTTCAAAATAAGAAAAAAAATTGTAGCTGGAAAGTGAGAAAAAAATATATGACGTTCAAAAAAAATCTTACACCCTGAGAAGCAAATAGGCAAATAGCTCCCAGAGGAATAAAGACAACTCCTGAGAGAAGAAAAGTTAGAATTACCTGCAAAATAAGACAAGGACAAAAAAAGAAAAGAAAAAAGTAAACATTGAAAATTGTAGGGAAATTGTGTGCAATAACCAAGAAAAAAAACAATAATTAAAAAACTAACAATTCAACCTAGATTTAATGGTTCATAGTTTGCCACATTTGCCACATTTGTTACTTTTTTAATTAATATTTTTTTCTTAGTTACTTAGCAAATTGACTCAAAATTGTACCCCATAAGAATGTTACTTATATGAGTTATTGAAGCTTTACCCATTTTGGAGTAAGAATTGGTTTGCATGCTGGAAGCTCCTGTTGTGTAAATCTTGAATCTGATTTGAAGAAAATTTAGCTAGCAAAATTAGATTTCTAGTTCGAGATTCTAAGAAATATCTCTTAAAAAGAGAGAAATCATCAAAAGTTATCACACATTTTGATTTGTTGGGATATATAGACATCAATCCAACATCACGAAATGGGTTTCAAATATCCTTTTGTCCAGTTTTCACGTGAAATAGATTACTAAAGACACCAAACTAATAAAACAATACTAGATTAATATCACTAATCTGAATTTTGTCCTATCTGATTATCTGTAGACAATATAAATTTCAGTCATTCGGATCGATAGATGCTTCACATCTATTTAGGCAGAAACATCTCATTCTTCATGAATATGATGATCAATGTAGGCAGAAACATCTCAAATTCTCAATCAACATTCTTTAATATGCGCCTATAAATTCCTAGATAGAAACATAGAATGATTTGATTAGTTAAAGGTGAAAAATTGAAAACGCATAACTAGGTATGATCTTTATTCCCAAGGTACACCTTTATCAAATCATGGAAAAGAAACTTAAAAAAGATAAGATGTATTGAAAAATTGGGGAAATTATTCACATTTTGGACGCTTTGAGGTGTTTTTGGCAGAAGGAGACTCAGAGGATCCACCAACTAAGGCAATTGAAGACGTCGCAGAGGAGCTCATTGACATTACGAAGAAGTTCACAAGAAGAATAACTATTTTGTTAATCCCGTAATTCTTGACGTTACAAAAAAAAAAAAAAATTGTAGCATCGTTTTTCTTTTTAATTTCTTTTGCTTTTTTTAGCTAACAACCATTTACAATGAGGTGATTAAATTTTTTTAACTATTGAATGGTTACGATGAGGTGATTGAAAAAACAAGAAAACACATGTGGATTAAAATGAGCTGAATTTATTCAGCTAATTTAATCTAAAGAAAATGGGACCACGACTGACACGTGACATGTTCTGAGAGTAAAAGAAGTAATGAGCTGAATTTATCCCATCCTAATTATTTTAACCTTAGGCAACTCTTTTTCTTATGTTATTGTTTATGCTAGTTGAACCTTGTGTTTAGGTTGCTAGAATAATTGTTGGTTATTTGGAATATTAGAATTGAGTTGAATTTAATTTGATTTAATGGATTATTATTGGAGTTGATGGATGTTTTTAATTACTTGTTTTCCGTTGTATTTGGCAATCGTTGAATTAGCCGTTGAGGTTTAGTATTTATAAGAATACTAAATCTGGATTAATTATTTTTTTTTTTTAAAAGTGTGGGTTGTTTCATTTTGGTATCAGAACCCTTACTGTTTTAGGGCAGTAGGTTGTGTGAACTGAGACTATGTGTTTAAATTGATTGTGTGTAGTTAGTCAATTTATTAGTCTTAGAGCATCCTCTTCGGGCCTATAAAGAGATTTCACGGTAAGTATTTATTTGTTGATGGTGACTTCTATTATTCAATTCTAGTTTTGGTAGTCTGTATTTTTGGGAAATGCAGAGTGTGATGGCTAAGTTGCTAGAGGTCATGGCCGGGGACGCATGTGTAAGTCCGCCGATAGTGTGGTGTCGAGTGCGATGCATGAGCTGATTTCAGATATACAGACGTTTCATAAGGGATCCAATAGTGCAGCTGATGTTAGTGTTAGTCTGAGGACTGGTGGTACTAAAGAGGGTACAAATGTGACTGGTAGTATGAGAGGCCTAGGTGTGGGTGCGATCGCCGGTGTGACTCTGGGTCTAAAAGATTATCTGGCAGATTTGTGGCTCAATTGTTGGAGCGGTTACCGAGTGCGGTGCCAGTGAAGGCTATAGTAGCGCCATGTGTGGCAGAGGCGCAACCAAGGGGTGCAGCTGCAAAAGAGGTTCCGTTATATTGGGGATGATGGAGCATGAGCAGACACAAATGGTGAGGTTCTTGTAAGGACTTCGATAGAGTTTGAGGACACCGTGCAGAGCGTCCATGTTCGCCTCGAGGGCGGAGTTGGTTAAGTCAACTATTGCTATTGAGTCGGATCTGAGAGATCAGGCAGCAGTAAGGGTTGTTCCTGCTATTCTAGCTGTTCAGCCAAGGAAGCAGTAGCAGCTGGCGGGTCCTAGCAAAGGTGACAAGCTTGCGCAGGGACATAAGAGGAAGTGGGAATTAGTCCGATGGAAATGTATGTGTCATTCTGGGTATAGTTTGGCTAGTGAATTGCAGAGTATATATGGATTGTTATCCTGGCCGATTGTGTTTGAGCGCGAGGGAGAGAGGTTGGTTAATTAAGAAGTGAGAACAACTTCGGGGAGTTGCGTGTTTTTCCAGCTCATGCGAAGCAAATGAAGGGTGTTGCGGTTATGTTTTGATTACCAGGGAATTAACCGAGTCATTGTAAGGAACAAGTACCTTCTTCGAGGACTGATGAGTTGTTGGACCAGTTAAGAAATGTTACTTGCTTCTCCAAGTTGGTCTTGGAGTTTGGATACCCTCAGAGGTTGATTGTGGATATAGACGTTCGTAAGACAACTTTCAAGTCGAGGTATGGGCATTATGAGGTTATGGCAATGCCGAAGAAACAAGACTTATTTGAGGGGAAGATTGCATCTATGAGAATTATGAAGAGAATATCATCTCAATCATTTTCAGGAGGAGACTGCACTCTTTTCTTTGTCATGGTTTTTTCCCTCTAGGTTTTTCGTGAAAGGTTTTTAATGAGACAGCCTAAGAAGGGACACATCAAAGATGATGAATACTCAAGAGGAAGTGTTAAGAATATGTGATTATTCATCATCACACTAAGGTTAGGTAAATGAAAGGCAAGTGTCATAGTACTTTGGTTGACAAAAGCTATACACTAATCAACCTAAAAATATGTCTAAGTGTCATCAAAGTCCAAGTGTCACTAATTTATTCTACTATATATATGAACTTGTACGAAGGAATGAAATAATAAGAAAATACTACTTCCCATTATTGATCTATCTCTATCTCTCGTTTCACGTAGCATGTATTAAGCAAAAATAAGGCCATCATTGGAGATAAATTGATGAGTCGCCGTTTTTGGGTATATAAAGCTCATTTGATATAGTGGTTGAGTTCTTTAATCTCCAAAATTATACCCTAAGTATAACCTATCTAAAAGTAAGATTCAGTTTAGAAAATTGGGGCAGAAGATCCATTATCTTGAGAGGGTGTATTATGAATCTCAAAATATATGTTAAAAGAATATGGAATAAAATGCATGATCCAAGATAGATATGTCGATCCTAAAATGGGATTCAATGCGAGATGGATAGATAAGTAGTGTCATCATCTTGAGGGGGAGAATTAAGAATCCCACATCGACAAGTAAGTTGGTAATTTTTATGAGTTTATATACCAAGTTTGATAATCTTGGTAAATTAATATTTTAAATTTATCACTTACTACATGTCGAGGTAAAGTAGAAAATAAATGAGATTATGTTCATATTCAAAATGAGAAAAACGGATGACCAGTAATGGTGAAGTTAATCTCTATGATTGGTATAGAACATGCAGTAATACATGTAGTATATTAAGCCATCAAAAAGGGAAAAGCGATGATACCTTTGAGAATTCTCAAGAGGAAAGTTAAGGTGCTGCGTCAAAAGAAGTTTCTATTGTTGAGCGTTTTGTAGGTTTATGCTATTTTGGAGGAGGAGATTTGAGAACCTGAGATAAGGATGAAGTGGAAGTTCAGGAAGTGGTTCGGCAAGCATGTCGCAGTCGGAGCTTCACTTTCATTGTGGTTCCAGTTTGATTGTTTAGGGTGGGGCTGTTGTCATTTGGTTTGTGCATTTTTGTTTTCGTTGTAACTATTATACCTTTTTGGAAATTTATAAGATGGAGTTGTTCATTATTTATCTGTGTGATAAGACGAGTAGTTCTTATATGTGTTGTTTATTGTGTGGACCAGGGGTTGGTCATGTTGAGTATGATATTCTGGGTTAGGGAATATCAGGTTGGGCCACAGGAGGTAGTTCTAGTCGATAGATGACTATAGAAGTTTTAGAATTTATTACTCTAGGGGCCGTAGTCTCGATTAACTCATTCATTTTCGAGGATGATTAGCTCCCTAGATATCGCTGGCTCGAGGGATGCGTCCCGAGAATGCGAGCGGTATGTTACCTGGTAGCTACCAGAATTCGTCCTGCGAGTGTCAGAGTGTGGAATGAGTTAAGAGTAATAAATGTATGGAAAACATGCGTGTAGACATGAGATTGGACGAGAGCCTTGGAGATCGAGTGAGAAGATGTCAGGTGGTATTGACAGGTTTGGATCAGGGTTTTGGTCTGTGATAAGCGGTTTATCAGGATTTGAGAACGAATCCAGAGTAGTGGGGGAGAATTATAATATCCATAAACCAAATTTTGGGATTTTGGTAAGGGTGTTGATCGACACTGGTATGAGTGTCGATCAACACCAATGTTATTTGATTCGGATTGGTTCAATTTTAATCACGGTTTTGACTCAGGTTAATGCGGTTTAAGGTTTTTCTGAACCCTAGTTATATAATCTCGTGGTGCAGCCATATGAGAGAGGGAGAGATCAGAAAGTTGAGCCTTGAGTGGAGATTGTGAGTTCTTGTGAGTTTATTGTAAGATTTTAAGAGTTTTAGACAATTATGTTGCCTTGTGTTGGAGAAGTGGATCGGATGGTCGAACCAGTTCTGATCATCGTGAAGTTTTATGACTCAGTTATCCTTTCTCTCAGCTAGTCGTGAGGTAAATCGGTTTGTCAATTGGATGTGTATTCTAAGAGATATATCTGTTTTCGTGAGGGAGGTCTATGCAGAATTGAGTCTGTGACCAGACCACTTCGAGGGCGTTTTGCCGGAGCTCCAGAAGGAATTAAGCAACGATCTATATGTTGTTGGAAAACCCTTCATGTCTAGTTTCCGAATCTTATTTCCGATTGTTATTCTGAGGTACGGTCTGTCCTCAGAGTTGGTTTTAAGACAGCGTGTTGGTTCTGTTTTCAGAAATTCTAATTCGTGTTAGAAGAAAACCCTAATGGTGAGTTCTAGGTGATAGAGAAGGAGAATCAATAGCTTTGAGTTGAGTAGGAGGCTCTGATTTTTCGTGTATCCTTGTGTTGAATCGTTCTAGGCTAAGGTGAGTGCGTGATCGTGGTTATGGAATTAAATGTTAGGGTTATCGATGATTGATTTGTGGAATTGATATGGATTGTTATTGATTTTATGCCTATGGCATGATTGTTGTATGTTATTCGTACTGTTGAGCGATGTGAATGATTGTTTGCTGATTCAGAATTGAGCCACGAGAGGATTTAGTTCGATCCTGGATTCTGCAAGTAGTGTCGATCAACACCATCTTTGTGTTTCGTGTTGATTTGTGGTTACGAAAGGAATGTCGATCGACACCTAGAGGTTGTGTCGATCGACACCCTGTTGAAATTTGTGGATTTGTGTTTGGTGTGTCGATCGACACTGATTTTGGTGTACGTAATTTTGGTTGATCGTTATTGATATTATGGTAATTGAACTGTAAACCGTTGAATGATTACATAGTATTTGACATTCATTTTCCTTATTATATAACCGGTAGACCGGATGACCGCCTCACTGAGTATTTGTGGTAATACTCACGCAACTCTTTTTTCTATCTATTGCAAGTAAAAGAAAAGTGTGATCGCAGAATCATGGCATAGGAAGAGGATGATTAGAAACTATTGTTTAAGCTAGTAGAACCTGGTGTTTAGGTTGATAGAATAATTGTTGGTTATTTGGAATATTAGAATTGAGTTGAATTGGAATTTGATTTGATGGATTATTATTGGAGTTGATGAATGTTTTTAATTACTTGTTTTCTGCTGTATTTAGTAATCGTTGAATCAACCGTTGAGGGTTTAGTATTTATGAGAATACTAAATCCGGGTTAATTTTTTTTTTTTAAAAGTGTTGGTTGTTTCAGGTAGTAAAGAAGAAGTTTTACTACTTGGTCAAAGAACTTATGACCATCATGCCATCTCGGTCAAACAATGATATTAAGGATCATTGAAAATTTATGTGAAAATAAGAAGTTTTTCACGTAGCATGTCTTAACCAAAAATGAGGCCATCATAAGAGATAAATGGATGAGTCGTCGTTTTTGGTAAATAAAGCTCATTTGAAATAAGTTTTTTAATCTCCAAAATTACACCCTGAGTATAACGAGTCTAAAAGTGGTTTCAGTTTAGATGAATGGGCCAAAAGATCTATTACCTTGAGAGGGTGGATTATGAATCCTGAAATAAATGTTAAAAAGGATATTGGATAACATGATCCAAGATGGATATGTCAATCCTAAAATGGGATTCAGTGCGAGATGGATGGACCAAGTGTGTCATCATCTCGAGGGGGAGAGTTAAAGAATCCCACATCGACAAGTAAGTTGATAATTTTGGTGAGTTTACATCCCAAGTATGATAATCATGGTAAATCAACATCCTAAAGTTTATCACTTACTATATGTCGAGATAAAGTTAAACATAAATGAGGTTATGTTCATATTTAAAATGAGAAAAATGGATGACCAATAATGGTAAAATTTAATCTCTATGATTTGACATAGAACATGCAGTCATGCATGAAGTATATTAAGCCATTAAGAGAGGATGTGCTTATGATTTGCAATCATTTTGATGAGACTTTTTCCATGGGAAAAATGTTGAGTGGTTGGTATCCTTGAACAAGTTAATGTGAATCTGAAGTTTAAAAGTTCAAACGATCGCTACTATGTTTGCAAATCAAAAGCTGATGGATGAGATTTCAAGAAAAGAATTATTATAGATCCTCATAAATATAAACATAAAAGTTTAAAAGATAATTCATATAATAGAAAAATGAAATCTCATATTCCAGCTAAAATGCTCCAAGAAGAATAGATGTCTCGGAAGGAAAATATATTAAGTGTATAGCACGTAAAAGACGTGATAGACTACTTTGGTTCCAAAAATAAAGAAAATCCTCGAAATTTTTTTGGAGCAAATAAGGAGGATTAAAATCCTGAAGGGAGTAAAGAAACTTTAGACGTGGTTAATAATGAAATCAGGTACTTGAAAGAAATCTTTGAGGATGATTTAGGGTTCTCGATTAACCATGTAAAAAGAGAGAGAACCAAAGAGAAAATGTATGTCGACACAATAAATAATAAAGCGCGTGAAATTATTAATGAGGACCATAACTCCGCTCTGAGGATGAGCGTAGAGAAAAAAGTATTGGCCAATACGTTAGAAGAGGCAATCAAGTCTTTGTTACTCGTTTGAAGAACAGTACTCCTAACATCAAGAAGATTTTTCCATTAAGAGGAATAGACAAAATGACTTGGATTTTGCACAATATTTATAATCCTAGAAGAATTAACGATATCATTATTATGTTTTTGGGAACTCTACGCGATTGGAAACTCCTGAAGAGTTATCGCAGATAGTAAAATAAAAAATTTCTAGAAGACATAAATGAAAAATGGTCTAGAGGAACCCGATATAGAGAAACGTCCAAAAGACGTAGAAGAATAAGAAATTTTTTGAACTATTCATCAACTACGCCCAAAGTGAAAAATTATGGGGTAGAAATGATAATGAAATGCGTGGCTGTACTCTTTTTGTCCCATCGAGTTTTTTCATGAAAAGGTTTTTAACGAGGCAACATAGAACACGCAAAAACTCCCAAAAGAATGGTATATATTATCGGAATGCATCTCGTAAAGATGATGTTTCCATGGGGAGAAATATGATTATGAGTGTGGTTGTACTCTTTTTCCCTTGTCATTGTTTTAGTCCCACTGGATTTTTCATGACGTTGTTTTTAACGAGACAACAAAGAACACGCCAAAGATAGATATGTAAGAGGAGTGTTATAAGCTCAATAAGAAAGGTCTATCAATCTTCCAAACGCTTTATCATAAATTGATGAAACCAAGACGAGCGAAGAGAATGATTACAGTAAATCGCTCTATGGAGTCTATGAAGAAACGAGATTTATTTAAGAGGAGATTGCATCTACGAAAATTATGAAGAGAATATCATCTTAATCATTTCCAGGGGAGAGACTGCACTCTTTTCCTTACAATGGTTTTTGTTCCAATGAGTTTTTCATGGAAGGTTTTTAATGAGGCAGTTTGAGACCGGACACATCAAAGATGATGAATACTCAAGGAGGAGTGTTATAAATTGTGATAATTATTCATCATAAGGATGACTAAGATTAGCTACTTAGCTTACAAGTGTCATATTGTTTTGTTTGACACTAATGGGACACTAATCAAATTGCTAATATATCTAAGTGTATCCAAGTGCCATGTTATTGTGTATTTCCTCTTACTATATATATGTATGTGAGAATGGAAGTAGAGAATATGAATAACATAATAAGAAAACTAAACTTTCTGTTATTAGTTTATCTCACTCTCGTCCCACTAATATTTGATTGATTTAGTTTATATAATCTTTGTTTAGTTATTATTCACAACAAAAACAAAATATACCAAAATTCAGCATTTTTTACGATCTATAAATAGAGATCAATCTTATTTCATTTGGACATAAAAAACGTCATTTTTCACTATAATTTTGCTTTTATCTTCTAAACAATTATTTTTGTGTCTCAGTTTTATTTTGTTTTTGTGAAAAGAATTCCAACAATATTTTATTTTATTTTAATCGATAATTTATAATATGTATTTATAAAAAAAATAGAAATAAAAAGGTTGGGGTAAGATGTTGAATTTTATTAAGTAAAACCATTGTAAAGTGATGAAATTTAAATAGGTGTTCAATTATGAGGTGGAAAAGAGAGATGATGTGGGGTGTAAAAAGTGAAAACGAAGGGGTTAAATTATACAACCACTGTACATGGTCTAAATAGGAAAAACCATTTTATCCCATTATTTGTTATAGTCACAAAGGCAGGCCCATTTAGCACATGTTCAAATTGCATTCCCAGCTTTTTTTTATAGACTTACAAGAAGCTCACATTACAGATGTCTTGAGACTTGACTACCTAAAACACTGATCCATCTTTTGAACCTTTATTTCTTTTTAGAGGTCGTTGTAAATGAGAGGACTGATATATCATGGTTTTTACCCGTTTTAGACAATAATATAAGTCTTTTATCAAGAGTCTTTTGGTTTTTTTCGAGTCTTTGGTGTTTATTATTAGGTACAAGGACGCTTAGAGCTTAATTAATGTTTACTGGATAGTTATGGAGCATTTTGGAATGAACAGTCAAAGTCGCAAGTTCGAATTGAAGTTTTGAAGTCAGTGTCGATCGACATTGAAGGAAGCATTAATCGACACCAATAATTTGGTTGTGTCGATCGACAGAGATATATGTCTCGCTCGACACTACTAACTTCGCGACCAGAATATTACAATTAGAATATTTCCGTTTTTGCTCCAGAAGGCCCAGATGTTTGCAAGAAGGCCAACATGTTTGCAAGAAGGCCCAATACATTTTTGTAATCTATAAATACTTATTTTCAGCCATTATTTAGGCTATGCTTTATTTTCTATTAGATATTTTATTCTAAGAGACTATTATTCATGTCTATGTTTGAGTAATCTCCTAGTTAGGTTTTAGGGTTTTTCAAATGATGAATTAGAGTTGCTAGAATTTATTTACTATTGGGATTTGCATATCATATTTATATTCTTCACCTTGATTGTTTTGAACTCTGATTTAGGCTTGAATTAGATATTTTAGGTTGTTTAGTAGATGAGACTGCATTTTGAATTACCTGAATGTAATCATAGGTGAGCAAAGATTCGATTCGCAACGACAGTTGGCTTTGGATCTTTGTGAACAATCGAACCTTAATTTATTGCTTGTTTAAATTAATCTGATTTTGCAACGACAATTGGTTTTCTAGGATTTAAACATAGATAGTATTTTCAACGACGGTTGATTCACTTACAACAGTGTTTGAATTCTAGAATCGTGCATCATAATTATCCCGATAGTAACTTTATTCTGCAATTTGAAATATTCCTGCGAATTCCCTAAGACTTAGCGTTTATCTCTTTTTTGAATTTAAATCACCTGCAATCATCCTGATTTACTGTTTTCTCCAATTTACTTTACAATATTTCTGCTTAGCTTAATCTAAATGTTTAAATATATTGTTTCCATGATTCCATGTGGATTTTCGATCCCTAAATTCTACATCGATCTCTTAATTTGAGAGAGTAGCTCATGGCAAATTTGAACATATCAAAAACTACATGTAAAATAAAAAATAACACATGACTTATGCAAAAAATTTGAGAGAGTAGCTCATGGAAAATGTTTTTTATTTTATTTTATTTTTTGGTCTATTGTTGAGATTATAGAACTAAAAAACTTATAAGATGTTATTTTCAAGATTATAGAACTAAAAAAATTCTCTAACTGATCTTACCAATAGCTTATTGTCGGGTTGACTAAGGATCGATCGAACAACATTTACATTTGCTCAACCCAATCCTGTTTGGGTAGAAACTTACCCTAATGGTACGTTTAACCCGACAAACAACTGAACCAATGAGTAATGATATTTTTTCGATCGAAGTCTTTATTTTTGGTCATACTTAATCATACAATGAGTTCCCAAAGGTAACCGCAGAGTTACGTGGGTCAATTGTCATTATACCTTGTGGTAGTCTGGTTTCTGCGTAACAAAATCTTTGACTAAGCACTTCCTCAACTTAGACAATCCTCACTCGATCGCTTATCTTACCATAACTCTATTTTCATGATTTAATGATCGATCGATCGAGCCACTTACGAGTTACCGTAATCGGATCAATCACTTGGCTCATGATAGCTCCCTAGGTAGGATATACCTACGCCTATGCAAGACTCAATTTACAAATGACAGTAAACCATCATTTCACACTTCCTAAAAAATTCTAACAATATGAAATGTGATTAGGACCTTAGAACTCCTTAGAGTTCCTGTCCTTCTCACCAAGACAAGTTTTCCCGAGCATATGGTTGAAATTACATGGTGTGTCCTCGGCGCATCTATTTAGTCTATAACCAACGTATTCATAGATCAAGTCTATGTTTAGACCATATACCATGACTACCTTTGAGTCCTTAGCTGGATTGCCATGATCCAACTGAATGCTCTATCACTGCGCCTATGGCTAAGCTTAAGCTTATCCTTACAGCCTTGTGCTAGTTTCAGATTGAGGTCGTATAGATTTCTTATCAAGACCTGCCAATCCGCGAATAGTTGCTTTCTAGGTTAGCATTGATACGATCTCTGCTCTTACACTGCTCGTTTTGACTTTAGACAAGATGTATCGAGGCAACCCCAAGGCCATACCGATAGCATCTCCATATCTAACTACTAAGGCAACCCCGAGGCCATACCGGTAGACTTCATACATGAACATTTCACGTACCGGACCATCGTTCGTTCCATCGTACCGCGTACGTACATATCACATCTGTCATCATACTACAAACGTACGGATCACATTCCTTCTATCGTACCGTGTATGTACGGACCTCTTGTCCGTTATTGTACCACAGACGTACGAACCCCTGTCCGTTTACCATCGTAAGCATACGTCCGGATCCCATCTTTTTCCTAGGTGATGCTCAATCTCTATATAATACACTTAGTCAGCATTTAAGTGCAGGAGGATAGGATTGACAAGTCGATTATCACCTATATAAAAGATATACGGTCGGTGGCTTGATCACATAACTATCGTTTTGCTTATGTTTCTAGGAGCAGTTTAGCATATGTGGATAAACTAGGTAAATTAAATGTCTTGCTTTATATAATAAAATGGTTACCTGTGTAATAGTTAGTTTGTTTAATAAAATATTTTGCCGACAATTTTGTTTTTTCTGAAGCATGTGATCCGTCATGGTCCATGGAAGAACACCAACCCCATATTTGATATTTCTATAGACTTTTTTTTTTTTTCTTTTTTTTTTGTCAACTGATATTTCTATAGACTAAAGAGACATAACCATTGACTAAAGTATTAAGACGCTGAATATTAATAACATATTAAGTAAAAATTATATTTTAGAAGTAAACAAATCAAATCTAATTTTCAAAAAAAAAAAAAAAAAACAAACAAATCAAATCCTATCAACACTTCCCAAAACATTCACCGTATAATTCAATTTTTTTTTCATTTCTTTAAATTTCAATAAAATCAGTAAGTAAAAAAATAAAAATCATTTTTTCTCTCTGTTTTGCATCCATTAATATGTAGCAATTCACCTAATGATGTCCTTTTTTATGAACTGTCCATTAATCTGTATCAACACCATTAATAGAGAGACGCATCAATCATGAATCTCACGAGCACATTTAAAATGTGTCAAACACATATTAAACACGGTATGCATTCACATTTTAGATTTGCATTTCATGAAACACATATCAAGATTTCAGATTTATATGTACAGTACTAGTACTAGTATCTGTTGGGATTACAAAAGCCCCACAGTATCAATAGCCAAAGCTCCAAAACTAGAAAATAATGGCCGATCCATCAGAACCATTGTTGTCTCATTTCACCGATGATTCCGAAGTAAACAGCGAAAACAACTCACAAGAATTAACTTTCGACAAGATCGTCGAACAAAGCCTGTCGGATTTCGGATTCTGGCAAATTTTTCAGATCTTTTTCGTTGGTCTCGCTTTGCTATTCGATGCTCAACAGATATTCATCACTGTCTTCACAAATGCATACCCCACGTGGCGAAAGCTTAATGAGTTCCATGTGGCAAAAGCTTAATGAGTACATCAATGGCTTCTTCATCATTATTTTCATCCTCGTCTGAATTTGCATCTCCGTTGATGTCGGTTTCCGTCTCAAACCGAGTTGATACACAAAGACGTATCATACAGGTTCTACGTAGCTCCATCAAACTATGGACTTGTCTATCGTTTGTGACATGCATCGGAGGTGTGTCATGAGGCATTTGTTCAACCATTAAACTACGTAATGAATAAGTGAGCTCCACAACCTCCATTTTTTGTAACTTATAATCATCTCGAGCCATTTCAACAAGTTCCCTATGTGTAAAACCATCGCCTAAGATAAACATTCTCCCTCCTTTACGGGTATCCACCTCAAAATGCCACGTACCATCTTTCATAATTCAAGCTCCATAAACAACAGGTATTTGAACAACCATCTGTCAATAAAAAACATATGAGGCAAAGTTAGCAACAATCAAAATTTGTCCGTAGACTTCCCGTGTAGACTTCCAATCAGTCGCTGGAAGTCTACGTTGAATGAGCTAACTAGCCACCAAATGAAAAATTTAGATTTACCCCATAAATATTAGTCTTCAATATGTCAAACTAACACAGATGATAGAGAAATAGGTATCACACATGTGAGAACAAAAAAACCAAAAAATCTCTTACTAAAATGACATATAATTAGGTATTAAAAAAGACTGTGTATTGTAGACTTCCTCTGTACACTTCCATTTTTGTCCGTAGACTTTCCGTGTAGACTTCCAATCAGTCGCTGGAAGTCTACGTTGAATGAGCTAACTAATCACCAAATGAAAAAATTAGATTCACCCCATAAATATTAGTCTTCAACATGTCAAACTAACACATATGATAGAGACATATGTACCACACATGTGAGAACAAAAAAACCAAGAAATCTCTTATTAGAATGACATATAATTAGGTTTTAAAAAAGACTGTGTATTGTAGACTTCCTCTGTACACTTCCATTTTTGGATAGTAGACTTCCCGTGTAGACTTCCAATCAGTCGCTGGAAGTCTACGTTGAATGAGCTAACTAATCACCAAATGAAAAAATTAGATTCACCCCATAAATATTAGTCTTCAACATGTCAAACTAACACATATGATAGAGACATATGTACCACACATGTGAGAACAAAAAAACCAAGAAATCTCATATTAGAATGACATATAATTAGGTTTTAAAAAAGACTGTGTATTGTAGACTTCTTCTGTACACTTCCATTTTTGGATAGTAGACTTCCCGTGTAGACTTCCAATCAGTCGCTGGAAGTTTACGTTGAATGAGCTAACTAGTCACCAAATGAAAAAATTAGATTTACCCCAGAAATATTAGTCTTAAACATGTCAAACTAACACAGATGATAGAGACATAGGTACCACACATGTGAGAATAAAAAAACCAAGAAATCTCTTTCTAGAATGACATATAATTAGGTTTTAAAAAGACTGTGTGTTGTAGACTTCCTCTGTACACTTCCATTTTTGGATAGTAGACTTCCCGTGTAGACTTCCAATCAGTCGCTGGAAGTCTACAGGGGGTACTTTTGCATTTTAGGCAGACGCTTTGCAGACTTCCAGGGAAGTCTTCACAACCGTAGACTTTTCTTGAAGTCTGCAAAGGGTAGTTTTGCATTTGACTAGAGGTTTGACTTTTTTGTGCAGACTTCCCTGGAAGTCTGCACAAAGAGAGGGGGTAGTTTTGCATTTGACCAAATTTTGACTTTCTCCAGGGAAGTCTGCAAAGAAAAGTAGACTTCCTAGGAAGTCTGCAGCATTTGTTAACATTCGTACAGGGCAGTTTTGCAATTGGGAATTTTTTCCGGAAGTCCGCAAATGGAACGTGTACTTCCTAGGAAGTCTGCAAAAAAAGGGGTAGTTTTGCATTTGACCAAATTCGTTGATTTCAGTAGTAGACTTCCAGGGAAGTCTACACTGTTTATCTACACTTTCTGGAAGTCTGCAAATATTGGTCAACGTTTTACTTTTTGGTCAAATGCAAAACTACCTCTTTTTGTCTGTGCAAACTTCCCTGGAAGTCTACTTTCTGATTTCCAAATGCAAAACTATCCTTACGTTTTTGCAGACTTCCAGGGAAGTATACAGAAAAGCTCAAACTTGTGGTCAAATGCAAAACTACCCTCGTCTACGTGGCACTGTTTTTTTGTTTCCAAAGGAATCATGCAGACTTCCAAGGAAGTCTACTTCGTATTTTTCACATAAATAATCAAATGCAAATATGCCATCTTCGTTGACTTCTGGAAGTCTACACATTAGTCTACTAGTTTCAGATCTGAAATTTCTAAATGTTTTTGTTTTGATTACCTTTTCACACGTTGAGCTCGTATTTTGCTTCCTCCACCCCCAGAACTTAGAATTCTAACTGATATTGGTGTCGTAAAGCAAGATTTGTGAGAAATCAACCCGTTTTATAAATTATTTTCAAAACTGAACTTAGCAAGATTTATGGATGAAATTGTAGAGGTGAAGAAAGGAAAGATGTTATAAGGATTAAATCAGACCATTAAGTACTCGAAAATCAGTTGTTGAGCCATTAAGAGCTCGAAATTGGTTGTTCATGGTGGTTGGAAAATTGATGAAGATGGCATTTCGGTAAATAAGTTGATTTATGTGGGATTGTTCAGACTTTTCATCTTTGATTGGAAGTCTACGAACAACAAAAGGAAGTCTATGTAATGGCAATTTTGTAATTAAATGGACAGTTTAGTGGCAAAGACTCAAAAAATAGAAAAGAGAGAAAGAGGGATGTAGTTTTGCATTTGACCAAGAAAAATGGTGTAGTTCAGAAAAATTTCCTTTGTCAAAAACCCCCAATCAACTTCCGCTATTCTTTCTGACATATTTTTCTTTAATATGACATTATATTTTTTTTAATATTTATTAATTTAGTATTTATGCCCCCTTTAACCCTATCAATTATCAACCAACACATGGTTCTTTAACCAAATTCTTATACTCTTCCTCATCCATAGTGTCGCATAAAACAGTTCCTCTAGTCTCCGGCAATCCAATCACAAACAATCCAAACAATCCTATCACCAAACCAAACAACCCATACGACCAAAACTGATTTTCCCGGCCAGCGGCAACCAGCACTGGACTAAAAACGCCGCCAAACACCAACGCTTGCCTCACCATCGCAAGCGCCGAGTTCCTCACACACGTCGGAAATAGCTCAAGCGCGTATAGTAGCGTCATGTTAAACGCGGTGCACGAGCAAAAAAATGAAACCAGCTCTAACACAATCTGTTGTGACCCTCTTTGTTGACCTAGCACAGCGATTAGAATGCTAGAGAATCCGCTTAGAGCTGTGAATCCGATCAACGCGACTCTTCTATTGATTTTATCAATGAAGAAAAACGTTATCAAAAACGCTGGAAATTCAGACAAGGCGTTGATGACAACACCTAAGTAAAGATTGAATTTTAGATTAGCTAAAGCTAACGGCATTCCGAAATAAACCATACCAATGCCGAATCCAACCGTCATAATCACTAATAATCTCCTTAGCGCCCAAGGTTTCCTCACCAAGATCTTTAACGCGTCATAAACACCAGGGTTTGACCTGGATCGATCCTTTTGTACTTCCAAACATAAGTTCGTGAAGCTCATAGTGATTTCATTAGAAGCAATGCTTTGGAGAATCAAGAAAGCTTCTTCTTTACGACCTTTTACGATAAGCCATCTAGGAGACTCTCGAACAAATACACGGACTAAACTGCAATAGATTAAAGTTGGTATGGATGTCCAAACGTAGAGATACCTCCAAGAATTCCCATTATTGATGTAACCTAATATGGGAAGCGATAAAAACCCTAACGTGAAGCAGAAGAAACCCATCGCACCAACTCGTCCCCTCCATTTTTTACCAACTAACTCCGTCGATAGAACAAGCGCGGTAGCCCCAACCGTGGCTCGGCCAAACCCGTCCATGAATCTCAAGAACACATAAACCCAAATGCTCGTTGAGAAAGTTGTTAACATCGAAGACAAAGACATAATGAGACATGACAACAAGAGCATGTTTTTGCGACCGAGAGACGTGTCCGCGAGCGTAGACAGAGCTAAGCCGCCGATTAAACAGCCGAGGAAGAAGGAGCTTGCCGGCAAACCCTTGAGCAGTGAACCGGCGCATTGTAGGTCCCACTCGGATATGATTGACACGTGTGAGTTGAAGTCCCAAGACCATGTTTCGTTGGGTAACGTGCAGAGGTCAGAGGACGAACTACAGATAGAGTCGACACAGTGCCACGTGGGTTGTGAATCGGTGAAGACGGTGATGAATGTTTGTTGAGCGTCGAAGAACCAAGCGAATGAGACTAAAGCGGCTTGGAGAAACTGTTCCCTCCCGAAGTTTCCGATGCACTGCTCGATCGTTTCGTCGAGTGATCTTGGTGGTGGGAGGTTTGACTCGTCGGACGAGTTGGAATCGAGAAGGGGCCGAGTCGAGTTGGCCATATATATAAGCAGAGTAAGGGTTTTTTTTGTTCCTTTGATGTTTGATATGATTTGCATTAGCATGAATATTTTTTACTCTCTATATATAGAGAATACACGACAGCATTTCAGAAACAAAAAAAGAAGTTTTGTTTTATATTTTAACTAAATTTATTTTATAAGAAGATAATTACAGTACTTCGTTCCATAGAAGTTTTGTTTTTAATACAACTGCATACTTCGCCCGGGTTGCTGGAAAGAAGACAAGAAAGAAAAAAAATTAACGAAAAGAAAACAAAAATATGTACGTATTTTTGATGAAATTAATGTAAAATTGAACATATTTTTTTGTTAATTAAGAACAGTGGGAAAAATCTTTAAAACATCGTGATTGATGTACAATCTACATTAATGACCTACAATAATTATAATTGGATGCATTACTGCCCGTGACAAGGATCCAGCACGACATTTCTATGATATTGCATGTGTTCAAACTTCGAAGGACCAACAGTATACATTTAAATTTTAAACTAAACGCGAGGAAATAGGTTTTTTAGTTAAGGGGCTAACCCACTTCTGTAGCGTTTTTTACTCGATTTTGTTTCCTCTTTCGCGTAAAAGTTTGAGAAAATAGTCTAAGTAGATTTGTTTGAAACAAACGCATTTATTAGGAATGTGGGTAATACTTCTCTGGATAGCTAAGAGCATGATCAACGGTGATACTTCGTGGGTATCATATAATATAATATAAAATCAACGGTGATACTTCGCCTGAGAAAAGTGTGAATTGCGATTTGCCGATGAAGAAGACGACGGCGAAGAAGCGACACAGAGAGTAGTCCATTGACTTACCACATCCACAGCCATCATTTTTTTCTGCGCTCTGTCTCAGTCTCGCTACCTTCATTTTAGCTAAGAGCATGATCAACGGTGATACTTCGTGGGTATCATATAATATAAAATTATTAAAATTTGAAGAATAGGAGGAAAGAGAGTGTTTTTTTGTAAAAAGATGAAGTGTTTTTAAATAGAAAATTAATAAAATTTGAGTAAAAAGAGGAGATTGTTGTTATTATTGGAAAGAGGGTATCAATGGTTTGATATTTTTGATACTCAAAAGTGGGTATCAATAGGAGGAAGTGAGTGTTTTTAAATATAAAATTAATAAAAGTTGAGTAAAATGAAGAGAGAGAGTATTTTACTGAGTAAAATTGAGTAAAAAGAAGAGATTTATTATTTTTTTATCTTATGATATTAGTGGTTGATCATAGTCTAAGTAACCGGCTGAGGATGAGCTATCTCTTTGATTTTGTCATGACCGTCCCCTTCGTCGTTAATTAGATGTGATCCCACACTCAACCACTTCAGGTTTCACTATTAACTATTAATTTTTGGTCCAATGTTTTAGACTTTTCTTTTTTTTTTAATTTTTTTTAAAAATTTTTTTAATACTTTTTTACGTGGTTCTTAATAAAAGTTTTATTTAATGATATGGCTACATAACAAACACCGGTTTCATTTAATACTTCATTTGTTTCATATTAGGTTTTTTGCTAAATGGTAAATATTTCATTAAAAATGAATAATGTTTAGAACTACAAAATAAATTGTAGCCTAAAGAATGATATCATGGGAAAAAAAGATAAAAACATGAAAATCATACATCCCACAAGGTTTCCAGTTCGTTACTCGACATTAATCCTAAGACTAACGGAGATAGACGAAGTGATGACGATGCTAATTGTCCAATCAAATATGTCTAGGCCATGAAGATAAAGAACAACACGCGCATTGTCCGGAAGACTTCACCTCTTAGCTTTAGAAACCTTTCAACGGAGGCCAACACAAAGATTCGTCAACGGTAAAGCTTCAATGACCTCGATCACTAACTCCTCTCGCGTCTAGTGAGAGCGACTAGAGGCATAAACCATGAGCTAAATCTAAGGAGGAGCCTCACGCTTTATAATTGCAAGTCGTGAAAGCTCACCTTACCCCTCCCTTAGGTAGAACATAGCAAATATATCATTGAAGACCACACGATTCGCCCATAAAGATACTAGCTTCTCTAAAGCACCAAGAGAAGGTCCGAGACCACACCCAAACCAAGCAAAGACACAGACACTAGAACATCAGCGACTGACACAAATCAACACCAAGACCCGAAGCCAAACATCTAATCCAGAGATACCATGTTGCAGAACAAAAGACACAGCCTTGAGGCTTTTATATTAGTTGATACTTAAAATTTTTGCACATAGATTAAAAAACATTTAGTTTTCTATATTTTTCATTTAAATTATGGTTTATCACCAATTCTAAAATGATTCAACCAATAATTATTAAAAATTACAAAATTCAAACAGTCAAGAACAATTAAAAAAATTACAGAGTCACGGTTTCTCGGTTCGGTGATTCTGCTCTGATTGCGTTATTGGTGTGGTCTCTACTAATTTGACAAGTGACGAAGAAGTGATATAAAGTTATGTAGGGATTAGTCTTTTGTCTGTATTATACTTTTCCCTTCTTCTCGATGCAGGTTTGGTCTAATGTCGGCTCCATGCATGGTTAAGCTTCCTTTAAGCTGGTTGTTGTGGCTCATTATGTGTCTCTAAGTGAGGTACATGCTCGGTTCCTTGATGTTGTGGTCTATCAGTTTGGTCTGCTCTACTTCTTGGTGTTGCTTCTTCTTGCTTGGTTTGTGGACTATGTTTCTGCCAAGTCCAGTCCTGAGATTTAAAAGGCCCGACACGAAATAAAAAAAATGAGGCCTTATTATTAAAAAAATGTAAAGCATAATATTTGAAGATATAAAAAACCACAAATTAAAAAAAAAAAAATCCATGTTATTCTGAAAAGGAAAATTCAAAAGTCCTAAAAACCATTAAAATCTATTTATTCTGAAAAATAACACTTTTTGCATTTTTTTTCCTCCAAAATCATCCATCAACCTTTCATAATCAAAATTTTTAACCATGTCTCTTTCAATCAACAACATGACTAAATCGTTCAACCTTTCGTCTGATATTGTTGACCGTAAGTAAGGCTTTATTAATATATATATTTTTTACTTATTTTGTTACATATTAATATGAGCCTCATCACAATTATCACGCTAAAACTGAAATTTGGTTGAGGCCTAACACCTAAATGTTTTTGGTGTTAAAACAAGACCGAGCCTGGTTTCTGCCTATCAAATTCGATATTTTGTGTTTATGCTCTTCATGCTGTCGTTTCTTGATTGGGTTAGCTCTTGGTCTCTCCTTGGATTCGAGGAAGGTTTTGGGGTCGAGAAGTTATATATACCTTTTAGTATCCATCCTTATTGTTTTTCTGCTAATGTTGTTCTTATGTCATAATTTTCCATGTTGTAACACTTCCCTACTACACTTGTTTTTAAATAGAATAATTCTTTCAAAAAAAAAAATCAAAAAAAAAAGAAAAAAAAATTTGAATATTAATTTGAAAATATCAATTAAAATAAAACAAAAAAAAATCATAAAATCATCAATTAATATGAAAAGTTAATTTGCCAAATAACACAATTTTTTTTAAAATTTATTAAGTAGCCAAAATGGTCTTATGTGGCATAATCATGACCACACATTTTAGGATATTTGGCTACTTAATGAATTTAAATTTTTGTGGATTATATGCCAAATTAACCCTAATATGAAAAAGGAGGGAATATACGATCTCTGTAGGGAAAAAATGTATATATATATATATATATATATATATATATATATAAATTCTTTGAACGAATCTTATGGTAAGACAAGTACAAAATAGCAATAAAAAATGGTGTAACTAACTACTATATTGCTATAATCATCAAATTGCACTGGAGAAGATAAGCTTGATCGAGCTTTGCAGGACATGGGAGATATCTATAATTTGGTCATTTGGAAGCTTGTTATCTTGAATATGTAATTTAAAGAGATTTTAAATAAAATATACATATATATAGAGGTAGAATTTTGTTCTCTTGTTCACAAAAAGTTGGAATGTCTCTAATAGTCCAAAATATAGATGCTTGCACTATTTTTCATGCAGTTTATAAAAAAATTCAATTTAGCCTTAAGAAACAATAACATTCAAAACTCTTCCGATTCAAAACAATAATGTTTGCGACATGTGGATATCGTCAGATGATGACTCACCTCTCGTGCAACTAGCTAGCATTTGATACTTTCAAATTGAAATAAAGTAATGGGACGTGATCAGCCCCTGACTATACAGTAATAAAAAATGCATTTGCTTTAGGGCTTCAAGAAAATATATAAATTTTGGAGCTTCTAAATTACAGTTATTTATCCGTTTAGTAGTTCTATAAATTTATATTACATTTACGCTACTTTCCACATGTTGAGTTTGAATTTTGGCTTCTTCACTTAATGATGTGATTTTTTCGGGATTATTGCATAGAATATACTTTTTTCATTTTTAATGCAAAAATACATCTCTATTGTGAAAACTTGCAAAACTACTTTAAAAGGATAGTGAAATTACAGCTAGAGCCTTAATGAACAAACAATAAAACTGCAGCCGCAATAACCGTTCTATCCTTTTGGAAGTCTTCGTTGGAAATTTATACCAGAAGTCTGCAACGAAATATGGAAGTCTACATCGTAATTATTTAGAAAATTTAAATCTATAAATACATAAAAAATAATTTGACCATAAAATCTTTTGGATAGTTAAAGTAAAGGAAATTGTGATGTTTTAAAAATAAAAGTTCACCAAATTAGAATAAATTAAAATAAAAAGACAAATTGGAATGAAAAAGTCTACATTTTGGACGTCTGCAACGAAATATGGAAGTCTACATCGTAATTATTTAGTAAATTTAAATCTATAAATACATTAAAAATAATTTGACCATAAAATCTTTTGGATAATTAAACTAAATGCAATTGTGATGTTTTAAAAATAAAATTTTACCAAATTAGCATAAAGTAAAAAAAAAAGGACAAATTGGAGTGAAAATGATGAATGAACTACATACTATCCTTTTCGAAATACTATATTTCATCACATTAAATTGAGAAGTTTTGTGACAATGTTTGGACATGGTATTATTAATTGTTTTGTATTATGTATGTATAGTCTTTTATGATTGTATATGATTGTATGATTGTAATAGATTAACGTTTTAGGGATTTGTGTTACATGATCCATGGTTTATAATGAACAACTTATGAGAAGTTTCAATGTAGGGTTTGATTATGAGAAGTTGAATTCACTAGGAGGGGATGTAAAATCTTTAATATTATGAGTCATGCATGTCATTGACATTAGTTTGTGGGTTTGTGTGTTAAAAATATGGGAAATGGATCGAAAGTACAATTTGAAAACATATTTTTACGTTTAGGGCTACATTTAAAGTTCATAATTTCAAGATTTGAAATGTCAAATTTGGAAAAAAATCTAAATCGAATAATGAATAATATCTTTAATTAACAGTTTTGAATAATGTAAAGGAAAAATCGAGTTTGGTTTTGAACTGTAGACTTCCATTGTAGCATATTTCACATATGCATACTTCCAATGTAGACTTCCATTCGAGTTAGTGTTTGAATTGCAGACTTCCATTGTGTTTAGGGTTTCATTTTAGAGTATAGGGTTTCGTAGACATCCACATGGAAGTCTACTAAACCGGAATATTATTAACCGAACCGAATATTAAACCAATAATTATTAACCTAACCAAAAATATTTTGTCTCCCTATAAATAAATCAAATTTGTAACCCTAAACAAATTTTTTAGAATCTCTCTCTCTCTCTCTCTCTCTCTCTCTCTCTCTCTCTCTCTCTCCAGGGTCGCTCAACCTTTTCCCCTGTTCATCGTCATCGTCTTCTTCAATTTCTGATCTGCTTCTTTCAGATCTCGGATTCCTTACTCCACGCCTCCTGCTCCGCGTTGCAACTCTTGGTGGGGCTTCGATTCGACACAAAAACGTCTGAGTTATGGCAACGTCGATTCCTCGCCACAACCTTTACCAAGGTTAGCTACTAGCATATCATGTGTCCTTTTCGTAATCTGCCTCTTTATGTCTCTAAATCTCTCTTTCTTCATGTCAGTTCCTCAGATTCTTACCAGATCTAGGTCGTTTTATGATTGGGCTTCAGATCGAAGGTTCACAACAAACACAGTTCGTCTTTAGGTTTGTCTTATTCTTTTCTCAAAAATTCTCTCTGCGGTTTGGTTCTAATTGAGTTTTTTTCCTTGCCAGAGTCGAGGCATCTCACCGAAGAACAACAAAAATGAAAATAGAGTGTCTTTTTCTGAGTTGTGAGATAACATAACTACTGGCAAAGTTTAAAAGGTTTGTGTTTTTTAGCTGTTTTATAAGAAGTTTGGTTTTGATTTTGTGAAGTTAAAAGTTTTGAACTTGTGTGAAAAACAACAAACAGTATGTTGTCAAGAAAGAGGAGGAGGAGATTATCTTTGAAAGACTGTTTAAGTAATTTAAAAAAACACAAGAAGTTGTTATATGTAGACCAACTGTTCGATGAAATTCCTCTGAAAGAGAGATTTTGTTTTTTTTTAGGGTTGTTCCTCACATCACTGATGCAATTCAAGAATGGATCGAACGTGCGGCGAGGAGTCCAGGAGTCCAGTTGATTGACAATCAGGTCCAGCTGATGTTTGTGTCATAGAACTTGGATGAACAATAGGTACTTTAATAGATTTTCTCTTCATAAAGATTTTATCTTAGTGTCAGGTTTAAGAATATTGAGATACTCTTTGTATTTTGCAGGAGATTTAGAGTCTATGCATGTCATTGAAGCTCTTGAGCAGTTCTCGTATCGCGTTGGTAAGATATGGTCTTGTGTGTATAACAGTGAGAGTTTTCTTAAGACGTCAAGATTTAACCTTTTTTGGCAGGTTCTGAAAACTTTTGTTTCATCCATGTCAGTCTTCTGTCTGTGTTGAATGTTGCTGGTGAGGAGGCATGTTTCTTGATTATTCAATATTTTTGTGCAATTTGTTTGGTTTTCCTTTGGAGTTGTTGTGCTTACAAAGCCTAATTGCTTACAGAAGACTAAACCAACACAACATAGCGTTGGAAAATTGAGGGGCTTGGTTTGAACCCTAATATCTTGGCTCGCCGTGGCACAAAGGTATCATTATTTGTTAATTTCTTGTTTTGGTTTTGGTAATGTTTGTTTAAGTTCTTATATGGAAACTTGATTTTGTAGCCACTTGAAGCTAATGTGAAGGCCAAGCTCTCTCAGTTTTGTCATGTCCCGGTATGTAATATGTTATTCCTCTATTTTATAATTTGTATATGGTTTCTTGTAGATCTGCAATAGGGTCATTAACATCTGTCCTCCATCTTGTGGACTGGTAAGGTATCAAATTTGAGTTTGAAAAGTACTTTTTCCTCTCTCTATTGTTTCTCTATTGATTGGAAACGTTTACTGTTGTTGTCCACAACTGAAGTGTGCATTGTAGACTTCGCTGGAAGTCTACGTTGAAGACTTCCAACCAAGTATACATTGTAGACTTCTCTGTACTTAGTTATTTGCTATGGTTATGGTCTATAGTTATTTCTCAATTAGTTACTTTATGTTGTTATCAGGTTTGGGTTAATATAGCTACACACAGCGGATGTAGATTCATGAGACGCGTTGCAGAGGTGAAATGGCCAAGGTTGATGTTCTAGTGTCCCTAATCACTGTATGTGTGATGAGTTGGGTTGATGTCTGTCGCAATCTTGTCATTCTGCATATGGCTATAGTGTTTCGGGTTTATGAAAGGCCATCATTTATTGTTTTGTCCAATCGTGGCAGATGGTTATAGTCTTGTTGTTTCAAGTTGTCAATGTCTCAGTAGTGGCATGGGGAAAGCTGTTACATTTATTCTCGTGCCCTTTATTGGAACCATCATCTACCTTGTTATAATAATTATATATTTTCATTTAACAGTTTGTATTCAACTTGTTTCTTCAAATTAAATTTCAAAGATCTAATGTATATCCGGTTGTCTCTTAAACATTTCAAAGATCAAGTTGTTATTAAAGTAGTAATAAGTTCATAAAAATTTGTAAACAAGTTGGGCTAAACTGGACGTTTGGAATTGTAATTAAATTAGAGTTGAATTCAGCAACTGAGAAGACGCGGCAATTTACAATAATTAAATTTGGTGGCAACTGAAAATAATTAAATTTGGCGGCAATTGAAAAGAGGTAACCCTTTAAATTAGGTTTTTATGGAAGTCTACTCTCGAAGTCTACAGTAAACAAAATAATTAAATTTGGCGGCAACTGAAAATAATTAAATTTGGCGGCAATTGAAAAGAGGTAACCATTTTAATTAGGTTTAATGGAAGTCTACTCTTGAAGTCTACTCTCGAAGTCTGCAGTAAACACAATAACCGCTGTAGTGTACATAATAACCGCTGTAATAACTGTGGGTACTGAACCGTCAAATTTAACCAACATATTTAAACTCGGGTAAGAATTTTTGTGAAAAAATCATAAATTTTCCTCGACCGCCCACGAAGAAGACCGACGGCGCCTTCCACCGACACTTCCGCCATATCCGGTGGTCTCTCTTCCTTTTCCTTCCTTCTGTTACTCTCTTCCTCTTTCTTTCAATTTAACTCTTACTCTCCCTTCTCTTCTCTTATCAGTTTTTAGATTCGGCGACTTCTCCAGATCCAGATCCAGATCTACCCGTAGAAGAAGATTTTTTGGTAGATCTGGTTATGGTTCAACTTTTGTAATGGAGTCGCAGACTTCCGTAGCAGACTTTAATTTTAAATTGCTTTGTTGTTTTTTTCAGGCTGATAATGACTGACTGACGCTTTCCACAACAACTCCATACTGAAGGGTCTGAGCCAGAACCAGGAAAAAGTTGCGGCTATTATTGTGGTAACACAGAGCTGTTTGGTCTACTTCTCGGAACTGAGAAGACCCTTGCTGCTCTACAGCCAGACGAACTTGCAGAAATTAGGGCGTCGAGTATGGGAGTTATTCTCAAGTTCCATGAATTGAAATTTTCGTGGTCCGCAGGCGTGGTCCGCCATATGCTGAGCCTTCAGTTAGTGTGCGATAAGCCGAATGAGATATGGAGTCTCATTGGGGTAAATTCCGTAAGGTTATCATTGGTAGAGTTTGCGGAGATTACAGGTCTTCAGTGTCATCCCGTTGACAAATTGATGACACCTGAGACCAAAGTTACCGAAGCGACGAAAGATTTCTGGAGACTTCTTGGAGTGAACCAAGAAATGGGTCCATCTATTAAAGACCTAATTGCGGCTGCCAAGAAATGTTAGTCATGGGCTCGGGTAGATCGTATAAGGTTGGGATATCTTGCCTTATATGTTGGATACATTGACGCCCAAAGAGAGTATAAGGCCACATATGTTAACTTGGCGAGGCTGGTGATGGATGAAGTAGCATTTCTGGCGTATCCATGGGGAAGAGTTGCTTGCAAGAATCTGATCAAGTCTGTGAAGGATACAAACTTGTGGAAGAATCAATATTACATAGCGGGTTTTGTGCAAGTGCTTCAAGTCTGGATATACATGTCTCTACCAGACCTTGGTACAGAAATCGGAAAGCCTTTACCAACCTTTCCTGGAACTCCACCGATCCTTCGGTTTAAAGGATCCATATATCGCAAGCATGTAAAGGATAAAGTCCAAAACCAGGTATGTACTTTTCTTGTAAACTTGTCTTGTAGACTTCCGTATTAAACTTCCGTAGTAAACGTCCGTAGTAAACTTTCGTTGTAAACATCCGTTGTGAACTTGTGTTGTAGACTTCAGTAGTAGACTTCTGACAAAGACTTCTGAATTAGACTGCTGCAGTAGACCTGTCTATTAGGTTAACTCAATATTTTGTATTTTCTTTATAGTCAAATGTTATAAAGTACATCTGCACGGCTTCTGTTGACGACATGTTCCCTTTCTGGGAAGATGATGTTGACGATCCTTTGATAACAAACATTATCCTTGCATCCTATGGAGGTAATTAGGAATTTGAAAAAATTCACTGGCCTGCAGATGGTAAGATTACAAGTGTTGTGAAAGATGAGACTGGTGTGGCAGATGAGAAAGGTACGTATTCTGATTATTGACTGTCGTTGTATACTTCTAGAGTAGACTTCTGTAGTATACTTTTACTGAATAAACATTATAAGACTTGTACACTTCTCTTATTAACTTTGTTTTGTGATTATGTGTTAAACAGACGCTATCAATGTTGTACCTACTAGGCAACTAGGTGGAAAGAGCGGTGGACAGAGCAAGAAGAGAAAGAGATCCACTAACACTGCTGCTGGTTCTGGTGGAGATCCATTGGTCCTCGTGGTTCAGAAATTCCAAGCCGCCTTTGAGGCTTCCCTTACCAAGTTGACAAAGCAGGTCCACCATCTATCTGATCAGGTTGAGAAGCTATCTTATAAGGTTGACCACCATTTAGCTGGTGGTAAATCTGTTTGCATGGAGACGGTGGTGAGCAATGCAGCTGAGAATAACCAAGAGGCCAAAAACGAAGAGGGCAAAAACAAAAAGGGTAACAACGAAGAGGAAAACAACCAAGAGGCCAAGGTCCAGAACACATCTTCTCCACCTGCTGATCTTGGGGTTAGTACCAAACCCTCCCCTCCCAAACATACCTTCATTCGTAAAAGCACAAGGGAGAGAAAGCCGACAGCAAACCCAAAGCAATAAGATGTTCATCCATTTTCGGTTTCTCTGAAAGTTTAAACAAACATTGTAGACTGTTATTAAACAATTTATAAGGTTTGTCCTTCACACAGTTGTCCTTTTCTGAAGGTTTAACTTTCCTTTCAATAACCATGCAAAGTTGTAGGAGTGTCAATTGTACTCCAGAAATCTTAGAAGATAAAAATCCTAAACCAGAGACAGAGGATAAAGAACCAAAACCAGTCAAATTGTTGTCAACAATTAAAGTTGAACAAAAATCAAAAGAGGTTGTAGAGGAGCCAAGTTTGGTGGAAGTTAAAGGTGTAGAAGATATTGAGCATGTTAAAGCTGCTCACTCTAAGATTATTAAGTTAAAGCTGACCCAAAAGGTGAATGCTGCTAGGGGTAAAAGTGAAAGAGTGTTGGCAAAGCCGCCCACACTGGAATCACCTTGCCAAGGGTATGACTTACGGTCAATCCCAAAAGGGAAAGGATATGACCCTTTTGGTCCTGTTGATGCGAAGAAGATGAAGTTGTTACTAGCTTCTTTGAAAGCCGAACCGTATGTTATTTAAATTTTGGATTTATTTTTTAATAACTTCTTGCATTGGCAATTTGACATACTATGTTTACTGTGTACAGGAGAACATATCTAAAGGTTATTAACAGCCGCGCCAATTGGTTTCATGAACTACGTGCCAGAAGAGAATGGCTGAAGGACTCCGTAAGCAGACTTATTGTGTAGAATTCACGTGTTAACCTGTTGTGTAGACTGATATGCTCAAATTTAATCCTAACCCTAAGCCACTCTCTCAAATTAAGAGATCGTGTAGCACTTAGGGATCGAATCCACAGGGAAAAGAATCACAAAGTAAAATTCCAAGTTCGAATTAAGCTAAGTAAATAAAAGTGTAATGAAAAGAAAAACAAACTAAATAAAGCAAGTGGATGGTGATTGTTATTCTTTAAATCAATGAGACAAAGCGCTAGGCATCGGGTAATTCGCAGGCATGACTTTAAATCGAAGCATTAAATTACTGTCGGGATATTTATTAAGAACCGTTCTTAAACTCGAAATAAACTGTAAAACTAATCAACTCTCGTTGCAGAAGTTATCTATGATTGAATCCCAGCAAACCAAATTCCTTTGCGAGTTCTAAAGATTAAATCAAGCATTAACGAGCAGTTTCGATAAGTTCACAAAATCACTAAGCCAAATTCCTTTGCGAATAGTAATTTTGCTCACCAAAAATATAGTTCCAGCTAACAAACAATGCTTTCGCATCTATCCATCAACCTAACATGTCTAATTCAGGGTGATCAATCCTAAAGCAGAATTAAAACTATCAAGGTGAAGACTGATCCCAACAGTAATAAAATTCTAGCAATTTATCATCAGCCTTTGAAAAACCCTAAACCTAACAAGTAGCTTACTCAGACATAATGATTGAAACAAGCATAATAACTGAATAATATTGCATTAAAAGAGAGAGTAAGAGATACAAAAAGGGTTTGAAGAAATCTCTGAACAGAGTCTGAACTTGTCTCCCTAAAAGCTCTGAATCAATCTCCTCTGTAAGTCTCGATAAAATAAAGCGTTTTTTCTAACAATGGCTGTTAAAAACTATATATAAGACTCTAAAACTGACTTAGAACAATCATGAAATCTTTAGGAACTTCTGGACTAAAACGGGTTTCACGAATCGGGCTTTTCTTCTGTTACGAACTGGGTGTCGATCGACACTCAGTGATGGTGTCGATCGACACCAAAGCTGAATTTCTAATCCGACTTTGACACTTTGATCTCTTTCTCCGAAATGCTCCAAAATGCTCCTAAATCTCCTATTATGCTCCAAATACCTATAAACCTGCAATGACTCTAAAAGAACACCAAAAACACCAAAAAGACTCTGAAAACATACTTATATCATGGCTTTAAATGGGTAAAAACCATGATATATCATAGACTTCCTGTGTAGACTTCTGCTGTAGTCTTCTTATGTAGGCTACTTTACTTATTTTTGCTTTTTATTGTTGTAGCACTTGGAAGCTGCCATGAACCTGCTTAGACACCGTTTTCATAACCATCCACAGTGGTTTAGGAGCAACCGAATATGCTTCATTGATACGATATTTACCCACTTGTGGTCAACAATATACAAAAACTATGTGGACAACCATGGAAATCCTGATGGGTCTGGTAAGGCATTACCTCCTGGAGCCATTGATTACTACACATGTGAATTACCTGCGTTTTGTAGATCAGACAAGGTTTGGGGGAGTGAGGTACATGACATCTACACTATCATGAACATCAACAACAATCACTAGATTGCTCTGTGGATATCTATTCCAAATCGTAAGGTTGTAGTGTGGGATAGTTTGTTTAGTGCCAAGTCGGTTGATCAGACAAAGAAGATGGTGGAGCCTTTTGCGGTGATGGTTCCAAATACTATTCGGGACTTGTGTCCTGAGCAGGATAGGCCAAAGTATAGTAGAGATGCGTATACGATCGAGGTGCATGAAGCTCCACAACAGGCTGATGGTGCGAGTTGTGGAGTATTTGCTTTCAAATTTGTCGAATGCCATGTTCTAGGGTTTCCTTTTAGCGTCATGGCCAACATGGACATCCAAGCATGTAGGGATAAGCTTGTGGTCGATATATGGGACGAGATAAAGCAAGATGGCCCACAACCCCGAGATTGGTCTCACTTGGATGAGTATGAACCGTAATGCTCCTCTACGTAAAATCTTTTGGTAGCCCGAACTAAACTTTTAAGATTGTTGCATATATCTTGTACATCTCTTTGACAAACTCATATCCTAATTTTATCGGGATCAGTTAGTCCCTTTGTTATTTTGTGAACTTTTAAAATAGACTTCTCTTGTAAACTTGTACTCTGGAAGTCTGTTGTACTATTATAGACTTCTATTGTACACTTCTACTGAACAGTTGAGATGGTATTGTCCTGAATATAATATGTTTTGTTTGTTGGCCTAATTTTTTTATACTGCTCTTCAGTACCCCTTTTGTAAGTTACTTGTAGAATGCAACAGAAAAATTGTGAAATGTAACTTTTCAGTTACATTTCAATAATCAAAGTCGTAGGAATATATAAATGTGTAAGGCGCATGTTTTGAATATCATACTATGGCATTTTGGTTAGATACAGAGTCATTAATACGCGGTAATTATAAATTGCTCTGGTTCGAAACGATGAGGTGACAAATTATTTTTTCTGATTTTGTCCTAATAGAAGTCTACGATGGAAGTTTACAATGGAAGTTTACGACTGACACGAGTCATAATGATAGCGCCAACTGCTTTCAGTGTAGACTTCCTGTGCACAGCAGTGTAGACTTCCCTGCTATCAAGTACACGTGTCTCGATGACCTTTACAACCCAACTAGGTCTGAAATTGATGGTTTGATGTTCACTTACCTCGTTTTTATAATACAGGTTACCATGTGGAGGTTCCCATAAATGGATTAGAGGATACTCCTTATGCGGGAGGAGTGTTTTGGCTTTGCTACACATTTCCGATTCACTATCCACTTGGGCCACCAAGGGTGTATTTCCGTACAAAATATACCATCCCAACATCGATGAAACCGGGTCCATCTACCATGAGATGCTTAAAACTAGATGGAGTCTTGCGCTCCGCCCAGACGAGGTTGTGAACGGAATCCTCCAACTAATGGCTTCCCCAAACTTGGCCTCAGAGCCTTTGGTGGTTGAAGCGGCCGAAACGTACCTAAATGACAAGGCCAAGTTCGATGAAATAGCTCGGCGGTGGACGGTGGAGCATGCTATGGAGTGAGGTGGTGAATCTGAAGAGAAGATTGAAGAAATTTAATTTCGGTTTTTATGTTATCTCCTGTTTTTCTTTTATGTTGTACAACTTTTTTACTTTTCAGTTGTTGCTACTTATATTCTTAAACCTAATAAATAAAGACTTCGTTCTCTACATATACAAATGTTTTTAGTTTGGTACTGAAATAACTCATATTTCCTTCTCTACATATACAAATGTTTTTAGTTTGGTAATTTTACATATACAACCAAAGTCTACATACGAAGTATACATTGGAAGTCTAATTAATGAATATTGATTGTCAAATTTAACCAACATATATATAACCTAATTCGTCAAAGTGGAACCCTTACTATTCCCGAAGTGTACAACAAAAGTCTACAAACGAAGTCTACGATGGAAATTTACTCATACCGCCAATAGCTTCAATAGTCTATAGTCTAGGGTCAGTGCACAATAGTCAAGGGTCAATGGCAACTGTCTACTTCACTACTATCGAAGTCCTTTTACTCCCCTACTAATGCTTAAATGGGTAGTAATGTGAATTGAAAAAGTTATACTTCACGAAGTGTACACGCGAAGTCTACTGATAGCGCCAATAGCTTCAATAGTCTACAGTCTAGGGTCAGTGCACAACAGGGGTCAATGTCAACTGTCCACTTCACTACTATCAAAGTCCTTTTAATCCCCTACTAATGCTTAAATGGGTAGTAATGTGAATTCAAAAAGTTATACTTCACGAAGTCTACACGCGAAGTCTACGATGGAAGTTTAGTGATAGCGCCAACAGCTTCAATAGTCTACAGTCTAGGGTCAGTGCGCAATGGAAGTCCTTTTACCCCCCTATTAATGCTTATTTATATATTTTCGTGAAACTAATAAATAAAGACTCATGTACATATACAAATGTTTATATTTTGGTACTGAAATAAGTCATACTATTATACAACTGAAGTCTACATACGAAGTATACATTGGAAGTCTAATTATTGAATATTGAGGTCCACTTCACTACTATCGAAGTCCGTATACTCCCCTACTCATTCTTAAATGGGTAATAATCTGAATTGACCCTGTTGCATGAACAAGTGGTGGAAGTTAGATTAAAATATTAAATTATGAGTAATCACTGTTCACGTAGATTGTGTTTCTTAATCGTTTAAACGGCATTTAATAAAAACTGTTCACTTAATATTATGACTATAATGAAGTCACGGCTTTTCGTTTTACTTTTTGAAAAGGTCGACGTATCATGAAGTCTCTACGCTAAAAGAGACGTCTTTTCGTCTATTCGTATATATATATATATATATATATATATATTTACGTAAACACATCTCTACATCTTTCGTCTCTAAAACTTCCATATCTTCTTCCAAACATTCAGACGAAAAGAATGGGTCCGATTAGGGCAAGGAAGATTCGCTTTCGTATGGATATGAAGGGACTAACGAAAGAGTACCCTACTTTGAGGATCGTCGAAGAAGGTAATATTAAATGGTTTAAAGGTTTCCATCTCGTATTTGGTGTGAAGAATCTAATATGTTAATCCATGATACAGGTTACCATGTGGAGGTTCCTATAAATGGACCAGAGGGCACTCCTTATGAGGGAGGAGTGTTTTGCACTACAAGAAAACAGGGCCATTTGTGACAAAAATTTGCGACGGAAAAAAGCCTCGCAAATTTGCTACGTTTTTGCGACCAATTTGCGACAACATTTAGCAATACGACGCAAAATCGTCGCTAATTGACGTGACAAAAATACCGTAGCAAAACAGTCGCAAATTTACGACGGTTTTGCGTTGAGTTGTACGTTTGGACGCAAAACCGTCGCAAATTTTGCGACGCGTTTGCGTCGAATCAAGTGTTGCGACGGTTTTGCGTCCAAACGTACAACTTGACGCAAAACCGTCGCAAATTTGCGTCGAATTTGCGATGAAAGTAGGTTGACCACGTTTTAATTGATTCTTACTTGTTTATGAGTGTAATATGTTAGCCGCAAATCAGTCGCAAAAGTCTTGGAAAATAGTTGTAAATTAGTCGCAAACTGAAATGAACATTCTATAAAATCCACATTAATTATCTCACATTCTATACTTCAAGAAATATGGATAACAATCGATCTTTGATTCCGGGTCCGGCTAGTGGGAGACAAGCAGAAGAACGGGCAAGGAAAAAACATGAAGAATCGATGTTGGAAGAATGCAATTCTTATGAGAGACAAGTATAGATGGTTAACTGTGTTGTCGAGGCAGAAGATCCATCGTTCACCGATGTCCTTTGGAAGACGACAATTGCAAATGTCAACAAATTAATAGGTATAATGAAATTTTATTATTATTAATATATATTACTAATTACATTTAATTACTAATATAAGAAACATAAATAATTATATGTCTAAAATGTTATTATTATTAATATAAGAAACATAAATAATTATATTTCAAAGTTTGTATATTGTTTAATAAATAATTATATATAGTTTACTTATTCTACGTTGAATATATACAAGTGGACACACACGTGGGTGGACACTGGTAAAAGAGTTGCATAAAATAAAACCACAATGGCGTCACATACCATATGTGGTAGCAGTGATTCATAAAATGGAACCTAATGGATTGGGGGACGCGATGGTCATACTAAAGGTAAAATGTATATATAAGTTATAACAAAAGATGTTTTTAACAAATTACATATTTAGTAATCGAAAAATGTTATTTGTTTTCCCTGAAGGATCCTACCGGAACTGTACAAGCAAGCATTCATAGGTCCGCCATATCTGATAACAAGTATGGGCCACACATAAAGGAGGGTTCGGTATTGGTTCTGAAGGAGGTTGTAGTTGTTAAGTTTGATAGGGCGACACCATATCTTAACATTACTCTGAATAACATAAGCAATGTAAGTTACAATATATATTTTAAAGGTATTATACTAAGTAGTATCATTACACAAAAATCTCGCAAGAGTAGAGGGATCAATCATTGCTGGAAGTTTGACAGAGGAGACATCAAACTTCTCTACTTACTACTTTAGCCAAACCGTGAAAACTAAGAAAACCCGTCGTAGACGATACGACGATGGTGGGGTTGGCCGAACATATCACTTGGAGGGTGTACCAGATGTTTTCTGTGATGTAGGTCGGATGGGTGGAAAAGTGAAGGAATCAACGTGGTGTGATTTCAAGCATATGCAAGCTACCCATACGTATATAATGCTAAATTGTAACTACTTTCAGCCATATGAGAGGTATATATATATATATATATATATATATGTATATATTTATATATATTAATTGAAAATATATATACAACTAATTAATTAACGGGTGTATAGAATGTTAGAAGGCCAAATACAAGAAGCATTTCCTGAACTAAATGATGAAGAAGTTCAATTTTACCTAGAACGTGATTTTGCTGGCTGGATGCGGGAGAAGGTAAGAACCATATGCGCGCATAAGTTATATTAGTATTACTTATATATATATACTAATTATTTCAATTTGACAATAAGTGGCGAAGAAATCTTGACAAAGTTCGCCTTTATAAGTACATGAGTTTGTTTTGGGGCCCATTGCAAGCATAAAAACGAGTAAGATATATTGTACTCGCGGCTTTATTTTTCACACATTTCAGCATGGACAAAATAAAGCCACTGCAAATTATGGTATTCATGTCCCGGGCGATACAAACTTCTATGGTATTTTGAAACAAATCATTGAGATTGAGTATGCTGGTGTGTTGAACTTGAAAAGTGTATTATTTTGTTGTGATTGGTTTGATCCAACCAATGGTCTCGGGGTTAGAACCATCAAATTTGGAGTTGTTGATGTAAAAGGAAATAGGAGCTACACTGACAAGTTTGAGCCATTTGTCTTAGCATCCCAAGCAGGCAAGTAGTCATCATTCCTTACCCTCGTACTCGTGGACGACGGGATCAAGATTGACTATCCGTTATTAAAGTTAACCTAAGGGGTCGAATTGTCAGGGGGTTAGCAGCTGATGCTGATGATGATCAACCCCCAGTACCTGCAAGAACCGAAGAAGTTTCGATCCCTACAGAGGTAACCACCGATTTGACAAGAATTGACCCAATTCATAGTGGTCTTGATGTGATATTGGAGGATTCAGAAGGAAACGAAGATGAGTTTGATGAAGACGAAGAGGAATATGAGGACGACGATGATGACGAAGATGGCGGAGTAGAACGTTATGTTTCTGATCATGACGAAGAAGATTAATAAATTTAATATTAATTATGTGTATATATTAAGTATGTATTTTCGAGTGTTGTTCAAAAATAATTTTTTTTTAAACAAGATATATAACAATTTGCTACATTTTTGCGACGAAATCGTCGCAAATCGTAAGACTTGCGAGGTAGTTGCGACGATTTCGTCGCAAAAACGTAGCAAACTCTTATACCCTAAACTCAAACCTATCCATTATTTATATTGGCTCTTCTTCGAATATAAAAACATATCATAGAGGCTCTAATTGATATATAAAATTATTTGCATCCATGTGCAAGTATTAAGAATAAGTAAAAAACACTAAGGTTTAGGGTATAGGTGTTTGCTACGTTTTTGCGATGTAGTTGCGACGATTTCGTCGCAAAAACGTAGCAAAATCTTATACCCTAAACTCTAACCTATCCATTATTTATATTGGCCCTTCTTCGAATATAAAAACATATCATAGAGGCCCTAATTGATATATAAAATTATTTGCATCCATGTGCAAGTATTAAGAATAAGTAAAAAACCCTAAGGTTTAGGGTATAGGTGTTTGCTACGTTTTTGCGACGAAATCGTCGCAAATCCGTCGCAGATCTTAAGACTTGCAACGTAGTTGCGACGATTCCGTCGCAAAAACGTAGCAAACTCCTATACCCTAAACTCTAACCAATCCATTATTTATATTGGCTCTTCTTCGAATATAAATGTATGAGTCGTCTAATAAATAACAATCCCTCTATAATTGTTGAAATAAAAAACTTATTAAAACTTTATCGAGAAACACATATAACAAAGTATCACATACATGCACTTATACTAAGAATATGATCAATCTATCATTTTTGTCGGTTTTACCAAAAACATCAATTAGTTGACTACTTATGCTACATACATGGACTAAGAACCTAAACAAGTGTATATTTAACTTTTATGAATCGTAATTTTGGTCTAAAACATCCAAACCCCTAAGTATACACTAAACTTCGTTTGCGTGGGATTTGCGACGAAAACGTCGCAATTGTTAATTTGCGAGGTATTTGCGACCAATTCGTCGCAAATCCGTTGCTAAATTTGCTACATATTTGCGACCAAAGTTACGGTCAACTCTATTAATTGGTCGTACATTCACCTTAGAGATTTACAGTTTGCGAGGTATTTGCGACGAATGTTTTTAATATTTGCGAGGCATTTGCGACGTTTTATGGGCGGGAAACGAAAAGTGTGGCGGCAAACATGCATTGGGTGAAATATGTGGCCCAATTTGCGACCGAATTGCGAGGCAAAATTTTCCCTATATAAGCAATTCCAATCCCTCGCTCATTCCTCACAACTCTCCTCTCTCTCTACAAAAAACGTTTCTCTCTCTACAAAAAAGTTCCGTCGACCTTCCAAATCATTCCCGTTCCCTCGACCTTCCAAATCTTTCCCGATCTTATAAGGTAATTCTCTAAATTTTCTTTTATGATTTTTAAATTTTTCTTTCTTATATAATTTATTAGTTAATTGTGGTTTATAGGAGAATGGTTAGGAATAATTAATTAGGAATGAAATTGTATTTGCGAATTGAGGATTAATTAATATTGATATTATAATAGTTAAAATTGTTAATTTACAAATTTTGTTAAATTATTTTGATGTTTAATGTTGATTAGATTAATTTAATGTTATCATTAAAATTGCTAAAATCAATATTAGATTAAATATTATTTTAATATGCAATTACTAATTTCAAAAATTATCAAATTTATGTAGATGGAAGACAACGAGTATTGCGAGTTCTTACAGTCCGATGCTGGTCGTGGTAGTGGTCATTCACGACCAGGATATCGTACACATTGTTCGCAGGCCTCCGCTTCCCGCTCTGGTTCCAGGATTCCTGAGTCACAGCCGACGCCACCTCCCGAGCCAAACCCTAGGCCAAACCCAAGAGCAGTTCCTTCATGGGATGACATGACCTTCGTGCAGCTTCACGTCACTCCGGACGGTAGGTTCTTCCCCATTTAGAACCTGACCCTACCGGCAACGTTGTGTGGTAAGTAAATTTTTTACATAGTTTGAATTTAATTTTGTTTAATAATTATTAATATATTTACACATTATATGCTTTTTATATTATTTTTTAGGTTTTGCAAAAATTCGATCGGAAAGGATGTTAGAAAGATCATAGAGCGGGATTTCAAGATGTGCCACACGAGTTGGAGGTATGTTACGCTGGAGATCAAGGATCGGTGGTACAAACAATTTGCGGCAAATTTTTTTATTTATTTTTTTTTACTTTTATTTATTTATTTATTCAATTTTGTAATTTTCTAACTTGTGTTCTAATTTATGACAATTTGCAGCAAAAATACTATTGGGACCCCGCGATTGATGGTTTAGTGCGTGAGGAATTTGAGGAGAAAGCGAAGAACCGTCTCAACGACCAAATAGGACGGTGGAAGAAGAAGTGGCAAAAGAATCCAGATCCGAAGCTATGTATGCCATCTTTCTTCGATCCCAATATTTGGGCTGGCCTTGTCGCCTTCTGGGAGTTGGAGACATCTCAGGAGAAGTCTGCCCGGTGCTCGTCTGCTCGATTGACGAAGGTTGGCGGTACTAACCAGCCTTCAAAACACTGTTCGAGACAGATTTCTTATGCTCAGCATGCTGTTGACATTGTAAGTTATTACTTTCAATTTTTACGGTCACAAAAATCTGAAGTTCTAATTTGTTTTCATTACCAGGCCGTGGAAAAAGGAGTTCCCGCAACGATGCCAGAGGTTTGGGAGAAGACCCACCGCAGGCCAGACGGGACATGGGTTGATGAACGTGTCCACAAGCTCCACGACGATGTCATTGACCGAGTCGACGAACTCTCAACCCAGCTTACTCCCGATGGTCTACCTACTCAGATGACACCGATGGAGATCAACCGTGTCGCATCACAGGTAAAAACTTAATTTCTTTTTTTAATTTTATTCACAATTTTAAATATTTATTATACTATTAACATTTTTAAAAATAAAATTATATTATTATTATTTATGTAAGATTGTAAACTTTTAATTTTATTTTGTAGATAGCTCCTCGAACCCGTAAGGGAAAGATGGCATTTACCGGATCTATCCGGACGGATGATCACGGAGTGCCATTTTGTCCCGTTTCGAGATTTGCGACGGATCCGCAAATAGCCAAGGAGCTCCAGGAAACAAAACAACGGCTCGGCGAAACGGAGAAAAAGTTCGAGAGGCAAATGACCGTCTATGATAATATATTCGCGGAGTTAGCGAAGACGAACCCCGTCCTTGGCGAGATTATGCGACGGGGACCAGAAAACGAATGAGGCACATCGACGACCAGGGATCCGCTCGATGATATTAATTTCGATTAGATTTATGTATTTTCGGTTTTAATAGATTTGTTTTCGGATTTAGATTTATGTATTTTCGGTTTTAAAATACATTATTTTATGTTTAATATTTAATTTAAAATATTTTCGATTTTTTTTTTTTTTTAATAAATCACATCGAAAACCTTCGCAAAACCATCGCAAATAACAGACGCAAATGCGTCGCAAAACTATTTGTCGCAAAAATATCGCAAACAAATTGTCGCAAAACCGCCGCAAATTTTAGCCGCAAATCAGTCGCAAAACATTTAGCCGCAATTCCGTCGCAACATACATCGACGCAAAACAGCCGCAAAATTCCGCCGCAATCTCGTCGCAAAAGCGTCGCTAAACTAGCGGCGGATTTGCGACGAAAAATATATTTGCGGCGATTTTGCGACGATTTTTGGTTTGCGACGAGACAGTTGCGACAAACCAAAAATCGTCGCAAAATCGTCGCAATTGTCCATTTGCGACGGTTTTGCGACAAAAATGGCCCTCGCAAATGGACCTGTTTTCTTGTAGTGTTGGCTTTCCTACTCATTTCCGATTGCGTATCCAGTAGGGCCACCAATGGTGAATTTCCGTACGAAAATATACCATCCCAACGTCAACGCTAACGGGGCCATCTACCATGAGATGCTTAGAACTCGATGGAGTCCTGCGCTCCGCCCGCTCGACGTTGTCAACGAAATCCTCCACCTCATGGCTTCACCGAACTTGGCCTCAGAGCCTTTAGAGGCTGAAGCGGCCGAAACGTTCGTAAATGACAAGGCCTGGTTCGAGGAAATTGCTCGGCGGTGGACAGAGGAGCATGCATGGAGTGCGGTGCTCGATTTGAAGAGAAGAATGAAGAAAAAAAGAGTTTATTATTTTTTTAATTAAATTTTAGCTTTTTATGTTTTTATTTTATGTTTTACAAGTTCTTTTCATTTTAAATTGTTCAACGTTAATCGTTAGTAAGAAACTTTCCTTCTCAAAATCTTCAAGTGTTTTTAGTTTGGTAACTCATATTTTCATATTTCTGTCATGTAATGCGTTTGTGCCGAAGTATACAACCGAAGTGTACATACGAAGTCTACATTGTTAGTCTACTTTATAAGTTGCGTTAGCCTTAGTGGTTAAATAACCTAATTTCCAAGAACAATCATCACCGAAATTAACCATGAATTAACCAGGAATTAATCATGTATTAACCATGAATTCACCAGGAATTATCCAACAAACAAGTTCCCCTTCTGAGTTTTAACAAGGTTTACTACAATACAACTTCCTTAACAACGAAATATCCTGAACAAACATCACATAAAAATCACAATGGTGAGCAAGGTTAAACACAAAAAACACAATTTGAAGCACAATCTCAACTTTCCGATATCCTTTTTGCACATCTTTGCTTCTTCTTGCAGTTCTTGTATCGTGACATTTGATTCGTTTGCCTCGCATTTGGCCTTCCTAATCTCATTGTCTATGCTTACAAATCTTGCTAAAGCATCTTGAACTTCTTCAAGAACACCATCCTCCACCCACTTAAACAAATGTCCCTAATGCACAACACAATAAGACATTGTGTTACATCTATTTTCAACGCAACCACCACATAATAATTTTCAACTAATTTGAACGCAAACAACCTCTACTTTTAACCTGAACAACAGAGTACTTACATCTCTTTTGTTTGTCCACGATTTTGCATCACGTTTGCTGTTGCAACGGAAGAACGGTCTTCCAGGATTCTCAGGCGTCTTAGAAGTAAATATCGTCACTCCTAAGCCGCACACACACTTTACCGGTAACCCACGGTGTCCGACAACACCCGATGACACAGAGCTTGAAGAACTCATCGGAGGAATGCGCAAATTAAGAGCATTTCCAATATAGATTTTGAATGTAGGAATTTGAGACACAAAATTCACAGAATTGAGAATGCCGGAATTTAGGATTGAATACCGAATTGGGGAGGATAACGACGTCGTTTAAGTGAGCAGTGAAACGGTTTCATTTTTATTAAACCCCGTGTAATGATTTTATGCCGAAGGATACAACCGAAGTTTACATTGGAAGTCTACTTACTAAATATTGATTGTCAAATTTAACGCTTCAGGTCCATTACCCTTGGTAGTTAACTAGTCACCCATAGTTACATGGTACAACTCCTCCTATTTGGTTCGAATTGAAGTGAAAAAAAAGTTTTTTTTTTAACACATGTTTGAACATGAGAATAACCTAGATTGAGCACAAGTCCGGACACAAGTTTCAAATATAATTTATATTTTTTTCACAAATTTTAACCCAAAGTTCGACATAATAATAACTCTAGACCTGACATGATAGTAGCTTACTTTTGAACACATGTTTGGACACGGTAGAAACAGAATAAAAGTCCTTAGTACAACGAAGTCTACAACGGAAGTCTATAACTGATGTTTACAACCGAAGTCTACCTTACACATCTCTCATTTTTCACATCTAAGTTTAGTATGACCTGGTTGTCCGCAGTTTGTACAGTTATACGTGGGGTTCATCTTCCGCGGTTTAGTCCCTTTCCTCTTGGCGATTTCAAGCCAAGTTTGCCATCTAGACTTCTTCTTCCGACCTTTTTTACGACCAACTTCAGGAGGTAAGCATAATACCTCTTCTTTGGAACATTTGTCGGCGTCCTTGGCTGGGAAAATGCTGCCGCCGTAGCTCAGGTATAAATAATGTCTCTCGTAGGAAGGACAAATAACCGTAGACACATCTTGACGGCACTCGATTAAAGCCGCGTAAACGTGTGAGCAAGGGATCCTCTCGATTTGAAAGACACCACATGTACACGCACCTTGGCCCATATCAACAAGGAAATTACGGTTTCCTCCCCTGACTTAGAATTGGACATCATTGATGCGTTCCGTCGTCATGGAAGCCGTGTAATACTCACGTATATTCAACACCTCGACTATAGCATGTTGGTACACTCAACGCATCCTCTCGCTTTTTGTAAAACCATCTTCCTAGTTTTGATCAGATAAAGTCCAGAAGAAATGCTATTGGAAATCCTCGAGCTACCTTTAGTGCCGCATTGATTGATTCGGCCATGTTACTCGTCTTGATGTTGTACCTTATTCCCGGAAAGTGCACACGTGACCACAACTTTGGGTCAGCCTCCTCCAAGTATGTTGCAAGATCCGGCTTTGCAGATCGTATTGCCTCCATATATCGGTCATAATCTTCTTCCGTATATGCGTACGCTGCACCTTTGACCAAATACATGAGTTCTTTCCCCCTAAATTTTTTTACTATATTGCATTGAATGTGGTAATAACAAATGCCACGTGTTGCCTTCGGGAAAACCTTTTCAATCGCGTTCTTTATCGCGATCTCCCTATCCGAAATGATCACCAACTTTCCTTGTTCCCAGACACAATCACTCAATTTGGTAAAAAACCACTCCCACGAAGCATTAGTCTCACTGTCCACAATCCCAAAAGCCAAAGGGAAAATTTGAAAATTAACATCTTGTGCACATGCAACTAACAACACTCCCTCGTACTTCCCAGTTAATTGCGTTCCGTCAACGACGATGACACGTCGGAGATACTTAAAACCCTTGATTGAGGCTCCGAAAGATAAGAAAATGTACTTAAACCGGTTTTCTTCATCGATCTCAAGAGCGTTGATTGTTCCCGGATTCGCTTCCTTGATTTGATGAAGATACAATGGGAGACTCTCGTATCCATTTTCCCAAGTTCCCCGCACCATTTCACGTGCATAACATAATGCCCTATATGAAGTAGTATAATCCAATATCATGCCATACATTTGTTTCTTAGCATCTTTGATGTGTTGCGGCGTAATTCCATTAATTATTCCAACACGCTCGTAGAAAAGTCTTCCAATGTATTTGGCGGTAGCACGTTTGCGGTGCTTCATTCGATTATCACGTGAACATGTATGGACATTGATATACTTTATCACCCAAAACCGGTTTGCTTCATTCTTTACAGCTGCTCTTAACCTCCACTGGCATCCTTCTATACAACAAATGGCCACAAATAGCTTTGGTTCAGACTTGAGTACCTTGTATGCAAATCGCAGCATAACACAAGTTAATTGCAGTTCTCGAACTAGCTCCGCCTTGCTACAAAAACTTTGCGACACGAATATGTTATCGGACCATGTAAACATACTCGAACGACCAGCTTGAACGTCGAAGGAGATATCCTCTCCATCTTCGTCTTTAACTTTTCCATACTTACTGTAATCATCATCAATATTTTCTCCATACTCTTCTTTAACAGCCTCTTCTTTTACTTCATCTTCTTTCACTTCCTCTTCTTTCACTTTTCCATCATTACACTCATCCTCATCCTCATCGTTTTGTGGATTTTCATCTTCATCATTGTTTTCATCCTCGTCTGAATTTGCATCTCCGTTGATGTCGGTTTCCGTCTCAAACCGACTTGATACACAAAGACGTATCATACAGGTTCTACGTAGCTCCATCAAACTATGGACTTGTCTATCGTTTGTGATGTGCATCAGAGGTTTGTCATGAAGCATTTGTTCAAATATTGAACTAGGTAATGAATAAGTGAGCTCCACAACCTCCATTTTTTGTATCTTATAATCATCTCGAGCCATTTCAACAAGTTTCCTATGTGTAAAACCATCGCCCAAGATAAACATTCGCCCTCCTTTACAGCTATCCAACTCAAAATGCCACGTACCATCTTTCATAATCCAATCTCCATAAACAACAGGTATTTGAACAACCATTTGTCAATAAAAAAGATATGAAGCATAGTTAGCAACAATCGAAATTTTTGGATAGTAGACTTCCCTTGTAGACTTCCGATCAGTCGTTGGAAGTCTACGTTGAATGAGCTAACTAGTTACCAAATGAAAAAAGTAGATTTACCCCATAAATATTAGTCTTCAACTAGTCAAACTAACACAGATGATAGAGACATAGGTACCACACATGTGAGAACAAAAAAAACCATGAAATCTCTTAGTAGAATGACATATAATTAGGTTTTTAAAAAGACTGTGTATTGTAGACTTCCCCTGTACACTTCAATTTTTCGATATTAGACTTCCCGTGTAGACTTCCGATCAGTCGCTGGAAGTCTACGTTGAAAGAGCTAACTAGTCACCAAATAAAAATATTAGATTTACCCCATAAATATTAGTCTTCAACTTGTCAAACTAACACAGATGATAGAGACATAGGTACCACACATGTGAGAACAAAAAAATCATGAAATCTCTTAATAGAATGACATATAATTAAGTTTTTAAAAAGACTGTGTATTGTAGACTTCCTCTGTACACTTCCATTTTTCGATATTAGACTTCCCGTGTAGACTTCCGATCAGTCGCTGGAAGTCTACGTTGAATGAGCTAACTAGTCACCAAATGAAAAAAATAGATTTACCCCATAAATATTAGTCTTCAACTTGTCAAACTAACACAGATGATAGAGACATAGGTACCACACATGTGAGAACAAAAAAACCATGAAATCTCTTAATAGAATGACATATAATTAGGTTTTTAAAAAGACTGTGTATTGTAGACTTCCTCTGTACACTTCCACTTTTTGATATTAGACTTCCCGTGTAGACTTCCGATCAGTCGCTGGAAGTCTACGTTGAATAAGCTAACTAGTCACCAAATGAAAAAATTAGATTTACCCCATAAATATTAGTCTTCAACTTGTCAAACTAACACAGATGATAGAGACGTAGGTACCACACATGTGAGAACAAAAAAACCATGAAATCTCGTAATAGAATGACATATAATTAGGTTTTTAAAAAGACTGTGTATTGTAGACTTCCTCTGTACACTTCCATTTTTCGATATTAGACTTCCCGTGTAGACTTCCGATCACTCGCTGGAAGTCTACGTTGAATGAGCTAACTAGTCACCAAAAGAAAAAATTAGATTTACCCCATAAATATTAGTCTTAAACATGTCAAACTAACACAGATGATAGAGCCATAGGTACCACACATGTGAGAACAAAAAAACCATGGAATCTCTTAATAAAATGACATATAATTAGGTTTTTAAAAAGACTGTGTATTGTAGAATTCCACTGTACACTTCCATTTTTCGATATTAGACTTCCCGTGTAGACTTCCGATCACTCGCTGGAAGTCTACGTTGAATGAGCTAACTAGTCACCAAATGAAAAAATTAGATTTACCCCATAAATATTAGTCTTAAACATGTCAAAATAACACAAATGATAGAGCCATATGTACCACACATGTGAGAACAAAAAAACAATGAAATCTCTTATTAGAATGACATATAATTAGGTTTTTAAAAAGAATGTGTATTGTAGACTTCCTCTGTACACTTCCATTTTTCGATAGTAGACTTCCCGTGTAGACTTCCGATAACTCGCTGGAAGTTTATAGGGTGTACTTTTGCATTTTAGGCATACGCTTTGCAGACTTCCAGGGCAGTCTTCACAACCGTAGACTTTCCTGGAAGTCTGCAAAGGGTAGTTTTGCATTTGACTAGAGGTTTGACTTTTTTGTGCAGACTGACCAAATTTTGACTTTCTCCAAGGAAGTTTGCAAATAAAAGTAGACTTCCTAGGAAGTCTGCAAAGAAAAGTAGACTCCCTTGGAAGTCTGCAGCATTTGTAGACATCCGTACAGGGCAGTTTTGCAATTGTGAATTTTTTCTGGAAGTCCGTAAATGGAATGTGAACTTCCTAGGAAGTCTGCAAAAAAAAAGGGGTAGTTTTGCATTTGACCAAATTCGTTGATTTCAGTAGTAGACTTCCAGGGAAGTCTACACTATTTTTCTACACTTTCTGGGAGTCTGCAAATATTGGTCAACGTTTTATTTTTTGGTCAAATGCAAAATTGCCTCTTTTTGTCTATGCAGACTTCCCTGGAAGTCTACTTTCCAATTCCAAATGCAAAACTACCCTTACGTTTTTGCAGACTTCCCTGGAAGTCTGCACAAAAAAGTTAAACCTCTGGTCAAATGCAAAACTATCCCCGTCTACGTGGCACTGTATTTTATTTCCAAAGGAATCATGCAGACTTCCTTGGAAGTCTACTTCGTATTTTTCACATAAATAGTCAAATGCAAATATACCCTCTTCGTTGACTTTGTGAAGTCTACAAATAAAGTCTACGAATTTCAGATCTGAAATTTCTAAATGTTTTTGTTTTGATTACTTTTTCACACGTTGAGCTCGTATTTTGCTTCCTCCATTCCCGGAACTTAGAATTCTAACCGATTTTGGTGTCGTAAAGCAAAATTTGCGAGAAATCAACCCGTTTTTATAAATTATTTTCAAAACTAAACTTAGCAAGATTTATGGATGAAATTGTAGAGGAAAAGAAAGGAAAGATGTTATAAGGATTAAATCAGACCATTAAGTACTCGAAAATCAGTTGTTGAGTCATTAAGAGCTCGAAATTGGTTGTTCATGGTGGTTGGAAAATTGATGAAGATGGCATTTCGGTAAATAAGTTGATTTATGTGGGATTGTTCAGACTTTTCATCTTTGATTGGAAGTCTACGAAACACAAAAAGAAGTCTACGTAATGGCAGTTTTGTAATTAAATGGAAAGTTTAGTGGCAAAGACTCAAAAAATAGAAGAGAGAGAAAGAGGGGTGTAGTTTTGCATTTGACCAAGAAAAATGATGTAGTTCCGAAAACGTCCCGTATAATTCAGGACCAAAAAAAAAGAAAAAAAAGGTCGAAGAGTATAATTATTTCACTGATTCGATTGAATTCTTCTTATCAATTACATATGGGTCGAAAGTTTTAAATCTTACCACGGACCGGTTTTAGTCCGAACCGAAACCCAAAAAAATTCTGGTGGTTTATTTTGGTTCTTTCGGTCCAATTTTCTCCAATTAAAAAGTACAAAATCGATTATGGGTCAAGACTGATTTAACCGTATAATAAACTGCTCGGTACAAGATTTTTTTTAATAATCCAAAGCCGAATTAACTGGTCTAAAGACGACGACCAAAAGCGGCGAATGGTCCTCCGATTATCTCTCTCGGAAGACTGATTGGCTTCTATGTGAACTGTTGCGATCTAAACGCTAAATCATATTATGAGATTCGAATATGTTTAGGTTCATTTAGATCATTTCATTTGTGCTCTGTTACTAAGTTGTTTTTCTCTGTTTCTTATGTTGCAGGAAATGTAAAGAAGACAAGAGGAATTACGAGTTCCCACGATCAAGGCGATACGTGGTACGTCTCGGAGATCAAAATCACCTGATCTCAAGGCTTATAAACGTATTAGAGCTACAAGATTACCCAGGAGTATTACGATCTACAATCCAAAAGAAAGATCAACCCGAAAACTAGAGCTAAGTTTTCTATCTCTCTCACTATAATCGCACTTTCTCTCTCCTACTTGCAGCTCACGTCTTATCTCATCATCACGCAATTCACCTGAGAATGTTCTTATATCCGTGTACTAGGTGCCAGCTCATTCCTAGGATCATGTGCTTGCACATAGGCAAGAGACACTCCATGTGCGCGTACACAACATTCCGTTTGCGTGATGATCTTCTTCTTGGGCCTATGCAAAGCTTTCTCCAGTTTGGGCTTAACACTCCGAACCCATTAACCAGCTTAAACCCACAAGTCTGAAAAACGCATCGTTTCTTCACATTCTTCACCTCGATTCTCGCATCCCCCATTTGACAAATCATCTCAAAAGGACGGTCGAGCCAATATATAATCTCAAAAGGACACACATAAATTGAATTTCCGTTTCAATTAAATTTAATTCGAAAAATAGGTTAATTACCTAGTTACCCTAGCGAAAACTTAAAAATTACCTTCTCTACCTGGGTTTTATCCGCCCGATCCGACTGACCCGATTGACCCGACGAGACCTGATTGAGAAAATCAAATCCCTAAAACTATTCCTCTCCCGGATAATCGCTCCAAAATCAAAACCGATTTCAGACAACCGTTACTCCTCTCAATTTCGAATTTCGAATTTCGTTCTCTCTCTAAATTTCAAATTTCGTTCGATTTCTTTCTTTTGATTTTCGTTCTCTCTCGATCAATGGCTCGACACCGAAAGAAATCCTTTGTGAAAAGGTCGGAAGTTGGTCTTCCGGAAATTGGTGTGAGGAATCAAGAAGGAGAGGCTATTGTTCGGAAAACAGGTTTTTTCGGGAAGTTAAAAACAGGAATGAAGAAGAAAGGGTTGAAAACACGAATGAAGAAGAAAGGGTTCACTCTCATCCGTGGGTTGAGAGTGAAGAAGATAAAGAAGATGACGACGAGACTCCTTTGGTGAATATTAGAGACAAGATGGGCAGAAAGAGGAAGGGAGGAGTAGCTCACAAAAGAGACATGAGTCCGAAGAAGAAGAAGAAGAAGATAACGGGAGATGATAGGGATCCCGCTCCTACTCCGGTTGAGGAGGAGGTGCGGAAGAAGAAGAAGAGTGAGAAGAAGAAGAGTCAGAAGAAGAAGAAGAAGAGTCAGAAGAAGAAGAAGAGAATGGGAGATGATAGAGTGGAGTCTCCGGCTCCTCATCCTCCGGTTGTGGAGAATGAAGAAGAATAAGATAATGAAGAGGAGAGGGAGTCTCCGGCTACTCACAGGGAGTCTCCGCCGGCTTCTGTATCTCCGCCTCCTCCTGCTCCGGTCTTCTTCAATAATCAAGAAGAAGATTTAGAAGATGAGTCGTTGCCTCCTCCTCCTCCTCCTCAGGCAGAGTCAATGGTAAGTATATGTGTCTTGGTAAAACTGGTAGAATTAGGTAGAACTATGTCTTAACCTGTTTGTAAAACTTTTTGTGTTGGTGATGAGATTGGTGATATTTGGTAAAACTGTTTGTTGCAGGATGCCAATGATGAACCAATAGCAGGAAAACCTCAGGGTATGTACTTCCCATCGTCAGAGTATAACAAAAAGATAAAGATATCGGCAAAGTGTCATATAGAGGAATTTTTGACAACGTTGAATGAGTTGGAGCATCCTTTGACCGATGATGAGTGGGATTGGTTTAAGAACCATCCACAGTTCAAACACGTTTTCCACATGCCAAGGGAGAAAAATCACAAGGCTGCGGGCATGTGGTTGCTTTTTCTTCGAACCGCTAAGATTGAAAAGAAAAAGGAGGTTTGGTTTGTTGTGAATGGGGTTCCCATCCGGTACAGCATTAAGGAGCATGCGTTGATATCGGGTTTTGATTGTCGAAACTATCCACTTGGTTTTGACAAACTTGGAAGTAAGAGTTTTGTGAATAAATATATTAAAGAAAAGGTGATTAGACGGGAAGATGTGAGAGAAAGGTTGAAGCAAATGGTACCAAGGGGACGGTCTCAGGATAGGCTGAAGATGGCAGTTTTCTATTTCTTATCCTGCGTAGTTGTAGCACCGATAAAGGCTGTAGAGAAAGCTACAGGCGTTGATGAATTATTTCTACGTGTTGTCAGTGATCTTAGCATTTGCGAGTCGTTTCCTTGGGGAAGATATTCCTTTGATCGCATGCTGGTATCGATCGCAAAAACGATGAGTCATTTTGATGGGTTTGTGCAAAAAGAGAATGCAGTATGGGGGATCTCGAGCTTCTGTCTGCCTATTGAGGTAAGTAAAATGTAAATGAGTTATTGGATGCGTTGCTTTATCCTAATTGAACATAACTCTAACCATATGTTTGTTGTGCAGCTTCTACCATTTGAGGCCATTCAAGCTTTCAAGGATAAGTTCACAGTAGCTAATCCTTCTCCGGACGTCTCTTGTCCTAGGATGTGCAAGAGAAAGTTCAAGGATTGCGATATGAGAGGATATCCGCTTTCGAAGCTATATCATGAACTTGGTGCAACTGAGGTTAGTGTTTCTTAGTTATCTACTTATTATAAGAATTATTTTTGGTTGTTATGTATTTAATATATCTGCTTTGTTATGTTCACAGAATATTGTTAGTATCTTAGCAACCGAAGGCGATGAAGAAGAGTCTCTCCTTACTGGAATCACCGAGCAAGAAGATGACGATGATGCACATGATGCTGTGATTGAAAGTTGGATGGAGCGTCTTCGTCAAGGCTATACTGTCCGCCTTGAAGAGATGTTCAACAAAGATGTGCAGTCCCGAGGAGAACCTGAGAATGCGAAGAACCTTGAGAATGTGGTGGATGAGGGAAGTCCACATCCGAATTTGATGGATCTCTTCAAGACCTTCAAAGATGAGATGGAAGAAAAAGTGACTACGCTTGCTGGGAGGATTGATGGGAGATTTGATATGTTGGAAGAAAGAATCAAACCGTTGGAAGATTTTCTGAAGACACAGGTAAGTTTAGTAAAACTGGTAAAACTAGTAATACTGGTTTTGACAAACTTGGAAGTAAGAGTTTTGTGAATAAATATTTTAAAGAAAAGGTGATTAGACGGGAAGATGTGAGAGAAAGGTTGAAGCAAATGGTACCAAGAGGACGGTCTCAGGATAGGCTGAAGATGGCAGTTCTCTATTTCTTATCCAGCGTAGTTGTAGCACCGATAAAAGCAGAACAGTCAGTAATTACTTGGTTATTTGATTGCAGATTAATGTTGAGGCAGAAGCGATGAAACGGCAAGCGACTAACACTGACCCACAAGAGCATGTTGAACCAGCTGAACCATCTCCTCAACCACTATTGAGGTGGGTGACACAGTCACATGCTGCTTTGAACATTTGATCTTTTGGTAATATTGGTCTTTATGTTGCTCTTAAAACTTTTGGTGTACTTGTAATTTTTCTTAGTCTTTTCGGTGTACTTTTGGTGGACTTGTAATTTACTAAGTCTTTTGGTAATATTGGTCTTTTGGTGGCAAAAAAAAAAAAAAAAATCGATCAATTAAAAAATTAGAAAATAATTTATATCATACTAATTCTGAAATTAAACCACAAATGTTCACTACATACGGGTAAT